>JAOTQJ010000099.1:14017204-14058310 GCA_025642045.1 Solanum sejunctum | reverse complement strand
AGCAGGTGAGTCACCTACTTGCTTAGCTTAAATTTGCTAGCTAAACGGAGACGAGGCTCGACGTCGAATTTGTCCAAATTCGATTATGAATAAAGTCCGTATTAAGGGTATAAATTTAGCCCATATTTTAGCATCACCCATGTACTATATTTTTATCCCAAGAAGTATATTAAAAAGGGTGCAAAGATATCACAACTCACTTGACTATTTAGGCTCAAAACTAGCTAAGAAAAAGTTGGAAAATGGGAAGCCCAAGCCCGTCAACTTATAGAACCATTTAGGCCCAAGTGTAAAGGCCAAGCTGCTGGATAACCAGCTTGATAATATATGGTATTAAGTGGTCAAAAGTTCAAAAGAAAGGCGGCCAAATTAGTCCTTTAAAAAGGGGTTATAAGCAGCAACATTTATTCACTCTTAGACTTGGAAACAAAATTTTAGCTTTCACAATTTTCTTTCTAAACTTTCTTAACCTAGAAAGCAACCACAAGGGAACTTCTAGGGTTCTTGGAGAATCCCTACACCTTGAAGGTAGTGGTAAGTAAGTCTACACATGTGTTTAGTATGGTTTTCTTATGAAAAACAAGAAGTATATGCTAGTATGTTTGTGTTGAAAATTTGAGACAACATGTATTTAGAAAGTTGTTATACACTTGCTTTTTTGTTCTAGTGACTTCTCTATGGTTTGTGGGTAGTATTATGAAGAGAAATTGGCGTTATTAATATGGTTTGAGGTATAAATATTACCCTAAGGTTGCTACCCTGATTTTGGTTACATTTAACAAACGCGTTTTATTGTGTTATCTTAAGTGTAATGTTGACTAGAACTTGTGGGTTGTTGGATGGAAGGCTATTGGCTCACATCCTTCATGACTTCTTAGGTGCTATTCTAAGACTATTTTAGTATTGTTTGTATATGTAAATATTATTGAAACAGTTTGGTTAGAGTTGGAGCAGGTTTGGAATTACCGACGTCGAAATGTAGTGAAGGGAGGTAACGTTATGTTGTCCATTTGTAGGTTGTGTAGAATTATTTTGTGTTATGCTTTGTGGAATATTGTGAGACTGTCATGGAACTAAAATAGGCTAGAAATGATGTGGACATGTGAATTTGTATTAAAAAAATACGATTAGGGTCGGAAAGGTTGAAAGAATATATGCTCGGGTTTATAAACACCAGCTTGCTGCCCGTGTATTAGTTTTTTATGTAATTCAGCTGCCAAGGTATATCTATTGGCTACTAATACTAGTTTTATCACCTACTATGTTGTATATAAATATTTAGAGGAAGGGAAGGTTATCCCAAGGTAGTAGCGAGGTCATACAACAAGGTATATAAGGCTACTTGATTTCGTATTATTTGACATGAAACATAGATCCTTCCTTGTCACATAAAGACACTTAATACCTCCAACATAATTATTAACTTTGTCTACACTCTTGTACATGTTTATATTCTTCCATATATAGTCACCTTCAAATCTATATACATACATGTATACCAAGTTACATGGGTTCTTTTGACAAATAAAGTTTATGAGTTATTTCATCTCATACGCATTTCATTATTTATACAATGTACTCTTTTCATTATCATATCGTCTTGTATGATTATTTATATGTCACGTGTTACATTTATAGTCCTTAATCTCCAATATTGTGACCACCAAAAGAACCACCTCAAAGATAATTGAAAGATAAAGTATATTGTTTATTGATGGGTGGTAGCCCGAGGGGTGGAAGAATCACCTAGCCAGGGACAATCCTATCACGGGTGGTAGCCCGAGGGGTTAAGGAAGAACCTATCCAGCAATGATCCTGATATAGTTTTAGCACTGCTCAGTTGTGCACAGATTATACAGTAAAGGTAAAGTAATATAAAGAACATAAAGTACATGATTTCACAGTATAACCAAAGGTGGTCTCTAATCTTGTATTAGTGCATGGTCTTATTTGAGTTATTACTTCACGTACAATATATCCTGCCTTACATATTTAATATATTATCTCATACTGACGTCCCTTGCGGGCGACCTGTATTTCATGCTGCAGGTATAGGTGTCAGTAGATCTCTCCAGTAGGAGTACATGATATCCAACTATTGATACCAAACTCCAGGTTGCTCCGGGGCTTTGTGTGTGCCTAGAGCTTATGTGTTTATATTGTACAGTTAGTCGAGGCGGGGCCTATCCCGACCCTTGTCGGATACTTTCTCTTATCTAGAGGCTTTGTAGTTTATGTAATTTAAAGTATGGTCATGTCTCATACTTTAAACACCGTGGCCTCAATAGCCTAGCCATATGCATTTCCTTTTGGCTTATTATTACTGTTTAATTTCTTAAAAGCATGTCAAATGTAGAAATCCCTTATAATACGTATAAAGTGCATAGATAGAGGTTGGTTCTCCCAGGCCTTATCGGAAATGGGTGCCAGTTCTCCCTAATGAGAGTTGGAGCATGACAGAAGTGGTATTAGAGCGGGTCATCCTAGGGTGTCTACAAAGCCGTATCTGTGTAGAATCTTTTTTATTAATGTGTTGTGCACCACATTTATAAGCAGGAGGCTACATGACATTTAGGAGTTGTTACTTTATGTACATTCTTTAGATCATACCATAAAGTTAAGTGTAATAGGTACATTATGTCTAATTCCTAAATTGTTTTGTACAGCAAGTATGCCAGAAACAAGGCAGAACAAAGGTAAAGGGAAGGGAGTAGAAGTGATGGTTGGTATACCCGGCCAGGTGAGATAATAAGATGAGGTTTGAGAGGAGTCTTTGTCACAAACATCTCCAACTTCTCCAGTTCCTGATGAGCCCGAGAGTAGTGAAATTCCCCAGAACCACCTATTGACGCTACTGTGTAGGATTTGAGAAATGAAGTCCAACTATTGACTCGTATAGTTGCTGGCCAAGGTCAAAGGCAGAAAGGTACTGTTATGGATACAAGTGGTACAAATAGGGCAACTGGTACCAGGATACGTGATTTTCTTAATTTGGACCCTCCATCCTTCACTAGGTCAGATTCTAATGAAGATTCTCAAGACTTTATTGATCAAATTCAGTACACTTTATATATTATACACGTGAGTGGTACAGAAGCTGTCGAGTTAGCGACATATAGATTGAAGGGTGTGGCTATATTGTGTTATGAAGCTTGGAAGCAAGCTAAGAGCATAAATACACCTCCAACTACCTGGAAAGAATTCAAAGAGGCATTTCTTGACCATTATTTGCCATTAGAGATTCGATAGGCCCGTGTAGATCAGTTCCTGAATTTCCACCAAGGGAATATAAGTGTGAGGGAGTATAGCCTTCAATTTAATTCCCTGGCAAGGTATGCTTCTAATGTAGTTTCTATCATGACAGATAGAGTTCATCGATATGTGGATAGGTTGAATACATATCTAGTCAGAGACTACACCATTGCTTCCTTGAACAAAGATATGGACATAGCGAGAATGCAGGCTTTTGCACAAAAATTGAAGGATCAGAGGCAATGGATAAGGACATAAGAGTTGGAAAGGGGGCAAGCCAAAAGAGCCAGATCTACAGGGCAGTTCACACCAACCCAAGGTGAGCTTAGGCCTTGGTTTTCTAATAGACCGCCTAGGCCATCATCCTCCTACTCTGCAGCCAGTACTCCACCATAACTTTAAGGGTCCTGAAGTAATCAGTTTGGTCAATGAAGTGATGTACAAGGTATACGAACAACATGATATTTGGCAGGACATCTAGTGACTCTTAGGCAGCCTTACAAAAAGTATAGAAAGAGTCATCCGGGTATATATCATATTGGGACAGATGTTTGTTATTAGTGTGGTGCACCAGGGCACATGATGAGGGATTGCTCGAGGAGACATATAGGTGGTATAGCACAATCTATTAGGTCAGTTGTTGTATCATCGTCATCAGTCCCTCCAACAGGTAGGGGTCAACAAGCACCTATGGGTTATAGTAGAGATGTGCGAGGGGCATCTAGCTCTAGCGGAGTCTAAAATTATACTTATGTACTGGAGAGTTGGCAGAATTTGGAAGCTTTACCTGATGTAGTCACAAGTATATTGTCCATCTTTTCACATAATGTGTATGCATTAATTGACCCTGGTTCTACACTATCATACATCACTCCACTAGTTGCTGAAAAGCTTAAGAGAACACCCAAATTATTGAGTAAACCATTTGAAGTATCTACACCAACCGGAGAATTTATTATGGCTAGAAGGGTTTATTATGATTGTGTAATAACTGTTTGTTATTGTGACACATTGGTTAACCTAATTGAGTTAGA
Organism: Solanum sejunctum; assembly: GCA_025642045.1. Classification (NCBI taxonomy): domain Eukaryota; kingdom Viridiplantae; phylum Streptophyta; class Magnoliopsida; order Solanales; family Solanaceae; genus Solanum; species Solanum sejunctum. The sequence continues at coordinate 14,054,024 of JAOTQJ010000099.1, read as the reverse complement.
AATTGTGGAATTTGATGTTATAATAGGTATGTATTGGTTAGCTTCTTGTTATACCACCGTTGATTGCCGAACTAAGAGAGTGTACTTCCACTTTCCCAGAAAGGAAGTTATTAAATGGGAAGGCAATGTTGGGGAGCCAAAGGGTAAGTTTATCTCTTATTTTAAGGCAAGAAAGATGATATCCAAGGGATATATATGTCATCTAGTTAGGGTGAGGGATATGGAGGCAGAATCACCAACTCTTCAGTCAGTTCTAGTAGTGAATAAATTTGTTGATGTGTTCCCTGAAGAACTCCCAGGCTTACCTCCTGAACGAAAAATATATTTTGGTATTTACTTACATCCAGGCACTCAACCAATTTTTATCCCTCCATATAGAATGGCACCGGCAGAATTGCGGGAATTAAAAGAGCAGTTAAAAGACTTATTGGATAAGGTTTTCATAAGACCTAGTGTGTCCCCTTGGGGTGCACCAGTGTTAGGTGTACTTAGAAAGAATGGCACCATGATAATATGTATCAACTATCAATAATTAAATAGGGTGACAATTAAGAATAAATACCCCCTCCCCAGGATTGATAATTTATTTGATCAGTTACAAGGTGCCAAATATTTTTCAAAAATTTATTTGAGATCAGGGTATCACCAAGTGAGGGTGAAGGAGGAAGATATACCTAAGACTTTTTTTAGAACACGCTATGGTCACTTTGAATTTCTTGTTATGTCATTTGGGTTAACGAATGCACTAGCGATTTTTATGGATCTGATGAATAGGGTATTCAAGCCATTCTTGGATGTGTTTGTGATAGTATTTATAAATGACATTTGGGTATATTCAAGATCAGAAGAGGACCATGCAGATTATTGTGACAGGTGTTATAGATTCTTCATGATTGACAGTTGTATGCCAAGTTTTCTAAATATGAATTTTGGCTAAAACCAGTGGCATTCTTGGATCATATTGTATCTGATGAGGGAATAAAGTTGATTCACAAAAGATAGAAGTTGTGAAAGATTGGCCAAGACCAACAACACCCACAGAAGTTCGAAGCTTTATAGGCTTGGCAGGTTATTACATAAGTTTTGTTGAAGGTTTTTCTTATATTTCTGCACCTCTAACAAAGCTGACACATAAGGCAACTAAGTTCAAATGGAATGATGCGTGTGAAAGGAGCTTCCAGGAGCTGAAAAATAAGCTAACTTCTGCGCTTGTGCTAGTACTTCTGGAAGGTACTGAGGGGTATGCAGTGTATTGCGATGCTTCAGAAGTTGGCTTAGGGTGTGTACTGACACAGAATGATAGGGTAATTGCTTATGCGTCTAGGCAACTACGACCACATGAGAAAAACTATCCAACACATGATCTTAAGGTAGCAGCGATTGTGTTTGCCTTGAAAAAATGGTATCACTATTTGTATGGGATTCACGTTGACATATATACTGATCATAAGAGCTTGCAATATATCTTTAAGCAGAAAGACCTAAACTTAAGACAACAGAGATGGCTAGAGCTAATAAAGTATTATGACATTGATATACTATACCATATGGGGAAAGCAAATATGGTAGTTATTGCTCTGAGTAGTAAGACAATCATGAATACTGGTAATCAAGTTATGGCAAGTCAATGAGCGGCAAAGGATCTATGTGAGCTAGCTAGTTTGAGAGTTTGCCTTCTCGAGACTCTAAAGGAAGAGGTTATTGTGCATAATGTTGCGGAGTCTTCATTGGAAATAGAGTTGAAAGAAAAATAGTTCGAGGATCTTGTTCTACGATATCTTAAGAAAAAGGTGAGTTAGGGTATGGTAAAGGGCTTTGATCTTACATAAAATTTAGTACTTTACTGCCAAAATAGATTGTGTGTGGCTGATATTAATAGATTAAGAAAGAGGTTAATTGAAGAAGCCCATCATTCTCGATATTCCATCCATCCAGGATCAATTAAGATGTGCCATGATCTGAAGCGGATGTTTTGGTGGGAAGGCATGGAAAAGGACCTTGTAGAATTTGTGGATCAATGTCCAAATTGCCAACAGGTGAAAGTACAACACCAAAAGTCAGTAGGTTATATGCAGTGTGTAGAGCTTCCAACCTGAAAGTGGGATATGATCAATATAGATTTTATTATCGGTTTACCTCACTCATTCAAAAGTTTGACTCCATATGGGTAATAGTTGATAGACTTATGAAGTCATCACACTTCTTACCAGTTATGAGTGATTATATAGCTGAACAATATGTCAAGTTTTACCTAAAAAAGATAGTAAGGTACGCGAAGTCCCAATCTCTATTATATCCGACCGAGGAGCTCAATTTCCTGTAAAGTCTTAGAAGTCCTTCCAAAGTAGTTAAGGGACACAAGTGAATTTGAGTACAATATTTCAACCCCAAACAGACGGTCAAGCAGAATGCACCATTCAGACACTTAAAGATACGTTGTGAGCTTATGCATTTGACTTTAAAGGTAGTTGGATGGACCATTTACCACTTATTGAATTTGCCTACAATAACAACTACCACGCGTATCAAGATGACTCCTTACGAAGCTTTATATGGGAGAAAATATAGGTCACCAATTGGATGATTTAACGTGGGTGAAACCACCTTGCTTGACCATATCTAGTACAACAAGCCATCGAAAAAGTTAAGGTGATATAGCAGCGACTAGAAACAACCCAAAGTCATCACAAATCCTATGTGGATACTAGGAGGAGAAGACTAGAATTCTCAGTAGGGGATTGGGTATTTTTAAAGGTGTTTCCAATGAAAGGGGTTATGAGATTTGGTAAGAAAGAAAAATTGAGCCCATGTTACATAGGTCTATATAAAATTATTAAGAGGTTTGGGTACATTGCATATGAACTAGAGCTACCCCAAAAGCTTTCAATGGTTCATCCAGTTTTTCATGTCTCAATGCTTCGAAAATGCATAGGTGACCCATCCCATATCACTCCTATTGAGGATGTGCAGTTTACAGAAGATCTCACCTATGAAGAGGTACCTGTTGCTATTCTAGATTGTCAAGTTAAGAAACTAAGGAATAAAGAAATAGATTCAGTAAAAGTACTTTTGAGAACTAGCAAGCCAAAGAAATAACATGAGAGGTCGAGGACGCGATGAAATCAAAATACTCTTACTTATTTGAAGCTAAATAGAAAGTCCAACATGTATAATTAGCATACTAATAGGTACGTGTGATTGACTACTTAATATGCTGTCAAATATTTGTGTAAGTAAAGTTCCAAACCTGGTTAAGCTATCCAATTGTGCTAACATTCGAGGATGACTGTTCCTAATCGGGGGAGGATGTAACACCCCACATCTTACAATACTAGTGCAATGCAAATGAAACATGATATGGTTTTGTCAAATTAGCGCTCCTTTTTAAAAGTGCTTGAATTTCATGTTATGGGGGGATATGTGTGTCTAACGCTTAAGAGGGTCGAGTATATATGTTTGTGTAAAATTGAGGAGATCGTGGCCTTAAATTATGTAAGAGAATTGAGGTAGTTGTAGGACTTAAGAAGCTAGCAGGTGAGTCACCTACTTGCTTAGGTTAAATTTGCTAGCTAAATGGAAACGCGGCTCGACGTTGAATTTGTCCAAATCTCATTATGAATAAAGTTCATGTTAAGGGTGTGATTTCGCCCATATTTTAGCATTACCCATATACCATATTTTTAGCTCAAGAAGGATATTAAAAAGGGCCCAAATACATCATAACCCACTTGACTATTTGGGCCCAAAACTAGCTAAGAGAAAGTTGAAAAATGGGCAGCCTAAGCCTATCAACTTGGAGAACCATTTAGGACCAAGTGTAAGGGCCAAACTGTTGGATAACTAGCTTGATAATATGTGGTATTAAGTGGTCAAAATTTCAAAAGAAAGGCGGCCAAATTAGTCCTTTAAAAAGGGATTATAAGCAGCAACATTTATTCACTCTAGACTTGGAAAAAAACATTTAGCTTTCACAATTTTCTCTCTAAACTTTCTTAACCAAGCAAGCAGCCATAAGGGAACTTATAGGGTTCTTGAGAATCCCTACACCTTGAAGGTAGTGGTAAGTAAGTTTACACATGTGTTTAGTATGGTTTTCTTATGAAATACTAGAAGTATATGCTAGTATATTTGTGCTGGAAGTTTGAGACAGCATGTATTTAGAAAGTTATTATACACTTGCCTTTTGTTTTAATGACTTATTATGAAGAGAAATTAATGTTATTAATATGGTTTGAGGTATAAATATTACCCTAAGTTTGCTACCCTGATTTTGGTTACATTTAACAAACGTGTTTTATTGTGTTATCTTAAGTGTAATATTGACTAGAACTTGTGGGCTGGTGGATGGAAAGCTATTCGCTCGCATACTTCATGACCTCTTGGGTGCTATTCTAAGGCTATTTTAGTACTGTTTGTATGTGTAAATATTGTTGAAACAGTTTGGTTAGAGTCAGAACAGGTTTGAAATTATCTACGTCGAAATGTAGTGACGGGAGATAACGTTATGCAGTCCATTTGTAGGTTGTGTAGAATTGTTATGTGTTGTGATTTGTGGCCTGTTGTCAAACTATTATGGCACTAAAACAGGCTGGACATGATGTGTACATCCAAATTTTTTATTAGAAAAATATGATTAAGGGTGAAAAGATTGAAAGAATACGCTCGGGTTTATAAACATCAGCTTGCTGCTCGTGTGTTGTTTTCTTATGTGATTGGATTGCTAAGGTGTATCTATTGGCTGCTAATTCTAGTTTTATCACCTACTATATTGTAGATAAATATTTGGAGGAAGGAAAGATTATCGCAATGTAGTAAGGAGGTCATACAACGAGGTATGTAAGGCTATTTGATTTTGTATTGTTTGGCATGAAACATAGATCCTTCCTTGGCACATAAAGGCACTTACCAACTCCGATACAACTATTAACTGTGTCTACACTCTTGCACATGTTCATATTCTTCCATACATAGTTACCTTCAAATTTGCATACATACATGGATACTAAGTTACATGGGTTCTTTTTGCCAAATAAAGTTTATGAGTTACTTCATCTCATATGCATTTCATTATTTATGTAACATGCTCTTTTTAGTATCATATTGTCTTTTATGATTATCTACATGTCACTTGTTATATCTACAGTCCTATAACTCCAATATTGTGACCACCAAAAGAACCACCTCAAAGGTAATTGAAAGATAAAGTATATTATTTATTGATGGGTGGTAGCCTAAGGGGTGGAAGAATCACCTAGCCAGGGACAATCCTATCAAGGGTGGTAGCCCTAGGGTTAAGAAAGAACCTAGCCAAGGACGATCCTGATATAGTTTTACCACTGATCAGTTGGTCATTTATATTATAGTTGTGCACAGATTATACAATAAAGGAAAAGTAATATAAAGAACATAAAGGATATAATTCCACAATATAACCAAAGGTAGTCTCTAATCTTGCATCAGTGCATGATTTCATTTGAGTTATTACTTTACATACAGTATATCCTGACTTACATATTTAATACATTATCTCATACTGACGTCCTTTATGGGCGACCTGCATTTCATGCTGCAGGTACCGGTGCTAGTAGATCTCTCCAGTAGGAGTACATGATATCCAACTATTGATACCAAGCTCCAGGTTGCTTTGGGGCTTTGTGTGTGTCTAGAGCTTATGTGTTTATATTGTACAGTTAGTCAAGGCGGGGCCTGTACCGACCCTTGTCACATACTTTCTCTTATCTAGAGGCTTTGTAGATTATGTAAATTAAATATGGTCGTGTCTCATACTTTAAACACCGTGGCCCCAATGACCTAGCCATATGTATTTCCTTTTGGCTTGTTATCACTGTTTAAAGGCATGTTAAATGTAGAAATCTCTTATAATACATATAGAAAGCGCATAGATATAGGTTGGTTTTCTCGGGACTTATCGTCAATGGGTGTCAGTCCGCCTTAACAGGACTTGAGGCATAACATTTTCGTTCCATGAAACGTGTCTTAAGATCTCTTTTCTCCATCCCTAACTATAGAATTAGGAGAGTTACTATGGGCTCTTAATGTAGTGCTGACAAAGGAGATGTTGTAGATAATCCTATAGATGAGGTCAAAAGAGGGTTAGTAAAGGATGTGCATTATTTGACAAGTTTTCTCCTCTGGGTATTTGAAGTTTTCTTGAATTGGCTTATTATTGTAGAAGGTTTATTGAAGGTTTCTTATCTATTGTACCTCTATTGACCAAGTTGAATGAAAAGCAGGCCAAGTGTGTATGGTTGGGTGAGTGTAAGGAGAGTTTCCAGTGTTTGAAAGACAGGCTTACATTGGCTCATGTTTTGACTTTACCAGAAGAATTGGATGGGTTAGTGGTGTATTATGATGCTGCTCGATCTGAGTTGGGTTGGGTTGTGTACTTATGCAACTCGGTAAAGTGATAGCTTATGCATCATGGCAATTGAAGGTACAGGAGTGTAAGTACACAACTCATGATCTTGAGTTATTGGTGATGATGTTTGCTTTGATAATTTTGAGATAGTACTTGTATTGGTACATGTTGACATTTTCACTGATCATAAGAGTTTGCAATATGTGTTCACTCAGAGTGGTCTTAACTTGAGGCAAAGGAGAATCTTGGAAATCCTAAAGGGTCTATGACATGAGTGTATGATATCATCTCGACAAGGTAAATATTATAGTTGATGCTCGTAGTACACTATCTATGAAAAGTGTGGCTCATGTGGGTGAAAGGTAGGAAGAGTTGACAAAAGATGTCCACCGTTTGGCTAGATTGAGTGTTAGATTGACCAACTCTAATGATGGTGGTGTTCACATTCAAAATGGGGACAAACCTTCTACAGTTGTTGAGGTCAAGGCAAAGCAAGATTTAGACCCATCCTTGGTTATGTTGAAGAGGTTGGTTGCTGAAAGTAAGATGAGATTTTCTCCCAAGGGGGAGATAGTGTAATTCGATAAAAGATCAATGGTGTGTTCCGGACATTAATGGTCTTAGGGAGATTATCATAAGTAAAGCCCATAATTCTCATTATTTCATTCACTCGAGATCTACTAGGACATATCAGGATTTGAAATATGTGAATTGGTGGCATGATATGAAGAAAGACAATGCCAAGTTATATATATTTGGGAGTTGGTTAGACTGGGTGGTGTGCTTACTTTTATTATATCGGATAGTGGTATCCAACTTACTTCTCACTCTTGGAAATCATCTCAAAGGGGGCTTGGCCTTAAAGTAAAGTTGATGTACATATCGCTTTTCATTCTCAATCCATTGTGCAAGCCGAGAGGATATGACGAGGTCTTATGTCTTAGAATTTGAGGTTAATTGGGTTGATCATCTATCACTAATTTAGTTTGCTTACAATAATATCTTTCATGCTAGCATTGGTATGGCACTTTTTGGGGGTTTGTGTGGTAGAAGGTGTAGGTCTTTAGTGGGATGGTTTGGGTTAGATGAGATGAACTTTATAGGCCCGAATTTAATTTTAGAGCCTATGAAAAGAGTGGAATTAGTTAGGAAAAAGTTGAAGATGGTTCAAAGTCATCAAAAGTATTATTTGGATGTTGGAAAAAGGGTTCTCGTATTAGTGATTGGGTGTATTTGAAGGTCTTACCTAGGAATAGTGTGATGCATTGCATTTTGGAAAGGAGGTAAAGTTAAGTTCTCAGTATGTAGGCCCTTATGAGAATGTTGAGCGGTTTGAGAATGTGGCCTATAGATTGGATTTACACTCGGCATTGAGTCATATTCATTCAATTTTCTATGTGTCTAAGTTGAGAAAGTTGGTTGGTGATCATGGTACTATTATACCTTTGGAAGGGGTGGAGTTTGAGGAGAACTTACCTTATGAGAAAATTTCAGTGGAAATTTCTGATAGGTAAGTGAAGCAGCTTCATTACAAGGATGTGACTTTGCTTGGTGCAGTGTAGAAATCAACTTGTGGAAAGTGCTACATGGGAGGTGGGAGCAAGCAAGATATGGCGACAACTTTATCCTTTCCAATCTACTTACGCCTATGGTAGTAGGATACGGCCACAGTAGTTCTAATTCTTGCACTCTTGAGTCTCATGACATAACATGCATATATGTGCACGCAAATAATATATTTTATGATGTTTTAAAATGATTTGAATACGTTTTGATATGAGTTTTAACAACTTGATGATTTTCAAATGATGAATTATGCATTGTATCTTACGTTTGGAAGTTTCATATTCTAAGTCAAGCCTTGTTCTATAACATTCGAGGATGAATATTCCTAAGTGGGAGATGATGTAATGACCTGGATATAATACAATTTCGTTGGAGCTTGGAATTTAGTTTTTCAGAAATTTTTGGACTAAGTGTCACTCCAAGAAGGACCCCACGACCCGTGCGAGCTCACATAGACTATTTAGGGTCTCGTCGAGTATCCCTTGTCCCTTGAACGTTGTTTGGTTCCAAATTGTGGGGATTAAAGACCAAGGCCCAACACACTTGACCCCTTATGGTCCGTGTGTCACTCCATGGACCATGTAGTAGGCTGTGTGATGGCCTTGGCAAGAAGTCCTAATATTTTGAGATTAAGTGAGGTCATACGGCCCCTCATACGGCTCATGTGATGTCCTACGGTAAGGGTGCTCATATAGCCCCGGAGGTGAAAAATATTCTAAGATTTGCTTCACTCTTAGCATGTAAGATTTTATTTTTGGTTAAGATTAGTGCCACAGGCAGTGGTATGGACCGTGTGAAGCCACACGACACATGTGGCCCAACCGTATGACTCACTTTTGGCTAAAAAATATTCTAAGTATGGGATCTTTGAGCTCAAGCTAAGTTCACCTTAAAGCCTTTAATTCAAGATTATTATATTGTTTAAGGCCATCATGAGTCTCCTATATTAAGCCAAGTTCAAAGAAATTTCATTAGCTAAATTTCTCACAAGTACTGATAGAAGGGTCAACTTTAAAGGGTCATATCTCTTAGCACAAACGAATTTGGATAGCCCACAACCTGTCAATTAAAGCTTTTTGAATTAGCTTTCCAACGTACTTGGTTTAACCTCATTTAGGGTTCATATGAAGAAGTTATGCCTGTTTTCGTAGAACTTATCTGTGTAGAGGTATATGCTAGTTTTCTTTAATTATGTTTCATTAATGGTGTTCCGTAAATTTGGTTATTTCTATTGGTATTTTGGGATTTCCTATGTTATCTTGACCTTCTAAAGACATAATCCCTATTCTAAATATTTAAAAACTCACTCCTCACATTTTGAACTCTCTCAAACTCCTCTCAAGACTCTTGAAGATTTTCAACTTGGAGATCAAAGCAAATTCAAGTCTCCTTCAAACCTCTCTTAGAATTTCTTCAATTGGGTCTAGGTATGTGGGTTTTGATCTTTGGTTCCTTCCAACCAAAGAGACCCAAATCTTTTCAATCAAATTTCATTAACTTAAGCTCTTTTTGAATATGGGTTTTCATTATTTGGATTTATTAAATTAAATTGATGTATGAGTGGTATATATTTGATGATTTTAAGTTACTTTAAGCCCTATTATAATGACTTACATTGAAGTTATGAATATGCATGTCCCTTTTCAAGGCTTGTTTATCCATGAGTGATTATATTATGATTTTAAATGTAGATTTATTTATGTTTTCACTTGAATTTCATATTATATTGTTGATTTTAGATTGAATCTTAATTATTCATGTTGTTCTCACATCATTCATTGTATATGCATTCATGACATGATATTTTTATGGAAATTATGAAGTGAGTTAAGCCCAATCATGATTTATGATATGATTTTGATAAAGTATTGGTTATGACAAGAATGTGATCACATATAAATATATCTAAGATTATGGCTCATTGAGCAAATTATGGGTGTTTACACCACTATGTTCAAGGGAGCGTCGATTGAGGTTTGAGTCGGAGTTGGCTATCCCCAAGGTTCCATACTCATCTCTCAAGAAGGTGCTCTAAGGAGCTATCCCTATGCATACGAGTATGTCATGAATAACGTTGTGGGCTTTTAGCCAATTGTGCATGATTATGAAGAATGTCATTTGGCCTTTACGCCTAAGAATGCATCTAAATGATTTGAAATCTTATGTCTCTTTTACAAGCATGTATATATATGTATTCTAGTGGAATAACAACCTAGCATCTATGGATTGGATGTCGGTGTGGACTATCCCCAAGGGTCCATACTTCTTTCCTTGAACTTTGTGCCAAACATAGGATTATGTTTATACCCCAAGGGGGAAAAGTATGCTAAGGATCTACCTTTGGCAAGTAGGTCACTTCTTATCGTTGAGGAGGAGAGAATGGGGTTCTAAGGTATAGCTCACTTGGTCTCATGTCAGTTACGATCCCATCCTCAATATATATGATGTATTTTCGCATTCATGCATCATGCTCAGCATGGTATATTGATATACCGCTCTTTTGTTATATGATTCTTTCTATATTATGTGCCCTTGTCATCTAACTTTGAATGCAGATTTGGTAAGTCAAATGTATTGCATCCCGCATACTCAGTACATTTAAATGTACTAACACATACTTTTGCCTACATGATCTCACCATGTAGGGACCGAAGAACATATCCATCCACCATACAACCTCTAGCTTAGGATTTAAGTTTTACTTGTTGTGGTAAGTCTTATCTTCTAAGACCGAACCACCCTTCCTCTACCTATGGTAATTCATCTATTTTATTTCCTTGACGGTGAGCCCGCCGGGGTATGTCTTGGCTGTCGTCCTATGTTATGACTAGAGGCATTGTTGGACATCTTATCGACTCTCGTTGGATCTATGTGTTATGTCTTGTATTTGAATCTTATGATTATGGTTATTCTTTGGATGTGACTATTACGAATTGATTATGGGAATCATGATATATATGTATGTTTGATGTGGAAATGTGGAAGATCCTAAGTCTCGAATTGCGCCTATAGCATGAGTCATACTTATCTATCCCTTAATCATTATGTGTTATATGCTATGTGAATCCATGCTAAGCCATAGCATGAGTACTACTTTCCCGTCCCTTAGAACTATGTGTTTAATTTTGAATACGCTTTCGAATCGATGATGTGAATCTGGATACTTTGAGGCTTGTCTGGGGACTCTTGGGTTCCAATTTGCTATGTCACTCCTAGACCCCAGGTCTGGGTCATGACAGTCTCCATATCGTAGCCATTTAGGACCATTATTTTTGTTTTATCCCAAGCTTCTAAAATTATGTATTATTCCGCCACAACCTAGAAATCTAGCCAATTCAATGATGTTAATTCGTTCTCTCATGTGTTTAAAAAGTAGTTAAAATAACAATAGTTAATGAAGTTAAAAATTCATGGAACAACTTTTGAATTTTTGCGATCTGAATAAAACTTATGCCGAGTGTGAAATTTTTCATGAAAATCATAACTGTGACTAACCGTCCATTCAAATATATTATCAACAAATTAAGATAGCTAAGAAGCTAAACAATTTTTCCTCATAAAACAATCTCGTACTGTACTCCGAACAAAAAGTATTCCATGAAATTCAGAACAAGAAAGTACTCTGCGAAAAAGGTAATATAACATACAAGATGTATCAAAGTCCTAATAAACCCAAAAATGTAAAAAGCTAGTTACAGAAAACAAAATGAAGATAAAAACAAAAAGAATAGACAGGCATATCATACTTGAGCTGCATTCTCTGTTTACTTCAATCCCAATTCAACCTAGTATTTGAACAGCCAAATGATCATAACAAGTGGTACGTCTCGTGCAGATAGATGTACTTCCTCCTTCCATCTCCATCCAACAACTCATTTAGAATCCACTGCATCTAGCTCGGACTATAAGTATGTGTGTGAAGGAAATAGCACATATAGCATTAAGAACAGAATCTGCTGACTCTAAATTTTGGATTCGTCATTTATTCAACATATATACCAAGAGTGTTCCTACAAAGACAAATCCCGACTATGCCTCAAGCTTATTTAAATCCAAAAAGACTACGAGGATCAATGGCTAAATCAACGACAGATTTAAGCTCATCCCAGTTTCCATCACTAAACAAATACTCCTGATCTTCAGCAGTACTTGTGTTCCAAAAGCTTGAATTTGATGATGATGTGAATGACGATTGAGGCATGGTCGCGATTGGTTGGCTGATATTGTAATAATAACTGTTTCTTTGATCAAGTTGATAATTTAAATTTCCTCCAGATGATGCATTATTAATGTTCTTTTGCGGAAATTCCATCTTTATAAAGTTGATGACATTATTGGAGTGATCGTCACTGATTTCCGACTGAAGACTACATGCTTTAGAACTTGTGTCACCGAAACTTTGTTTAACAACGGACTGCTGCTGCTGCTGCTGCTTCCAATCTGATGTGAATCTCTTGTAATTGGATGTCCTCTTGAATATCCTGCAGAGAGTCCAAACTTCCTGCAATTCATGATTTTCCAAATGTCAATGATATTCGATATCCAGGGATCAGCCTCTCTACCTCTATGAGGTAGTGGTAAGGTCTGCGTACATTTTACCCTCCCCAGATACCACTTGTGGGATTCCACGGAGTATGTTGTTGTTGTAATGATACTCGACATACAAGAGAACTAAGAAGTAGCTCTGTGTGATTGCAAAGAGAACTGAAAAGGGGCTTTGGCTAATTAGGTGATCCAACATCAATTTGCCTCTAATTAAGCATACTATCCATGAGTTCCTTGAAAAATGGAATGGAATGTGGCTAAACGTAAAGGTGTATTTTCCAGTACCATACTGGATATCGATATAAACGAAGGGAGGTATGACTATCCAGTCTGGACACTTGAATTCACATGAAATTTTACTGGTAAATCAGCTTGGCAAAAGCTGAGGCGGCAAAGAAAAAACTCTTTCACAGCTAAAATGATGGGGCATACACAATCACCTTTCAAAATTTTCTTTATGATAATGATATCGCATGCCTTTCCTTTGACAAGTGAGGCTGGTTATCTCTGCAAGCAACTAACTCCTAATGCCGCTGCAACAGAATTGAGTTGAAAGCTAACCGTCCCACCTTAGAAAGGCCTCGCTCCACGCTTTCTTTTGAGTCAACTCTATCCATTCTTGTTGAAAGCTAAAAGCTTGAGGCTTTTACTTCTTCAACTCGAGTTCGCCACAGAACCCATCTCTGGAACTGGCTTGAGCACCTCCATCATTGATCGATAGGTGGAGGGTTCGAGTCATTATGCCGGAGGGCACATGCAACACTATTGATCCTAGTTAAGGTAAAAGATCTTTTGGAAACAGTCTTTCTATCTTCACAAGGTTAGAGTAAGGTCTTCATACGATCTACCTTCCCCAGATCTCTCTTGGGAGATTACACTAAGTATGTTATTATATATTATATGCCAGGATTCTCAAAATAATGAGCATTTGAATCAGCAGGGGAAGATTAAATGTAGAGTTAAATATGACTCTAGTTGATTTAAAATGAAACAACCTTGGCGGATCAGAACTCATCATTAATAAGATTATTGAACTCTCAGGCAAAGAAAATTTCAGTTTCTTTCATACCTATAGAAAGGACAACATGATAGAGATCAACTAGCTAATATCGAGGAGAGAGTTTGAAATTTGAGGTTGTCATGTCTTTTCCATATCAAATTAGAACAACTTGAAGCTTGATCTGAACAACAACAACATATCCAACGTAGTTCCACATAGTAGACAATAGATAGTAACATAAAAGTACTACAAGAAACTACAAGAGTAATCCATCGAAAACTTACAGCTTCAGGAGCAATGTTCTTGGGATTGGGCAGCATCTGTCCGTTTGAAGTAGCCTTCCAAATAGGTGGGAGACGAAACTCATGCATCATCCAATCAGTTTTAGTTCCTTTTCCAGCACTTCCCCCATAATACACTAATGATTTCTTGAGGCCAATGCACTCATTACTTTGTGAATAGACAGGCTTGTCAATTCCTGTTGCTTTCCAAAAACCAGATCCTGTTACTCTATTTGGTCTTACACTGTTTTTGTACTTTCTCCCTCTCATGCTGAAGAAATACCATTCCTTGCTATCCCCTACTCTGCTCATCACTTTGTCATACAATTCAATTTCAAACAAAAGTTAGGGAAAAACCAATCAACAATTTGCTTACAACCATACCTCAAATGAAAAATATATACAACTTCAAGCATTTGCATTGTGCTCTGGACTTTATTTATGAAAAAAGGCGATTGGTGATGTATCACAAGGTCTTTTCAAGTGTTAGAATGGATTAATCATCGGCGAATCTAGAAAAGAGAGTTGAGGATTGGAAAAAATGTATAACAAGATTTCTAGTAATTCCATGCATGGGAATTCTTGATTGATTCTGAGCTAACTATTGTGCAAAGTCAAATCTCTTTGGTTAAAAATATTCAACGTGATCTCTTTGTGCAAAGTCAAATCTCTTTGGTTAAAAAAAAAAGAATCATAATACACCTTAATAACAATTTGTAGGATTGGATGATTCCTAATGACATATTCTTCTCCATTTGGGCAGATTGACTTTTAAAAGGTATTCATATTACGAATTGTACTTACTAAACTGCTGTCTTTGCTAGAACTGTTATTTTTATCAAAAGTTTATGATTTAGTTTTTGGCAAAGCAAGCAGGGGAAATTAAATCTTAATTGTTGGTATCATTTATGCATACAACAGCAACATCTAAATATATATAGAGACTATTTTCGTTAGACACCTTACTCAAGTAAAGCATAAAAAACCATGTTAAGCAAATAAAACAACAAAGAATTCATGCTAAAATAACAAAGAAGAAAACGGTTGCAACGCCAAACTAGTACTATAACCGAAGCAAATGACCCATTAGGTAATACTAAAATAGAAGAATAAAATAGTATTAGAGTAATAAAAATAATACAAAGAATAAAACTAGACAATACTCAACTTATTCATCTTCTACCCTAATCCGCAATTTTTATGTCTAGGAAAACTTACATAGATATATTATATTAAGTATTTACCATCTATAGCAATAACAAAAAAGAAATCGTTGAACACTTATAATATAGTTTTAATGCATATTATATAGAACTATTTATAAAACATTTATAATACAAGCTTTATTGATGGATAATATATTTATCACACACTTCAATACACATTGTGCTAATTTCTTACCAAACAAGCACAATATATTTTTAAACAATTATAATACATTTATGTTTAGTGTTGCGAGGGGTGAAGCAGATAGGGATGTGAGGTTTGCCAGTTGCCACTCAACCTATCTCAAGAGGGAAAACTTTAAGTATCTAGGGTCCATCATCCAAAGTAGAAGCGATATCGACGATGATGTCACACATCATATTGGGGCAACATAGATTAAATGGAGGCTTGCCTCGGGAGTATTGTGTGACAAAAAGCTACCACACACTCAAAGGTAAGTTTTACAGAATGGTGGTTAGACCATCTTTGTTGTATGGGGTAGAGTGTTGGCCAATAAAAAATGCATGTGTTCAAAAGATGCATGTCGTAGAGATGAAGATATTGAGATGGATGTGTATCCACACCAGGAGTGATAAGATTAGGAATGAGACCATTCGAGAGAAGCTAAGGATGGCCCCCGTGGCTGATAAGATAAGGGAAGCGAGACTGCGATGGTTTAAATATGTGTAGAGAAGGAGTATTGATGCTTCTGTTAGGAGGTGCGAGAGGGTGGTTTTGGGAGACACACGGAGGGGTAGAGATAGACCGAAGAAGTATTGGAGAAGGTGATCAGACAAGATTTGGTCAAACTTGATCTCACCGAGGACATGACCTTAGATAAAAAGAAGTGGAGGTCGCGAATTAGAGTAACAGGCTGATTAGTTGGTAGGGTTAGGTAGATGTTTGGCCTTGGGGAATAGTAGGGTAGCAGGAGTAGTCGTATTTTATATCATGTATTGTCATTATCAGTCGTATGTGTGTTAAATTTATCATATTTATATATTATTATGTGCTTTTCGTTAAATTAGTCGTCCTTTCTATTCCCTTTCCTTTCTTTTTTGTCATATCTAGTTTATTCTGCTTAATGGTTTTTGAGAGGAGAGTTTACAGGAAACAGCCTCTCTATCTCTATGAGATACCTGTAAGGTCTACGTACATTCTATCCTCCCCAAACCCCACTTGTGGGATTTTACTGGGTATGTTGTTGTTGTTGTTATAATACATTTATATTGCATGTACATACAATTCACTTTTAATACAAGTGCAAATTTATTATAGCATTGTTTGGTAATCCTATAAATCATAATAATTAAAAATTTTATTAAAATTAATAATTATTTATTAAAAAAGTATTTATCCAGGTAATTTTTTTTTATATCTACCTATTTATAATCATATTCTCAGTAAGCTATAGGTAATCATGTTATATCACGTCTAACAACCTCTCACCAGGACTTCTTTGGTCTACCTTTGTGTTTTCTTGCATCCACTACAGTCTACAGGCAACCTCTCACTCTTCTTTACTAAGAAATCTACAGATCTGCTCTTCAAATGTTTGAATCTTCTTAATTTTTCCTCTTTGATTGTGTCGGCCAAAAGTGTCCTACATAACTTTGTTCGTGATCCTATCACTTCTAGTATGCTCACACACTTATCTCAATATCCTCATTACCATCAATCTTCTTATTTTCTTAAATTATTGACTCTAGATACTTGAAATAACTTTTCTTGGGGATGACTAGTGTTTCAACTTTGCTTCCACATTAGCTATATAATTTAAATCACTAAACTTGCACTCCAAGTATTGTGTGTTAGTCCTATGCAATCCATGCTTTTTAACTTTCAAGATCTGTCTTCAAACCTCAAGCTATTATTAACTCTATCACATTCCTCATCAATCAATATAATGTTATCTACAAAGAGCATATATAATGACATCTCTCTTTGAACATGTTACGTGAGTATACCATCACCAAGATAAATAGAAACAGGCTAAGTATCAAATCTTAGTGAAATTTCATCATGACTCGAAAGTAATCTGAGACTCTTTTTATTATCCTCACTCAAGTTCAGACTCAATCACACATATCCTTAACATCCCCATGTATGATATACACATTTAGGTTTCTTTCTAGTAAGCACTTTGTCATAATATTTTTCTAGGTTAATTACCACCATGTGTAAATCTCTCTTTCTCCTTTATATTGTTCTATCCATTTACTTACAAGATATATGACTTCTATAGTCCAAAAACCTGATATGAATCCAAATTGATTCTCGAGAATAAGACATGCCCCTTCTCATTCTTATTTTTACTAATTTCTTCTAAACTTGCACATTATGGATTAATAGTTTGATATTCCTATAGTTATTGGAATGCTAATTGTTTTTGTACAATAGGGTCATTGCACTCCATCATTTATTCTTCAAAAATTTTCTAGTTCTCTGAAATGACGTTAAACAATCTAGTTTGTCACGTTATATTATATATGCTCTTTCAAAATTTTGTCGAGATCTCGTTAGGTCTAGTCACCCTTCCCCTTTCATCTTATGAATAACCTTTTCAAACTTGATATTCCTACAATATTTAGAATTTGAAGATTTTTAGAATGCTCTAAATCACCCAAAACTATATTTTTGTCCCATCTTCATTCAAGAGTTTATGAAATTGTAAGTTTCTTATGAAAATTAAAGATGATTTTTTTGAAATATCACAAATTAGTTTCTAGAATAATCCAGTGTAGTATTTGGGATAAATATTTAGATATTCTAGAGTAGTAGATAAATTTATTAGAAACTTCTTATAGATATTTTAGGAAGATAATTGTTATAGATTATAGAATAATCTAGATTTTTATTAGATATTTAGAAGATAGTATCAAGATATTTCTTGTAGATATAACTACAATGATATATAGAATCATCCCTCCATAACTATAAATAGGGATGTTCATACTCATTTGTAATCAACAAAAAACCAAACTCAAAATGCCTTCTTCCATAATAAAATCCTCATTTTCAAAGCTTTCTTCTTCTTGAGTTGAATCTTCCAATCTTATCTAACTATCTTAGGCTAGCAGAAGGTCTACAAGTTATACTTTTCTTCTACTATATTTTTTTACATAGTATCAGAGTCATAGCTATATATTGGCTTGAGGGTTTATTTCAAGATCGAGTTAGTAGTTGATTCAATTGGTTTGGCCAAATGGATTTAACCGTCATATTAATGGACTAGGAATGGAGTTGTTGATTCAATCCAATTACAAGGTATGGAAGACACATATGGAATCATACTTTGTGGGTGAGAATTTGTGGGATATTGTTAATGGAAGTGACATAAATTCTCCTGATGACGAATGGGAAAGTAGTTATGCATCTACGAAGTGGAAACAGATTAATGCGAAGACAAAATTTATCTTAAAGAGGACAATCTCCTCTAGTTTATTTGATCATATTATAAGGTGTAAATCAGCTCATGAAATATGGAAGACTCTGGATAGACTGTTCAACAAGAAGAATGAAGCTCAGCTACAAATATTAGAGAATGAATTGGCTAACACCATTCAAGGTAATCTCTCAATCACTAATTATTTTTGAAGATTAAGAGCTTATGTTTTGATATAGCTTGGTTGAATCCAGAGGAGGCTATATCTAAAGCACGAATGAGAAGAATTATCATTCGTGGTTTGAAGCTTGAATTTATTCTATTTGTGATGTCAATTCAAAGATGGACAACAATTATCCTTGGAGGAATTTGAGAATTTATCGTCGTCATAGGAGTTACTAGCCAAGCAGTTGGCTAGTGTATTCGTTAATAAAAAGGAATAAATGCTCTTGTAGCCAACAAGAGGAACTTTAAGGAAAAAGCAAGAGATACACCGCATGATAAATCTTCAGATGATTTACTTTCACCTGGAAAGAAGGAAGAGTCTTAGAACTATTATGGTAAAAAGCCTCTAAGATGTTATCAATGTGATAAAATAGGACATATAAAACGATATTGCCAAGCCAAGGAGAGCAACATGGCTCAAATTGAGAAAATTTTTGAAGAAAAAGATGATGATTGGAGAAAGTGCTTCTTAGCTGAGGCTCAAGAAATAAATGTCATGGTTTCCATCAATCTTGAAGGAGATTGGATTGAAGATTCAGAATCTAATACAGTTGATCACATGGAGAAGGAAGACACCGATGCCATCGGTATGAAGCAAGAAACTTTCAAAGATGTTTGTACCGATGATATGACAGTCAAAGAAGTAGATTTTCATGAAGTAGTATCTGAAACTATATATACTAATGGTGACTTTAATGAAAAAACATTGATGGAGATGCATTTGAAGTTGAAGTCTCTGATCAATCGTCAGTCATATCAAAGTCAATCGTTGGCTTAGATCAGACAATGAAAGCAAATGAAGAAGATGAAAGAAAAATAGATAAAGAAACTGATCTTGATGGCCAAGTTTTAGATAGAGAGAGAAACGACATGAATGATTTTCGAAAGCTTTAAAGATGTCAAAACATATATTAAAGAGCTGAAAAAAGAGAGTGAGAGTGGACATTATGTGTTGGTGCCGTGTTATTACGAGAAATTGATAGTGTTTTATTGGATAATATAATTATCGAGAAATTAAGAGAAAGGGGGAGCTCAAAAACTTAACAAGGAGTAATTCATATGGTTTAAAAAGGCTACACCAAAATATCATCGAGCCAACATGCTACAAAGATGAAGATTTTATCAATATGTATTCTTATTTCTTTGCATATGCAATCGATTACTAAAGACCTTCATCACTGGAAGAACTAAAAGAAGTTAGAAGAAAACCATTGAGATCATCACTAAGGAACATTCAAAAGCTTTGATTGAGTTCTTTTGCAACAAGTTTCGGGTAGTTTTCAAAAAATCACTTTAAAGGGGAATGTGAAAATTGATGATGTTTTTTTTTTTGAAATATCATAGATTGGTTTGTAGAATAATCTAATGTAGTATTTGAGATAAATATCTATCTATTCTAGAGTAGTAGATAAATTTACTAGAATTTTCTTATAGATGTTTTAGGAAGATAATTGTAGTAGATTATTATAGAATAATCTAGATTTTTATTAGATATTTATAAGATAGTATCTAGATATTTTTTGTAGATATAACTAGAATGATATCTACAACCATCCCTCTATAACTATAAATAGGGATAGTCATACTCTTTTGTAATCAACCAAAAACCAATCTAAAAGAATCTTCTTCCATAATAAAGTCCTCTTTTCCAAAGCTTCTTCTTCTTTAGTTGAATCTTCCAATTTTAGTTAACGATCTTGAGCTAGCAGAAAATCTCCAGAATATACTTTTCTTCTGCTATATTTCTCTACACTTATTTTCATCACACGTGTCTCTTCCACCAATATTTTTCCCTTTCATTCTTCAGGAACTTCACTCGATTCAGATTGTGGATCCTTTCTCACTTTTCCAAGATATTGATCCTATTATTATGGACAGATATATGTAGTTATTTATATGATTTTTTTTTTTAAAAAAATAAAACTATGCTTACTCCAATTTATATGTTTTATACCTTATTAGTCTATTTATATAAGAATTCCACCATTTTATGTTTAGTGAGTGTAAAATTATTGTTACATCTTACTAACATTCTCTTATATGAATAATATAATATGCGTAGAATCATGATATGCAAAAAATATTTTTAGTATGTTAAATATTCTATCTTTTCTATCTTACTTGTTTACAGTGTCAAATATACATGCCCAAAATTACTTGTTAACTTATAAAATTAACATTTATATGAGTGCTTACGTATTTTTCATTTTACTCTTAGAATTAAGATTATATAGTTTCGAAAACCTTCTTTATTATTAATCTTGATATTGATCAATAAAGCACACATATAAAGTATATTGAAAAGAGTAAAATGGTTAATCAGTAAAAATATAGAAACTACGAGTATTACTACGTGCATTTCTTTATCTACCACGTCTTGTATAAAAAAAAAGATATTGTCGTTGTTGCTTCTGATACACGTACTTCAGCAAAATTTCTATAAGAGTAAAGATTATTCATTATATTATAGATACTATATGATTATATATTAGTCAAACAAAAATTCGAGCTGTCTTGTTTGAATTAGCTAATAATGTGGTATGAAGAGAACTTGGTCAACGACAGAGGCAAAGTCACTTTCTATTTTTTTTTGAAGAAAAGAATTGTTCTATAATTCCTGCAACTTTGGGGCCAATGCTTTAATTTGGTCTATAATTGTTGCATGAGAAGGTCAAACAAATATGCATCCACCACAAATTATCACTTATTTTTTGTAAGAATTTTGGGTTTGTAGGTCGTCCATGTAAATTGATTCGATTTAATCTTAACTTAATTCGTGAATTTAATTTAATTGAGATGATGTAGTTAAATGATAATTATCTAATCTCATCCTAATAAACAGTTATTGTCCAACTAGAATGGAAGCAGTTGTAACGGACTTTGGCAAATGTTTTGAAAAGAAGAATATGAATAGTCACAGTAGTAGTAGAAATTTGAAAATTGTTAATAGTTTTTGCAGTACTAACCCCTCTTCCCCTTCGGGCAATATAGCCTAGCCCAGACTATTACTAGTTAATATAATACATTTGTTTCCACCCAAAAAAAAAATTGCTTTATAACTCCCTTATTTCAAGGTTGAGTGAGGGAAAGTGTTGTAATTGCTTTATAATTCCCTTATTTCAAGGTTGAGCGAGCAGAGCGAAAAAAGTGAGAAGTTATCTGACTATTCTGTAAAAATTATTGTGTAAAAATAAAAATTGTGAGAAATTAAAAAAAGAATTTTAAATTCTATATTCATTAATTCAGACAAATCATTTAGTTTGTGGACAACAATTCATATTTATAGTGAAACACAAATAAATCTAAGCAATTTTGTTAGTGACAACAACAACGACTACAAATTTAACAAAAACAGCATGCCGTTAATTTTCTTACATCTTTTGAAAAGAATAATATTTTAATATATAAAAAAATAATGTAAGTTTTACCTTTTTATTGTATCTTTAATGGCATTACTTTATAGTCACAAATCATCGTGTACTTATTAGATCCACAACTCCTAGAATAAAATAATTCTTCCAAAATTTCATATCCAGTCAAAACACACATTCACATAAGAAGACATGCAAAGGGACTAAATTTAGAAATAATTAATTTAAATATTATATTTATAATGAGAAGTTTCTATTATCATACAAATGTTATAGCATTTTTTAAGTCATAAGTTTTAAAAATTTTATTTCCAATCAAATTTAGTGATATATTTAAAACTTCAAATTTATGTATCGCATAAATTAGAACGATGAAAATAATAGATTTGTTTGATTAGGGATTTTCTGGACGACAAGATGAGATGTTTTCAATCTTAGAACCTCTAATTAACTTGTGTAAATATTGAAAGTTTACTGTGCCTAAGTAAATAAAATGTTGTGCTTGATATATACAAGAGAATAAGGTCATTTTCTTTTTTCAAAAAAATGTTTAATTTATCGTAAGAAAGTCATTTTACGATATATGATTATTAACAAAATGTTTTTCAATGAAAAATTGTTCATCTATAGAAGGAAAATGACTGGTTTTGGCGGATTTTGTTTTACTTACTTACGTACCACTATTTAAATTTGTAGCTTTATATTACTCACTTAAACTAGCAATTAGACATAATTATTAATCTTTAACACTCATAATTTCATCCAATTAGTCAACACATCATCGATTTGCAAAATTATTATGAATCTTCAGTATAATCTTTAACATAATTTTTTTTAAAAAAAATCACCTTTGATGCGTGTTCCATGATTTCATAATTGAAGATAGTAGGATGAGGTAGAGCCGTAGAGGAATGTTTTGTCGATTGATAAGGAAATTCTAATCAACTACGTTACACAACAACAATAATATATTCAGTGGAATTCCAAAAATGAGGTCTAGAGAGGGTAAAATGTACGCAGATATTACCCTTATCTCATAGAGATAAAAAAACTATTTTTGAGAAACCTTTATTTCAAAAATCAAGTTCAATATGCAGAATATACTGAAAATGGAATAAAAAAGGAAAAAGAAGAACAACTAATAATAAAAAGCAAATGAATATGTAAATAGAATTAGCTATAGATTTTTATTATTCATTATAAACTTTATGTATCATTAATTTCTGTTTCTTTAGTAGTGAAAAATGGTAAGATAGACATAAAATAAATTTGGTAATCTAAAAAGATTAATCAAGGAAATAAAATTTCTTTCTCTTGATAGACCTAATCATGTGACTCATTGAAAGATTTTGAAAATATAGACTTTGTTCAAAAACTGTGAATTCACATGAACCAATGATTATCAAGCAGATTGGCCAACATATTTGAACATAGATTTGTGCAAAAAGCAACATAAAATAACTTGTATATATAGAATATGCATGAATCATAAGTAGATCTGCTTTCGGACATAGACTTATTAAAAAATGAAACATAAAATTATGCACCTTTGATGAAGGTATGAAACATATAAATATATACTTACTTGGAAGATCCCAAGGATCATGTTTGTAAATATCAACCTCTTTGATAAGATCAATTTTGATCCTTTTGTTTTGCACTTTGCGCGTAAGATAAAACCCCACAAGTTCTTCATCCGTAGGATGAAATCTAAAGCCTGGAAGCATCAATTCTTTCTCTTCGTCATCATCACTTTTGACTATACTTTCCATTGTTTTCTCTTCTCTTTTTTCACTCATTTTAATTAATTACATTAAGCTAGTGCATGCATATCTTATAGAGTTTTTTAGTCAATAAGCCAAAGAAGAAAATGAAATAATATAATAATACAAAGTATATTTATTTAATGAGAAAGGTCTAGAGATAGTTGTTGCTTTGGTCAAAGAGACCATTGGCCTATTTTACTTTGTGTTGATTATTCAAAAATGAATAAAGTATTATATGTAATTTAGTTTTTAAAGCAACAAGAAAGGAAATTGAAAATTATGGTCTTAATAATGCTCCGAAAATTTCTACGATGGTAACACTGTGTCACATCAAGATTGAAATAGAAAGTTTACAATTTGATTATTTCCAAATGTACAAATACATGTGTTGCTACTCCTTTCATTTCATATTTATCATCAAGGTTACGAAAATTATTCATCATTTACTAAAATAAATTTATTAATAATATTTTGAAATTCTAAATTTAATTATTATTATTTTATACATGTATTATTTAATACTAATAATAATATAAAGAAAAAAAATAAAAAACTTGATTTACGCATATTATTGTATCATTGTGATATTGATTTGCACAAGTGTCAAGTGTTCGTATATTTTACTGGGGCATAGTGCTGCATACTGTTGTTTACTGCTACAATATTTGTGTGTATTTGTGTTTAGCGCTATATTTGCTGTGATATACTGTTGTATAGAGAGGTATCTCGCTATACCTTTTGTAGCTGCTATAGCTTAGCGAGTTAATAGTTTTAGTTTAGTGGCATTAAGATCCCAAGATGGACTAAGGTCATGTCATCAGTTGGGGTCAGGGGTTAGGGGTAAGGGGGTGGGAGTGGCACAGATCTATTCAAGTTAAGGATAGCATCGTGGAATATAGGGTCATTAACGGGGAAGTCCATAGAATTAGTAAAAGGTTTTAGAAGGAGGCATATTAATAGCGTGTGTCCAGGAGTCTAGATGGGTGGGTACTAAAGTTCGTGACATGGATAGGTTTAAGCTGTGGTACTCAAGTGGTTCTAGGGGTAGAAATAGTATAGGTATCCTAGTAGACGAGACTCTTAGAGATTACATGGTCGAGGTCAGGAGGGTGAATGATAGGATGATGTTTATCAAACTCGTGATGGGAAGATTTACTGTGAACGTTGTTAGTGCTTACGCACCCCAAGCAGGTCTGGATGGGGAAGTCAAAAGGCGCTTTTGGGAGGATCTGGATGAGGTCGTGCGAGGTATACCAGTGACAGAAAAATCTTCATTGGGGGTGACTTTAATGGGTATATTGGGGCGACTAATAGTGGTTTTAAAGATGTTCATGGAGGCTTTGGTTTTGGTGAGCGGAATGGGAGTGGGACGTCTATCTTGGATTTTGCCAAAGCCTTTGAGTTAGTGATTGTTAACTCATATTTTCCGAAGAGGGAAAACTACTTGATTACATTTTGTAGTATGGTAGCTAAGACTCAGATAGATTACCTACTTATTCGAAAGGGCGATAAAAGTCTATGCAAGAATTGCAAGGTTATTCCATGTGAAAATGTTTCCACTCAACATAGGCTTTTAGTGCTGGATGTGGAGATCAAGAGAGAAAAGTAGAAGAAAGTTTTGTATGCTCAACCTAGGATTCGATGGAGAGGTCATACGCCTGCCCTTTCTTGCTAGATGAAAGAAAAGTTGCGAAGCCTTAAGGCATGGAGTAGTGAAGGTAATATGTACTGTATGTTGGACATGACTGCTGGCTACATTAGAAAGGTAGCTATCGAGGTTCTAAGAGTTTCACGGGGGCCCTTTGGTGGTATTAAAGGTGATTGATAGTGGAATACAGAAGTCCAAGGTAAAGTAAAAGATAAGAAGGTCACTTTCACGGAGTTGTTAGAGTGTAGAGATGACGTTGAAAAGCAAAAGCTTAAGGAAATTTTTAGGAAGGCCAAGTCAGAGGCCAAGTTGGCGGTAATGAATACTAAGTCTGCAGCCTTTGAGCGCCTCCATTAGGATCTAAGTGATAAAGACAGGGACAAGAGATTGTATAGGCTCGCAAAGGTAAGAGAAAGGAAATCTCGCGACTTGGACTTAGTGAAGTGCATCAAGGACGAGGAGGGCGAGGTGTTAGTGGACGACACTTCCATTAAATTTAGGTGGCAGTCTTATTTTCAGAAACTCTTAAATGAAAAAGGGGATAGAGTTATCGAGCTAGATAAGTTGGCACACTTCGAGGACCATAGTGTTTTTGGAGATGGCAATCCGTTTGAAGTGGAGGAGGTAAAATGGGCTATGAGTAGGATGAAGAGGGGGAGGGCGATTGGACCCGATGAGATTCCAGTGGACTTTTCGAAGAACTTGGGCAAGGATGGCATAGAGTGGTTAACTAGATTATTCAATGCTATTAGGGTGACTGCTAAGATGCTTGAGGAATGGAGGAGGAGTACAATGGTCCCATTGTACAAGAATAAAGGAGATATTCAAAATTACAATAATTACAGGGGTATCAAGTTGTTAAGCTACACTATGAAGGTATAGGAGAGACTTATGGAGAGGAGGGTGCGTGAAGTAGTATCTATCTTGGAGAATCAATTTGAATTCATACCGGGGCAGTCGAGACTGAAGCAATTCATCTGGTTCGGAGGTTAGTGGAAAAATATAGGGATAGAAAGAAGGACCTTCATATGGTGTTTATCGATCTCAAGAAGGCGTATGAGAAAGTACCTAGGGATGTCTTATGGAGGTGCTTAGAGGCGAAAGGTGTCCCTGCGGCATATATCAGGGTAATTAAGGACATGTACGATAGAGCCAAAACTTAGGTAAGAATGGCGGGAGGAGACTCCGAGTATTTTCCTGTTGAGATGGGACTCCATTAGGATTCTGCGCTGAGCTCTTTCTTGTTTGCCCTGGTAATGGATGAACTGACGCGATCTTTACAGGAAGAGGTACCTTGATGTATGCTTTTTGCAGATGACATAGTATTAATTAGTGAGTCTTGGACTAAAGTTAATGAAAGGTTGGAGGCCTGGAGACACGCCTTGGAGTCCAAAGGATTCAAATTGAGCAGGACCAAAACTGAATACTTGGAGTGTAGTTTCAGCATTGAGAGGGAGGAAGCTAACTTTGAGGTGAGACTTGCCACTCAATCTATCCCCATGAGGGAAAAGTTTAAGTATCTGTGGTCCATCATCCAGAGTAGTGGCGATATCGATGATGATGTCACATATCATATTGGGGCGGCATGGACTAAATGGAGGCTTGTCTCGGGAGTATTTTGTGAAAAAAAGATACCACCTAAACTGAAAGGTCAGTTCTATAGAGTGGTGATTAGATCAGCGTTGCTGTATGGGGTAGAGTGTTTGCCAATTAAAAATATGCATGTTCAGAAAATGAATGTCGCAGAGATGAAGATGTTGAGATAGATGTACGATCACACCAAGAGTAACAAGGTTAGGAATGAGACAATTCGTGAGAAACTAGAGGTGGCCCTGGTGGGCAATAAGATGAGAAAAGTGAGACTGCGTTGGTTCGGACATGTGCAGAGAAGGAGTATTGATACTCCTGTTCGGAGGTGCGAGAGGTTGGTTGTATGAGCTACTCGGAGGGGTAGAGATAGACCAAAGAAGTACTGGGGGGAGGTGATGAGACAGGACATGGCGGAACTCGACCTCACTACGGACATGACATTAGATAGAAAGAAGTGGAGGTCGCGAATCATAGTAGCAGGCTAAGTTCTTCTTCTTCTTTGTCTCCTTATTCGTCTTCTTCTTCTTATTATTACTATTATTAATAGTATTATTTTCATTATTATGTTGCTTTTTCTTTTCATTATCTGGCGCATATGTGTTAGTTTTTTCATATTTATATTCTGTCATGTGATACTCTTTATTAGTCGCACCTGCTGTTTCCTTCCCTTCCCTTACATTTCATTTTGTCATATCTAGTTCGTTCTGCTTATGGGTTTTGAGCTGAGGATTTTAGGAAATAGTCTCTCTACTTCTATGAGGTAGCGGTAAGAACTGCGTACAATCTACCCTCCCCAGACCCCATTTGTGGGATTTCACTGGGTATATTGTTGTTGTACTTTTATGTATCAAAAAAGGGCATAATTTTTTTACTCTACTTTATTTTTAATATTAATTATTTATTCTTTAAATTATTTTTCTAAATCTAAAATTATTCATTCAATTAATATAAATATTAGTTTATATTAATTTTATTTTTTAAAAAAGACTTACAAAATCATGAATGGAGGGCGTATATAATGTCAATGTTCCACATTACATTGCAAATTCTAATCAAGTAATTATGTATTCCCTCATTTTTTTCAAAATACGTGTCGACATCGTTTTGGAACGTTGCAAATATTTTCCGCCACACTCAATCAATTACTAAGTATAATATAATAATAAATAGTTAGCACATTTTAAACGCAATAAAAGTTTAGCTTTCACTTATTCACTATTGTTATAGTACAAGTGTACCGTTCAAAAGAAAAAAAGGTGCTGCATCTTCTATTTTATTTTCTTTTATACAAAAGAAAAAAAATTGGTCTCAATTTTTTTCCCAACGCAACGACATACTTTGTTTTTATATCGATTTTAAGCAAATATATAATAATTAAATTTATAATAAAATATTTATTATAAATAGAATTAATGATATTTTGATCGCTCAATTTCAAGTTAATTTTAATGTTTGTCCTTGTGATATCTTATTCATAAGTACACATCACCTTTAATTACTTGAAATGTGTTGTTTTGATTACTCCCTCCATCCAATAATGTTCACTATTAACTTGCCAAAAAGATTAAAAAATAATAAATAATATGAGTAATTTTACCTAATCACCCTTTGAATATAATAAATATAATGTCTTGAAAAGTATAATACATGAATGCTTATAATAAATGATAAAGCTAAATCATTAGAAATTATGTCTAAAATTATCTTTTTATTTCATAACATAAACAAGTATATTATTAGACATCTATTTTCAATCCAATGAAGAACTATTATTAGACAGAAGAAGTAATTTGCTCATCAATATTCACAAAATTTGATGACTATTATGTAACGCCTGGTGAAATTACCAAAATGCCCCTATAATGAGTTCATGCGCATAACACGTCTTTCCAAGCTTGGATGGAAAATTCGAGACTGGATTTGCAATCAACACGAAAAACTAGGTGGAGAAGTGATCTCGACTCGATTTTAGAGCAATCGGATCAAAAAATAATTTTTCGATCCGAAGACCGAGAAAGTGAAGGTGTACGATGGGGCCGTGACGTGCTATGGTCGTGGACCCACACTTATAATTTTTTTTAAATTTTTCGAAAGGGGTTGAATTTTCGAAAATACACAAGTGTGCGACAGGTCCGCGTTGCAGACCTATTCCCCCGACCTGTTCCATCCAAAATTCAAAATTTTAAATCTTTTGAGGGGCATTCCTGACTTTTTCTCACCTCTTTTAGACTTAACTCACGACCAATACAGTCGTTTTTGGCCTATAAGTGTTTCGAAAACCTATTCTAAAGCCCCTTACACTAAAACTAAGTAGAAACCTTGAGCAAAGAAGAAGAGAAAGAGCTAGGGTTCAAAGGATTGAGGCTAATTTTTTGAGAAATTGATTGTCAAACTCCATACCAGGTATGTAAGGCTACCTAAGGCATCAAATTATGTTCATCCATGCGCCCCTTCGCTTTCTTGAGTTAAAATCATGAGTATGAATCATATGTCTTAAATTTTGTGGTTCTTGAGTTTTAATTTCTCGTACAAGATTGAGTTTCTTGAAATTATTTGAGTTAAATTATGAGTTGCACCATTGTTATCTTGAATTATAAAAGTATTTCACATGATTGATGCATGAATTCTAATCTTGGTATCTTCCTTGCTAGAGAGGTAGAGGTTGACGCGTCCTTCTCCATGGCAAGTTAAGGATGGACAGTGCAACAATGCCATATTCATTGTGCATCACCAAAACTCATGGTGATGGGAGTTATGCCGGTTAGAGAAACTTCCAAGCAGCACTTGAGTTGAGCATATCCTGATTTTCAAACTGAGTTGTACTAAATACTGAGTCTATTTTCTAAAACTTGATTACAACCTTAAAAACTTGCATGATTTCTTGAGTTGAGTTATTAGATGAAGAGTTGAGTCTTGAGTTGAGTCTTGAGTCGAGTCTGTTGATTGGTTTGAGCTTTATATGTTTACTTTTAGCCCGTTTACATACTAGTACATTTCACGTACTGACGTCATTTGGTGCTGCATCGTTGAATTTCAGAGTTCTGAGATCCAGAAATTGGTGAGCCCTCCTTACTTTTCGGAGAAGCCTGTTCATATTTTATTCAGTTCTTTATTTGTTGAGTTGGCAGTCATGGCTTGTCATGGTACCTTCTAGATGATTAGAGTAGAGGCTTCATAGACCTAGAGTGGTGTATTATCGAGTATTTTATATTCAGTCTTGAACTATTTTGAGAAAAACTATTTATAATAATTATATCTTTTCTTTAAATGTTATCCTTGAGTATTTCTTCCGCTATAGAGTAAGATGTGACGATGAGACCAAGCAGTTCGCTCAAAGATTGGCAATAGTCTTTGAGTGTCAGTTACGTTCAGGATACCCTCCCAAGACATGACATATTAATTATTATATCATTTAATTACTAATTGTTGGGTAGGTAAGAATTGTCAAAAGTGGGATAACTCAACTCAACCTTCATGAGCCGAGGAACTTGAGGCTTAGCACGTGTCGACCTTTCATTTAAAGCGGCCTTAAAATGATCAGTCCAGCACAACCCTACAAAGGTCGTGTGACACGGGCTAGCCTTTCATTTTTTTCTGTTATTTTTTTTTAATCTTTCAGGTTTTCTTAGTAACATAGTTTTCTAATCATATAAGTAATACTTTTTTAAAAAATAAAACCAGAGAAGTCAATAATAAGAAAAATAATAAAAATAAGGAAATTGACAACGCTCTACTAGCTTTTTACTTTAAATTTAGACCTCAAATCTTTTTTATTTAGAATCGCGTTCTTGCTAAGCTAAAAATATATCATATTTTATTTCATCATCTTTCTCCAATACTTATTTGATTTACTTCATTCCATATCCAATATAGTCATCCTCTCAAATAAGTATACAATATTTATTGATTGTCCAATTTGTGGTGTCTCTCAATAAATGGAATTAGAAAGGATGAAGTCATGAAAGGGTTATGATGATGTATTTATTACTTACGAGGAGATCTTTTGAAAAGTAAAAGACATGTCACATTCTTATATTTGAAATTTAGGGTTTTCAGTTATGATAATAAAACGAGTGTGGTAGTCCACTAGTGTGGGCATACCATTGACTTGAACAATCCAAGTTAGAAAAAAAGGAAAAAGAAAACTCAAAGTCTTTTGTGATTGCAGGAGGTCAAGTATAAAAAGTCAGGAATTTGTCTGGAAGATATCCATTGACCAATTCATAACAGACTAAATCCAACAGAAACAAGTAATAATGTGATATGTTGGCCCCCATTGTGGACCTATTGGTTTCTTCATCTATATACAAGTCAAGCCAGATATTTCTTCTCATTTTTACTTAGTTGCGACTTCCGTCTCCGTTCCATATTATTTGCTATTTATATTTGAAAAAAAAAAACACTAATTATCAAAGTCCGTGTTAACATGAGCCTGAAATATTTATTTTTTTGATCTCAACTTATATGATACTTATAAATTTTTTAAATATATTTCGTAAATTTTTAAGGTGTTAATTATTACAAATTATACTACATTTTATGTTATTTTTAAATAATGTATATTACTTGCTTGTTTCAATTTATATGCACATATAAAATTTTAGTGAATTAATCAAACTTTTATTTAGTTTTTATATATTTTAAATTATTGATATATTGTAATTTATGATACGTTTTATATAATTTTTAAATAATGTATGTTATCTTTCGTCCCAAATTTTGTAGCATTAATAAAATTTCAAGAATCATTCAAATAATTTTTTATATATCTTTTAAATTTTTAATTGGTAATCATTATGATTTATAGTACTTTTTACATCATTTCAAGTAATATACATGAACCTTTTTTATTTATATTTTTTTTTAAAAAAATACTCCTTTTCTTATACAAATATAATCAGCGAAAGATACTAAAATAGTAATTTAATTTTATTTATCCATTTTAAATAAAGACTTAATTTATCAATTTTGTTTTACTTTCATCTTAATTCTTATATTTGTATTACTTTAAATAATTGCTTGGAGTGATATAGTAAAATCACAGGTGAAGTAGCTAAGAAAATGAATTATTTAATTGTATTTGTTCAATTTTAAAAAGAGAGTTAATTTATCGTATTTGTGTTTGTTTTATCCTAATTCTTATATTTGCATCACTAATAATTTATTAAGGTGATAAAGTAAAAATAACAGTTGAAGCAGCTGAGAGAATGATTTATTAGGGGTCATATTGTAAAGACCACAGTTGAAGCAACTGAGGAAATAATTAATAGAAACGATAAAATAAAAATAAGCATCTGAAGCAGACACGTCAATCGACAGCTGTCTACTTAAGTAGGCATGTCAATCGACAGTTGCCTGCTTAAGCAAGCACGTCAATCGACAGCTGCTTGCTTAAGAGATGTTGACCGAGACGTGCCTGCTTATTACCACTTATATATATATATATATATGTAATAGAAATAGAAATATATATTTTTTACTTATATACTTTAGCAAATCGATGACATTTATTATTATTTTAAAATATTACTTTTATCATTAACACATCTAGCCGTAATAAGATGGTGAGTTATTCATGTATAATGATAGTTTTTTATTTTACGTTTTTAACAAATTAAAATTCATATGATCAATAAACATATGAGCTATGAGAGAATTCATGTATTATTTTAGGTAGAAAAAAAGTGAAATAACGATGTATACCTACATAAACAATTCATAGAATATTCCCTCATAACCAATTTTTGCATTATTAATAATATATGCATAACTCTAATCAACTGCCAAATGACCCTATAAGTAACTATTATAAAGAAATAACAATCAAATTTAAATTCTCCAAGCATAAATTGTCACACCCCGGGAGGGTACCCTAGGTGTAATTGGCACTGGGAGATTATTGCTAGTCCCCAAGCGAACCACATAGTCTCATCGTATCCGTTCAATCAGTTCAATAGCGGAAGGTAACAAGAAATTAACTAACTATCAATGGGCTATAACTATCAACTCAGTCTATCATGAATGGATACGAAAGATAGAAATAGTCTCAATAATAATAAAGAAAATGGGAAAAGCAATCCCAACATCAACTATCGATTTTCCTTGTCTATGAAACCTCTATAGCTAGCCTCAAGAAGGTACCATGACAGGTCATGACTACCACAATCAAAGAAAATAACTTAAAGTAACTGTAAAGATAACCATGTCCTCCAAAAGCAAAGGAGGACTCACCAAGTCTCTGTCTGGGGATCTGTGAACTCAACGATTAACCTGCTGAAGTCCTCTGTCTATAGAATCTGCATCATAAAATGATGCAGCCCCAAAGGGACGTTAGTACGTGGAATATACTTGTATGTAAAATGGGCTAAAATAAATAGTATATAGTATCATCAGCTCATCAATCACTCATCCTCAACTCAGAGTAGGAAAGAGGACTCCGTCGCCTCACTATCCATCAAAGCATCACACAATCACATCAACTTCAGAGTACTATCACTATGAAACCTATCTTGGAGTTTTTATAATCGACAACCACTACCTATGAGCCAGTGATGATACAACGAAGAGATGTCATTACCACATCCATCCAGTGCCTTGCCGGGGTACAAGATGAGTCTGTCGGGGATCCTAAAAGAAGTTTGTCAAGCCCTCTATGGAGCAAGGGAACCATCTGCTTTCAAGGTTCAATCCTCTCCTACGCTGGCCACATAGTTAATGGGTGTGAGTGGGACTCACTCTTACCCATTTCGGTGCTAATACTCCTCCCAGGACTCAATATGCTCATAAGTCTATCAATACGTCTAGGAATGTCCATTACTTAGCCTTTACCGACAAGAACACTCACCTCCTCTCATCAGTTATCTACTCAAAGAGTAGGGCTATTCCTTCAAACTAAGGTTTAGTTTGATTAGGCTCTATGAACACTAATTCAATCAACTTTCAGTCATCAGTACACTCACCTCAGGGCTCAGACTCCAAGAATCATCATATTCAGACAATCAAGGCTCTAGACATTACCCATAAGTTTCTTCTTGAAGTATTAACAATGGAATCATGCAAATTAAGAATACAATCTTTACAATAATACATACAAACAGTTAATACAAGGATGAGGGTCACCAATTTAAGATAATATAAAGACAATAAAGAAAATTCTCAAGAAAGTTTCAAGAAATCATAACTCTAGAATTATCAACTATAAATCTCTGGTTTACTGCATCTATTGGGGCACATGGGAGGACAATCCCAAGTTTTGGGTAGCCTTTACATATTTGTGTTGAAGAGTTATCAAGCTTCCTTCAAGAACTTGCACCCGAATTTAGAACCCTTCACTCTCTAATCTTCTTCTCTCAGAAACCTTCACATAGAAAACTTAGAAAAGTAATGAGTTTTGAACCCTCAATCGCTAATAACCGACCTATAAGATATGTTTTAAGACTTAAAAATGAGTTGAGAATAACCAAAATACCCTTCCCAAATTTTAAAAGAAAAAAGTTTAAAACTGATGTACTGGTCCACGATGCGCTAGGGGAGCGGACCAGTATATTTTCGCCAATTTTTGCGAATTTCAATTTTCGTCAAAAGATAAAGAAAAACAAAGTGTTTCTTTGCGCCCCCTCCATGTTGCGCCAGAGGCGCGGACATACACTAATTTTCAATTAATTAGCAAAAATTATTTTTTTCTTCGATTACTCTTAAATTGGGTCGACATCATTTTTCAACTCAATTTTACGCACTAATCGCAAATCTGGTCTCGAATTTCCTATCAGAGCTTTGAAAGGCACGTTGTGCATATGATTATGTTTCTGGGATGTTTCGATAATTTCACAGTGTGTTACCTCATCTCCTCCTTGGGATCATTCATCCTTGAATAATGAGCAAGGATGGAATAAAATCCTGAGTAACCACAAAACTCATCTCATTCCTCACTCAGAAACTCTCGAGCTATCAACTACCCATCACTTATCTATCTTTGTCTTAGACTTGGGAATAGAATTGAATAAATGCATCAACTCAATGAAAGGAGACATTCAATAATGTTAAGAAAAGGACCTTTACCTTCAACATCATTATCGTTTGGCATGAATAGGTGATGGTATTTGAGTTTTGTTGTTTATCAGCTTCCCATGTAGCTTCCTCAACAAATTGGTTCCTCCATAGGACTTTAACGGAGGCTATCTCTTTATTACTTAGATTACAGACTTGTCGATCAAGGATTTGGACTGGAATTTCTTTGTAGGATAACTATCCTTCACTCCCGTACTCTCAACAGGAATTTCTAAGGCCTTATCTCCCAAACACTTCTTCAACATGAACATACAGAACACCGGGTGAACTCCATCTAGCTCAGAAGGCAAATCTAGCTCATAAGTAACCTTTCCAATCCTTCCTAAAATCTGGTATGGTCCAATATAACATGGGCTCAACTTCTCCTTCTTACTAAATCTCATGAAACCCTTCATGAGTGATACCTTCAAGTACACCCAGTCATCAGCCTAAAACTCCAAGTCTCTTCTCCTCACATTCGTGTAAGACTTTAGACTGCTCTGTGTTATTATCAACCTCTATATTATGACCTTCACCTTCTCCATGGACTGGTGGACTAGGTCAGTTGATCAATTCAGCTTTACCAACCTCAAACCAGCCAATTAGTGATCTATATCTTCTCCCATATAAAGCCTCACAAGGGGCTATCTAAATGCTGGCATGGTAGCTATTATTGTATGCAAACTCAATCAGTGGTAGATGATCGTACCAATTACCCTTGAAGTCGATAATGCATGCTCTCAACATATCCTCTAAGGTTTGAATAGTGTGCTCTGCCTGCCCATCTGTCTGAGGGTGAAAATTTATGCTCAAAATTACCCTCGTACCCAAACCCTTCAGGAAGGATCTCCAAAATTCAGAGATAAATTGAGCTCCTCCATCCGAGATGATAGACAAGGGAACCCCATGTAGCCTCACAATCTCTCAAATGTATAGCTGGGCATACTCCTCAGTCGTATATGTTGTCTTGATGGCTAAGAAGTGGCATGATTTCGTCATCCTATCAACAATCACCTATATTGAATCATGCTTCTTTTGGGATCTTGGTAAGCTCATGATGAAATCCATGTTGATCGTCTTCCACTTCCGTTCAGGAATTTCAAAGCTTTGGGACAGTCCACACGGTCTCTGATGTTTAACCTTAACCTGTTGACAATTGGGGTACTTAGATATAGATTAAGTAATGCCCTTCTTTATACCATTCCACCAATAGACTTCCCTCAAGTCGTGGTACATCTTTGTAGAACGGGGTGGACAGAATATCTGGAGCTATGAGCTTAGGCCATAATCCTATCTTGAACACCATCAACATCGAGCATGCACAATCTTCTTTGATACCTAAACACCTCATCTTCCCCTTTGGATAAATCCATCACCTTTTTGCTTGTGAACTATTTCTTTCAATTGGAGCAAGTCAGGGTTTTTGTCTCACTTCTCCTTCACTATTGACACTAACGATAAAGCAGACTCATTCTGAACATTGACTCTGCCTTTATTGTTCTCCTCAAGTTGCACTCCTAGTCGAACCAATCTATGCACTTCCTTAGCTAGTTCTCTCCTTCCATCCTCCATATGGGTAGTCCTACCCATAGACATCTTGCTAAGAGCATCTGCAACAATATTAGCTTTACTAGGGTGGTAAAGAATGCTCATATCATAATCCTTGAGCAACTCCAACCATCTTCTCTGTCGTAGGTTGAGCTCTTTTTGGCTGAACACGTATTGGAAACTCTTATGGTTAGTGAACACGTCCACATGCACTCATACAAGTAGTGACACCAAATCTTGAGTGCGAACACCACTGCTGCCAAC
>JAOTQJ010000099.1:13975965-13986796 GCA_025642045.1 Solanum sejunctum | reverse complement strand
TCTAGAAATATCATTACAAATATATAATTATGCTTATCATACAAGGATAAATAATGATATGCACAATTCAAATTTCTATTCTAAAAATTAAAAAAAAATAAAACAAAACAAAAACTAGACACTTACACACAATTCAATTCTAGAAATATCATTTGTACTCATTTATTATCTATAATTTTATGCTCATCATTCAAGGCAAATGATTAGTAGCCATTTAAAATATCTATTGATTTTTTCACTCCAAATTTCTATTCTAAATTTATTTTTTAAAAAAAAAACTTGCACGCAACTTAGTTCTAGAAACATCAATACAAATTTATAATTATACTTATCATATAAGGATTAATGATAAATATTCTTATCAAATATCTACTGATTTGCTCAATTCAAATTTCTATTCTAATTTTTTTTAAAAAAAATTAGACACTTACACACAACTCAATTCTAGAAATATCAGTTGTATTCTTTTATTGTCTATAATAAATATCTCATTCTTGTTATTTCAACTAAAAACCCATGCACTTACTTCTATTTTCTTGATTTTCAGTTACAATATTTTTTTGTTTCGGCTAAAAACTCATATATCTATTTTATTTTATTTTTAATTGTAATAGACGTTTAACTATGCATAATAGTGAGTTAGCTTATCAAGAAGTTCTAGAATTGGATTAAAATCTACTCTCCTATGAAACTTAATCACACATAAGCCTTAATCTTTATATTTTTTTAAATCACAAAAAAGGCTTAATCTTCATATTTTCTTTTGGATTCCTTGATTATAGAGAATTTAAAATAATTAAAGCGCAAGTTTTGAGTAGTTTTTTTGTTTTCAGTGGTTGAAATTTTTTTTAAGGTGTTAGTCTTTTATATCTCACTTTCTACAATTGAATTATCGTTTTTGATTGGTAGTTTGAATAAACATTTGAAATTCTAATTGATTTTGCATATCGAATTTTTTAGTAGTATATTTTTCAATTAGTAAAGCATTGTTAGTCCTCGTCCTGCTCCATTGTTACGTTGAAAAAATAATATTGTGTGATGGTTTACGATACTTTTAAAATAGTTTGGTATCCATTTCGATATTTCAATTAATTATTATTTACTTCTTTTTTGGAGATATTCATCCTAAATTTCCTTATAAGATGGTTTATAGAATGATAAAAAAATATTATCTGCTAATCTGATGATTACAACTCTTACTTATAAGAAATGATAACTTCAAATGTGCTCATAAGATGAAAGAATCCTATAATATATGAATAATGATGTACATAAGTGTTGCATTCTATTTCACATGTTCTATGCAGAGGTGACATGTTCTGTTGTGTTAGTATAGAGACTTTTGACTGAATTTAGTCTAATTAATATATTTTGATGTATTAGCATGAAAGTTTTTGACCGACCTTAGCCTAATTATTTTAGTTGTAATTATAAGAAAAATGCATACAAAATCACATATGTTGGACCATACGGAGCACGAACATTCTTATCTAGTATGTGTGTGTGTATATATATGCGTGTGAGTGTGTGTATAAAATTGGGTTTTACTTTTCTTAAAAGAAAAATACAAAATTTTAATATTTTGTGAGTCCTTTTTCTTGTAAACATTAATTTATGACTATATAAAATAGATGTTCATTCCTTCTAATTCGATAGCATTCACAATATAGTTCTAAGGCTTTAAGAGTTTTGTGTAAGGAGAGAAACGATGAGACACAATTATATTAACATTCATATGAACCTCTTTTTTATTATAAGTGAATTTGTCAGTTTATTTATCTCGATATTATATACTCACCTTTATAAAGTGAATTGCTTATTTTGTCTTATGCATGTAGGTCGATTAATCAAACCATGTTAAATATTTATTTCACTTTTAATATATTACTTATTTATTTTCTTATTCATGATCTTTCAAAATTTACATTACTAGTTTTTACAGGACAATTAATTATTTCAATACTAACATATATATCCAAATTAATTAATCAATCGATTATCTTATTTGCTAAGTCATGTGTTTCTTCTTCTTCTTCTTTTTTATTTTTATTTTTTCAAAAAAGCTTTTTGTTGGATTTCCATATAACCTTCTGGAAGAAAGCAGCCTTAATTGATTGAAAAGCCACCCAAGAAATAAGAAGCAAACAAAATGATTTGTGCTACATTTTCAAAAGATCGTTAGCAAGCCCTTCAAATGTCAAATCATTGATCCAACTCCTACAACTTTACCATAAAAAAGTCGTTCAAATTAAATTAAAGAATTACTTTTCTTTAATCATTTATTCCATTAAAATACTATTAACTCAATATCATTTTCATTGAAAAAAATAAAGTATCATATAGTTTATCAAAGTATTCATATTTAGTTTTTGACTATTATATTAAATGCTACTATTGGAAAATGAATATTACTAGTACTTAAGACCTCTTTAATACTCTAGAATATAGTTAACTTTTAAAGTGATATTTAACTTGTAGCGTCTAAATTAATACTTAAAAATAAACTTTAAAAAATATATAGATAATGAGGAGGATTTTTTCAGAGGTTTCTTCCCCGTCTACGACTTGTATCGAGAGGTGCTAGAGAACAAAGTAATAAATTCGTCTTTTGAATAACCTCCAAGATTAATCCTCTATTTTAAATGTTATTTTATTCCACACGTTATTATCACAATGCCAATTTCATACGTGCCCCTCAAATTATACAAATTTTTATTATATAATACTTGGCCTAAACAATAAAGTCCAAGAAAACATATGTGAATGTTAACATCAAAATTAAATCGATATATATTCCTTGATTAAATAACAAGCTTTGCCATTAGTTTCAACAGTGGACCAGACACATCTATGCATTTGAAACTGCTATTGAAGGAGAAACACATTTTATATGGATTTTCAAAACGTTATGATATTCATATTTTTGGTTCTCATTCAATGTTTAATATTTACATTAAATTAAATTTAATTGTATTTGAATTTGTACTATATATAATTAGAGGCATTCCCTAACAAAATTTTTTATATATCTATAATTTAAATTTAAAATTTTTAATTAAAAAAGAATGATCTCATCCATAAATTAAATAATGTATGAATTTAAAGAATCCTCGAATTTTTTTTTTAAAAAAATTGAGTCACAATTCACATAAAGGAATAAACGTTAAAAATGTGCGCCGCATTTTGTCGTACATTAGGCATATTATGGCCCATTAAGTCTCGTATTCTTTTCCAGTCCTATTAAAGTTAAAACAAACTTTTTGGCAAATTCTAAAACCTACTAAAAAAATCTTATTCAGCAAATTCTTCATCTCTGCGCATAGTTTTTTATCAAGACAATCAATTCTCTTTCGTTTTCTTTTTTTATTTGATATTAGTATCATATTAAAATTTAATTAATTTAAATTTACTATCATATATAAAAATATTTAAAGGAAAAATATTCTATAAAAATATTTTTCTATCATATTGAAGATTCCGATTCATAATCTCTTAGAGTGGATAGCTATCCAACTTGCCACAATCCTTATTAGTCTCATTTTGTTTGAGGGTGGTGAATATAGGATAAGTTTGTGGGTTTTTCTTATTTTATTATCGAAAAAGAGAAGAAGAACAAAAAGAATTATGTAATGCATATATAATAAAGGGATCAAGAATTTAATACATGTATAACAAAGGGATCTCGTATTCTTAGTCCCCAGTTATTGATGAGCTTTAATTTTATTTCTTGAGATATATAACATGAAACATTTCATCTTGGTATTCTTTGTCCAATAATTATTGATAAGTTTTAATTTTATCGTTTGCGATATATAACACGAAATATTGTTAGTTTCTATAATTAAATAGTAGTGCAGAAACAGTAAAATATGAAACAAAAAAAATGGAGCCAACGGTATTCACTGTGTGTTTTGGAATTTAATCCTCTTATTATACCCAAGGTTATATATTATTTCCTTCTAGGATAAAATGAATAAACGTTAAATAAGTAACAGTATCTCAAACTTCAATAACTCCGATGAACTTAAAGAACAATAGAGAAATCAAACAAAAACTCTACTTTATTTTTGAGAAAATATGCGCAGAATAACGAAGAAATTGATGTTGAAAACTGAGAAGAAACTTCTCTATTTGTAGCCAGTTGTAATAGGTGCAAACTCATTTGTTCAAAACAATCTCATTTATTTAGAATAGG
This sequence comes from Solanum sejunctum, assembly GCA_025642045.1. Classification (NCBI taxonomy): domain Eukaryota; kingdom Viridiplantae; phylum Streptophyta; class Magnoliopsida; order Solanales; family Solanaceae; genus Solanum; species Solanum sejunctum. Next base: position 13,982,601 of record JAOTQJ010000099.1, on the reverse strand, counting down.
CATAACATCTTTTGAGAAAGAAAATATGTCTGTTATAAAGGAATAGGTCTTTTCCAAATAATTTCATGCTAAATTCAAATTTAAAAATTTGTGAATTAAATTAATTAATAAATAATCTATAGATTAATTTAATTAATTAATTAATCTTAATTAATAATTGAAGACCGATGGAATTGATTAAATAAATTTTATCTAAAAGATTATCAATCAATCACATTATTTGTCATTGCCGTAACTGAGCAAGTGACGAAGAAATGGAGCAAGAGGGTCCCCTCTACTTGATCCTTCAAAATATAAGGACACAATATTTCCTCTATTCTATTAATGATGGAGAAATAACTCTTCATTTTCTCTTTACTTGATTTTCCCACATTTTCCGATCCTTATTTTTCAATTCACACTTTACTTACCTCCAAATATTTCAATCTTCAATTATTTTTATTTTTATATAAAGTTATGTTGCCATTAGGTGGCGTGATTCTCCATTCAAGCAGAGTAGGTGTGGGCAAAAAAATCAGAAAATCGAAAAATCGAATCGAACAGAACTAATTTGGTTTTTCGGTACCGATTCTTTGGTTCTATTTCATTTTTTTTTTTGGAAACTTCAGTTTTACGGTTCGGTTCATGGTGTAAGGGTCTCAAAATCATGGTGCACCGAAAAAATAAAATTTTATTATATTAATAATTTAATACTTTTAAATTTTTATATTTAAATGTTAACTCAAACCCAACCCAATTTTAACCATTAGAAAGAGCTTTAGTCATTTTGAAAGAAAATTATTTGGATGGTTTGCTTTTGTCGTATTTTTTATTGTTGTATTTAACGGTTGCATAGTTTTAAAGAATCATTTGCAACTCCCATCAGTTAGTAAGTCCTTCGCACTTAATAATGTTCTAATTTAACCTCTGCATTAAGTAAGTTAATTTTTTTAATTTTGTTTATAAATGGTGATGCTATGAATTTACAATTATCTATAAAGTATATAATATTATAATATTAGAGTAATTTATTACATACTTTAATAAGGATTAAATTGTTTTATTTTATTTTTATTTAGCATTGAAAAATAATTTTAGAAATACCGAAATAAATCAAATCAAAGTCGAAAAAATTAAATTGAACCGATTTAGTTTAATGCAGAGTATAGTACTCATTTTTAAAAGATCAAATATCAAAAAATTGAACTGAACTTTAAAAATATCGTACCAAAGAATCGAATGACTAGCCCAAAAGCAGAGTAAATTATTTACGGCAAAAAGTGTGGAGTAGATTAAAACCATGTTCCCACATTGAACATTGGACAAGCCTATCTGCGTGTGTTTCTATGGTCCCTTTATATAAGAAATAATTTATATTTAAAAATTTTTGAAGAGATACTACTCTTAAAATTTAATTATTTTTTTTCTATAGAAATATTCACAAGAAAATAAATTGAAATGAACATTCAAGTAATTAAAAATGAAACATGCTTAATCAAATATTTTCTTTCTTTCTTTTTAATTATGATGTTACGCTTTTTTAAAATTAATGACTAATTTTTAAAATTAAATTAAATTATATTAATTTAACATTTTTTAAAATAAAAATTTTAATATTAAAAAACTATACAACAAGTACTATAAATTATATTTTTTTCATAATAATATGATAAAAAAATATATATTTTAAAATATCAGTCAAAGAATGATACTCCCTCTATTTTAGTTCATTTGCCTTGCTTTCACTCAATATGAAGTTTTAAAAAATAAAAAAAATATATTTTTAAATTTTATTTTCATAAACTGAAAATATACGTAATATACCATAATGCTCTTTAATATCTTATAGTCTAAACATATCATGTCGAGTTGTTGACTGTCGAAAATTAAAGTATTATTAAATTAGATAATAATTTTTTTTAAACAGATTAAATAAAATAAGATAAATAAATTAATTAAAATGAAGGTATTACTAATTAGCAATTTGATACTTATTTTTTTCCACATTTGAAGACTTCAATACAATTTACATTAATCTAGAATGAAATAGATTTTGGTGAGTTGCAACGGAAATTTCTTAGGTCTTTCTCACAATCTACATATTAGATTAGTTAGTAAGTAAATAATATGTATCCAGCCGTCCTACTGATTTGATGAGATTACAACATCATTAGTTAATACATAAATAAAATTATCTCCTTTTTATTAACTTACATTTTTAAATAATGAAATGATCACATAATTTAATAAAATTATTCATAAATTAAATGTACTTATAAGTAATTATGGGTGATAATTAAATGAGTTGAGTCAAATTTGAGCAGATTATATAATGGGTCAAAATAATAAACGAGTCAAGACCCAATTCAATCCAAAATATGCTTGAGTCAAAATGGTTGAGTTAAATTAAAATGGGTTGAGTAATGAGTTATAGAGCGGGTCAAAATCCAATTTGACTTAACTTTTACTACGTGTTACTTACTTTATTTGTTACTCAATTAAATTATATTTTTCTTTATTTTAACTATACAAGACATATTAAGTAAAAAAAAAGTGTTTTAAGAATATTTTAACAAGATCACTCTTGAGTCAATTCAGGCTGAATATCAAACAAATTTTAAACGAATTAAAATGAGTTAAACTAATAAATGAATGAATAAATCAATAAATTAGATGAATTGAATAAATTGAGTTTAATTTTACCACCTCTTCCATTAATCAAGTTGAAATGTTGGATAGAAGCCCTTTTGTAATTAGTCGTGAATTCCGAATCGGGCATCCTTTGAAAATGGGAACCTATAGGTGGCAGAAAAAAGAGTTTGGGAAAAAAGTTGATAGTCAAAGATACCCAATATAAATTAATTCCATAATGGCTTCTACGTATATTTTTAGTTAGCTTTCGGGACTTATATATCAACATCATTAAATAATAGTCAAATAATGATTTGTTGTCACTTTCTGATCGTAAATTGTACGAACATTTCCTCTCTATATTTGTCCAAAACATAACTCAATTAATACTCTAAATATACATACTTATTTAAGAAAGTTAATTACAAGAATATATTATATATACCTAGAAATTTGTTCATCTAAGATATAAAATATTCACAACTCAATTCATTGCGGAAGATGCATTTTGATTTCTTTTGTTTTCCAATTATATTTTCTAATTTTGTGGGGTTAGTTGCATGGAATTTCTACGTACATTTATTTTTAATTGGGTTTGGAAATAGGGGCACATGTCCTATATATTATTTTATATATTTTATTTCGGCATAAGGACACTTTCACAATTCACACTGGTAGTGGTAGGAAATATTAGTACTCAAAATCACGTGATCGATCTTTCTTTTTTTTTTTTTTTAATAACCAGAAGTTGATTTAGAAAGGTGTGAGAGTGTTCATCGAATTTTTTTTAACAAAAAAATATATTTTAAAATTCAATTAAAAACTTCAAATTTATATCTGTAGCATAATATTTTTTAAAAAATTGAATCTGCTATTAAATCTGTGATGAAATTAGGTTTTAGGTTTAACTTACACCCAAAAGCTAGCTAAACAAAAAAGAGTATTGTCTAAGTTTTATAAGAAATCTACCCATCTTATTAATCATCAATATAAAACTTTTTATCTGAATAATCTGCAAATCTCTATATACTCTTTTCTCAAGGATCAATAATACACAACACAGCTAAGAAATTAGGAAAAGCTTTTTATATTTTAGTCCCTGAATATATGTAACATGAAGCAATTAATTTAGTGAGATGTCACTATATTCTAGATATTTTAACAATTCACATATATGTATTTAATGTGAGACGAAGTCTCTTCTACATATAGTAGACGTCCAAACATGACTTCCTTGCAAACATTAAATGATCACCTAAACCAACGACCTTATTTTAAATCTCATAACATATAAGGTACGCACTACAGACATTAAAAATATGTAAAAAACAATAAAATAAACTTCGACTTTTAAGGAATTTTTCTGTTAATGGGAAGCAGATCGAATAATGTTGTGTTCCCCATTTTCGATGTCATCTACAAATTTAGCCAACTTATAATAAAACGTCTCTGTGCTTGGTTCCATGATCAATTTCAGATTCATCTACGTAGCAGAATATTTGGGAAATATAATTAAGTTTTTTGGTAACAAGATTTAGAGATATCAAAAGCAGTAATACTAACACAAAAAAAAAATTTGAAAAATCATGTGAAAAACACAATCACTTATTAATGATTTTTTTTTTAATATTTAGTCAGAGTGAATCGATTACAGCAAACTAATAAATTATTTGAAAGAGAGCGATGATAAACTGCAAAAAATTGATCCAATAAATCATGTGCAGGAATATTTTTATTAGGTCATTGATATTAATATATATGCTAGCCATGTGACCCCAAAAACATTCAAAAGAGTTGTGATAACTGTGACGAGCTACAAAACTAATATATACAGTAATATATTATTTTTACGTTACTATTTTTATTCTTTTAAGAATATATACTAACTTATAATCATTTCAATGATCTAATGACCAAAACTGTGTTATGTGTAATGCGCGTTGTGGTTATACTAATTACTAACGTAAACATGTATGACATTCCATATCAATTATATTCTTTCCCCAATCTATGTAGCCTGTCACCTCCGTCCCACATCTCAACTCGCACCTCCAATAATATTATTTATTTAAATTACATATAAATATCATAAAAACAAATCACACATACACTTTTCCTTTAAAAAAAGGTAGTACTTTTCATGACACACCCCAAGTTTCATGCTGTTTTTAATTAAAGAGCTTGGATGGCAAGTGAACTTTATCTTTTTAAAATAATTCCAAAAGTAGCTTTCGTGAAATTCTAACTTTACCTTTTCAATATTTCTTTCGAATTTATAATTGTGTTGAACACGGGTTAAGATGAGGACCAATTATATGCCGATGGGGTCCAAAAGTAGGCACCGTCTTTTATTGACAACACTATACATTTAATAAATTTAAAAAGAATACCACTACAATACAGAACTTCCTTTAATTCGTTCACACATCTCATATAGTAACGGTTAACATTCTAAAAATATCCATTCCAAAACATTTTTCCCCTTTCTCTCATTTTATATACTGATTATATTTTAAAATATTTTAATATTAAAATTTTCATTTTACTTTTATAATTTACAATCACATAAATATATCAAAAGATTATTTTAAATTATAAATTTTTTTAAAAAATATTATATTAAATTAAACAGTACTATATAAAATAGGACAATGGAGGAAGCATCAATTTGTAGTGACGAGATAACCTTAAAATTGCTCTTTACTTTAAGGGTATGCTTTTTTGTTCCAATATTGTTTCTTTATTTTGCCATTTAATTTCGAGCTCTTTACACCACTAACAACACCAAATATGAGGGGACATTTATATTCTAGGTTCCTCATCAATGATTCGTTCATTATTTTATCATCATAATATTTCATATTAAATAATAAGCTTCTCATCAAATGAACTTCTTTTGGGTGCGTAATTGATAGTGGTACTACAACTTTCATTCAGGACTATTAAGTGCTTTTTTCTCTTTTAAGATTAATTTGAAATAAAATTTCAAAATAAAAAAATAGTTTTTATAGAAAAGAACCTTGTGTATATTTAAGTATGATATGATATTCGAATGGATATAGATTTTTGTTTTATTAAATAATAAATATTTAAAGTTATGTTGTTTTTTATGTATAAAAGAAAAATATTTTTTAGATTTATGGAGTATTACTCAATTCATTCAATCTTTTAATTAAGATTAAAATTTAATACTTCGTCTATGTCCATATTGAATAGGCATTTTTTTCTGTGATATTGAATTTTTCAACGATTTAAGTATAACATTCTCAAGTACTCTCTGTGTTTAAGGACATTATTAAGATGCATTTTCCCTTTATCTCAATTTGGAACCAAGAAATGTAATGCCTTAGGATTCAATGCATCTTAATTCCGTGTTACGTATACAAAACAAAAAGTAAATGTGGTGGAAAAGGTTATATATACATACAATAATACATATCAAAAGTCATTAATTATTAAATGACCATATGCAAAAGTCTTTTCGTAAAGAAAAAAATCTTTCTCCCGTATTTATCCTTTCAATATATTTTGCTTATTTTGAAGTACAATAATCAAATTTACTAAATTTTTTGTAAATTCAAACATAAAATCTTTAATTGTTATTTTGATAATCAAATTTACTTAATTTTTTTTTGTGTGAATTCAAACATAAATCTTTAATTATTATTTTGAAATAAGATTTATTACATATTTAAAAACTAGCTGTAATGATAATTATCAATTTAAAATATTTGAAGAGAGTCAAACAAAATATTTTTTGATTTTTGAAATGGCAACTAAGACAGATAAATTGAAATGCAATAAGTACATTCTTTCTTTTGGAGTTTTGGGTAGAGAGAGTTTTTAATATAAGATGATTCAAAATATAAAACAGTGAACATACGAAGAGAATCAATCTGATTCATAAATATCAAATACATATACATAAAATATATATATTTTTAAAGCTTATATATACAATGTAATTTTTCATAGATTTGCCCCATTTATGACCTCCGATGGGGTGGGGTGGGGTGGGGCGGGGGG
>JAOTQJ010000099.1:13946497-13964575 GCA_025642045.1 Solanum sejunctum | reverse complement strand
ACTCAATAAGAAGATTGGTGTGGAGAATTGAACACAGCAACACATAGTACTATGCTCACATAGTATTATATTGTGAGTCTTGAAAACAAATGATAAAGAGAAGTGCACGTGATCTATAAACAATGCTTCTAAAAAAAAGGAATATAATCTACATTGTTTTATGCACAAATATTTGTAAAAGGGATAATAGGCATGGGAACATTTGTTTAAGAAATGTAAAGATTCTTTTCATATGTTAGAAAAAGACAAAACATATTCTTGGGTTGTGGGACCCAACTATTATTTGACTAATAAATGGTCCAGTAGACTGAATTTTTTTTACAGAATTGTAACTATCCATTACTAGTAACTTAGCTTACATATAATAAGTACAAAAATAACAACATACCCCAGTGCCTCAAAAGGCTCCCGCTTGCGGGGTGAGGGGGGTCGGATGTACGCAGCCTAACCCTATGTTTAGAAACATAAAGCGGTTGTTTCCAGAGCTTACATATAATAAGTGAATTATATAAAGTAATAACTATTAATATAATAATATTCCCTTTAATCCAGTAAGTCGTCTGCTTGAATTTCCTTCTATAATCTAGTTGTTTTAATTTATTTTAGCTCTAGATCTCTTTATTTTCATGTCAAATTAATCCTACACTCGAGATTTTGAAAATTAATAACGATTGGTGGATCTTTGGGTCTAGGCTAGACATATAGTAATATAGGTTTTGTGAGTTTTGAAATCTGCAAAAGAATTGTGATAATTTATTTGACTAGATCGTGGTGCTAAAGATTTCATTCAAAAGGGAAAGGCCAAAGTATTAGATTGATCGTGATTTGACTAAGGCAGGTGGACTTTTAAAACTTTGTAATTCTCGTAGAATTCTCAAAATTTTCCTTTCTCCTACGTGTGATACGTGAAATATTTTAATATTGTAAGAAATGAGATGATTAAAAATGTGAATGTGAGTTGGCGCGTTATTATGGTACTTGAACTGATAAATGTGGTAAAGTGATAAAAATTCTATATTTTTGATATATATATTATTGTGGTTGAAGATGATGAGTGAATGTGTCTGTGAAATACATATCATGTTCATTCAGTCCATGACATGCATATTTGTATTAATTTCGAATATTGATATGAGATGGAAAATATTGGAACCGAGATCTTTACCGGTCGAAATATGATGCCGAGATCTTTGCCGATGAAATTATGATGTTAAAAACTTTATGATGATATTGTGATGCCGAGGTCTTTGATGATGAATTTATGATGATATTATGATGTTGAGGTCTTTGTCGGCGCATTTATGATGATATTCTGACGCCGAGATTTTTGCCGGCGATGATGTGATATTGAGAAAACTTTTAGTGATGTTATGTCAAGGTCTTTGCTGGCGATTATTGCATAAGCATTGCATTTCACCCTTTTATATTATTGCATAACATGATGTTATTTCTTATGATTTATTGTGCTATCATTTTTAGCTTGTGCTTTGAAATTGTGATATGGTGAAATACCATCTTTATTATGTATTATGTATTGCTGGGTTGGAATAACTTTCTGTGCAGGTTGTAGTTGTGGAGATCGATTGGGACGAAAGGAGTTTGTGTATTCTATTAAACTTACTTTATTTTGTTAGTTGACTTGCTGGGCACCGCGTGGTATTTGGTATCACCCCTTGCTTCTACACTTGTGTAGGTTGTGAGCCCGAACAGTGAATAGTATTTTTCTTGATCCTCCGAAGCTTCCCAGGAGACGTAGAGAGGTAGCTATTGACATCTGACTGACTCTCTTGTTCCTATTTCTTCTGTACTTGTTCTATTCGAGAAGAAGAACAGTTTGGACTTGTATTTTCTTTGCTTTTCTGTATTGTTAGTGACATGTACACGTGATAACCAAATTCTTGGGTAGTATTTAAGTTTATGAAAATTCTCAACTTTAGTTATCTACTCTAGTTAATTACTTTGCGAGATATGTTTATTATCCCTTTGAGTTAATGCTGACTTATTCTGGTGGGGTTGAGTAAGTGTCATCATGCTCATTTTTGGGTTGTGACAAGGAGGGGTTTGGAAAGGTCGAGGATACCTCTCATGAAATTCAAAAAAAGTCAGTTTTTGGGATGCGAGGTCCGCGATGTGAACCGCGTATTTTTCGGTACTTTTCTTCAAAAATCCTTCTAAATCCCATAGAAAATATTTAGAACAAGAACTAAGTGTTGGTTCGCGATGGGTCCGCGTCGCAAACCTATCGCGCACCTTCACTGGTTCGTAATTTATTACAAAAAATTAATTTTTGACTCGGTTGCTCTAAAATCAGGTAGAGGTCATTTTTCCACTCAATTTCTCATGTTGATTGCATATTCGATCTCGAATTCATAAATGGAGCATGGAAAAATGCGTTACACGCACGTCTCTTGTCAGAGGTATTTTGATAATTTTATCGGGTATTACAAAGTCTTAATGCCTAGTTCTTGAATAGAACATAACATAAATATAGAATCCTAGAGGATCTGCTGAAGAGAAAATTCGCTACCTCTCAAGCATGCAGAATCTCAGTTAGACAATGAGAAATCAAATTAGGAGTCAAGCTCACAATCTACAGAGGAGATGCACTACTCAACAAATGGAAACTAAACTTGAAGTAAAGTAATGAACAACACAAATACTCCTATTCATTGAATCACATACCGTCGAACTACACACTTGCATTTAGAAAAGTCCCAGCACAATAACAATATACAAATATATACGCATTATAGATTACTATCTCAAAATAATCAATCAATCCCCAGAATCAAGTAATACAATAGTCTGTCAGTAATATAAATAGTTACAATCTCAAAACATAGTATCTCCATAGTTCAATCTCCACAATGTACAAGGCTCAAATTACCAACATATTTAATAGTTCAATCCCAATAATGTACAAGATTTAAATTACCAACATATATCACGATAATGGTTCAATCCCAACAATGTACAAGGTTCAAATTACCAACATATGTCGCAATATTTCAATAGTTCAATTTCAACAATGTACACAGTTCAAAGCATTCAATGCATCACACATGGTACATATAACGACTTCAAGAAAGGAATGTTATGAAATGAAGTAAATACTATGAAATGTAAACAAGATGATGTAATGTCAAACAATCATGATACATGTCTGTCCGATGATACACATCCGTTGATATAATCAGGCCAGGACCCATGGGGGACATATCTGTCTATGTACCTGCCCCAGAGTATGAGATCTGTCCCCAGTATAATCGGTGTCACATGCCATGACTCGTGTAGCCCGTCACCTATTTTTTATCAGTGTTACATGCCATAACTCATATGATCCGTTTGCTATTTCTCATCAGTGTTATATATCACGACTCATGTGGCCTGTCCCCTGTTTCTTATCAGTGTTACATGCCATGACTCATGTGGCTCGTCCCCTATTTCTCATCAGTGTCTCATCAGTGGAACTCAATCAAGAATGCACATCAAGAACATAATCATATGATACGATAATGAGAAGTGTATGCAAGAGCCCACAATACAACATAAACATCACTTCAAATCAATATCATAATATACAAGGTATGATGATGGATCTGATTCCAAGCTTATAATCAATTCTCTTCCCACAAGTGAAATTCAACAACAATATCTCCAATATCTACTATGAACAAATATAACAGGACCCACAATCCACATACTCCTATCACAAGATATTCTCAATATCAAGTCACAAGTCAACAAGTATCAATCCCTAACCATCACTTTCACAAGTACAGATACATGCAAGATATCTATATGAATCTTCAATCCTTTTTTTCGTAACACATAAATCGCACTTGTCAAATGAGTTTTATGTGTAAAATGTGAGAATGACTTATTTGGGAGCATCTCCACGACGCGAAAAGGTCACACACTTTACTTGAAATCATGTTTTATCCCAAAAAATTATCTTTTGCTTCGAATTGGTCTAAAACTTAACAATGACCACTTTCTCAATCAAATTTTGTGCTAATGCGAGAAGGAGTGAGTATAAATTTCATTTCATTATTGACCACCTCTTTCAATCTTGAACTTTTGAAGAAGTCACAATTACTATAAAAGTTTGAAATTTATTTGACGTTAAAATTGTTAGCAAATTTGTTCCAAAAAAAGTAGAAATCCTTTAATGTTTGTGATGTTTGCAATTTTCCTCATTAGAAATATATATATATTTTTTGTTTCTTTATGATGTTGCTTAGATCCTTCACTAGATGATCATATTTCTATTTATAAGGATATATATTTCAAAAATTCAACATTATCTTATTCCATCACCATATACCAAAACAGACTTTTAATGAACAGAAAAATATTTCACTTTTCTTCCCTAAAATTTTTTGATCTTATCTAAAATTTGTAAGGGCATTTTAGAAAGAATAGACCCAAAAGTAAATCACACGTAATCCTAAATCTAGCACTTTATGTCTATTTCCAGTTTAGGGGTAGAGGATTATATTCAAGGTTTTGATTGTTTGTGACTTTGGATTTTGTTAAAACAACAGTTGAGGTCATCTCTTTTCTTTAATTTTGCTGAATATTTGATATGAAGTTCAAGATTACTAGTTTTGGGCTCAAATAATTAATATCTTAGTTATGGTTTAAGGTCACTTCATTTTATTATTGTTTATTTGTTTGCTTAATAATAAGATGAGTAGATTAAGTTAGTCAAATATAAGTTAGATAAAAATAATTGTGTTAAATCATGACTCAGGAATATCTTACACTTTTTTTGTGTCCATAAAATTTCTTATCCAATTTTTTTATTTTTGTAAAATAATAAAAAGAATTATTTTTTAGTAAGAATTTAAAAAGATAATTAAGCACACTATAACTCAATTTCAAATAATAATTATATTTTATAAATCTAATAATTTGTCCTCAATTTGGCATTGGGGCGTGGTGGGTACAGAGTAAGTTTAGAGTTAAAGGGATGGGGGTAAGTTTAAAGTTATGTGGGGTAGGGGGTGTAGGACGGATTGAAATAATTACTTTTAAAACTAATGTGAGGCGGAGTGAGTTGTGAATTTAAAAAATCAAATAGGAATTTGAAAAAAATTAAATCTTTGCAATTAGTATCAAAGATATAAATTTTTTATATTAAACATTGACTTTAATTTTATTTTTTTCTAAACTTTAAAAGACATATTCAGTAAATTATTAATTGTTAAAATATTAATTAAAAACTTTTTCTTAAAGATTAAGAAATAATTGTTAAAATGTCCAACTAAAAATTGTTAATTAGCAAACTTTTTTATTAAAAATATATGAAATTTTATTTTTTATATTAAATTTAATTAAAAAATAAAAAAAAATAAAAATTTAAGCACTGCAGATTTATATGGAGCAGCTCTATGCCTAGCGGAGCAAACTAAAAATGAGAAAACATATCATGCAGAGTGAAACAAAGTGAAAAAATTTAAAAAATTTTACGAGTTAACTCAATTTGCCCCGTACCTACCCATTGCTATCCGTACACAAATACTGTCACTTCAATGAAAGAAAAAATGGATAAAAAATGAGTGTGAACATCTTTTATAACTCTACCGGCCCGCCCTCTAGGAACACGGTTTGGGCCCGCCAATCGCGTCAATCTTCCACTTTCGTCGTACTATACCATTTATTAATTAATTAGTAATTCCCACCCAATGGCCTCATCAAAGATTAAAACAGACCACGCCTTTCTAAATCAAAGCGAGGATGATAGTTGACATATATTTATTATTACTTTTATTTTATGTGATATTTATTATAAAATAATTTATAATTACATAAATATTTAAAAAGAAACACTACATGAAATGGACCTTATTGTAAAATTAGTTATTAAAAATGGATCGAACCAAACTATTTACTCGTTTACTGAATTTCTCCTTTCTTATTTTACTTATGTTGGCAGCATTTCTATTCAATGATACTCTGTCGATATACTAATATTATAATCATATCATGTAAGATTGAGTTTAATCATCTATGATATTATTAGTATATTGATATCTTATTGGTATCATACAAGATTCAGCTTCTTTTTTAAAAAATAATTAAGATAAAATTATTAAAACTCATAATTTTATTTATTTAAACTCTAAACTCTAATGATATTTATATACTTTATGGTATTAAGATTATTTTTTCCTCTTTAATACTATTACAATATATATATACACACTTCGATTGTATCAAATAATTTCACTGAAACACTGTCTTAATACTATATATAAATATATTCTCACGCATCAAATGCGTGACAAAGTAAAAGGATAGCTGCTATAAATAATTTTCATTTTTGAATTACAAGAATTATTTTTCCAATTTAAAAATTATATCGTCAGTTTTGAAAGTACCGTTTTCTTAAATATTATGTAAAAAATGATGGGACATAAAATAAAATTGAGATAGTACTAAGTAATTTATTAAGTTGATACATGGACCTGCACCACTCACTAATCACCATATTCACTACTAGTATTCCTATTTCCATCTCTCTTATATTCTTTTTCATTTCACTCTGTTTTTTCTTTTTTATAGTTTTCACATTTTTTCCCAACTCAAAATCATTACTCACTTCATTCCGTCACAGCAAGGAATCACTTCTTTACTAGCTTTGTGGTCAAACAAGATATGAACAACTTTCTTCCATCATACAAATTTGGGTTAGCAAGAACCACTTTCTTTGTTTTTTTTCCTTTTCATGTTTATGTCAAAATGATGGGATTTCACCAGCAGCAAGGGTCATTATAGTATTCTTTTTTTGGGCTTGCAGGTGTGAGATTTTGGGCCAAGATCATGCAACGTTGACGTGTTGACTTTGGTGCTCAGATTCTTGAAGACATTTGTGCTCTTTTCTTGAGGTATTTTCCATGTTTTGGGAAGTGGGTAGCTCAAAGATAGAGTCTTTATGCTCTTAAGAAGAAAGGGTTAAGAAAAAGGGTGATATTTCCAATTCTTTGATTTGTCACTGCTCAGTTCAAGCTTGTTTCCTGAGATTTTGGGCTGGCGTTGACCTTATTGACTTTACCATTGTTGTCTTATTTGTCGAGGTATTTGCTCTGTTTGGGAAATTGGGTAGCTTAAAGATTGATTTTTGATGTTGTTAGCTTTTGGGAATCAAGAAAAGGTTCATTTTTTAGCCTACCCTTGAAGTCCACTTGTGTTTTGGGTGTTATGAACTGATGATATGCTTTCCTTTTTATCTTAAAACTTACTCCCTCCGCTTGTTATTTTGTGCTTTAACTTTTAAAGCTAAATTAGATTATGTTAATTGAATATTGTAACAGAGGGAGCACTTTTGATGATGAGATGGAAATAGAAAATTCTCTTTAGGTGGATTCATTCTCTTGATGCAAGGATTTGGAGTCTGAAATCATTAACTGTTTGATCATGCTGAGCTTATTAGTGATTCCTTGCTTTCTCAGGGATGAATTCTTGCTTACCAAGGCAATAATTAAGTTTGAATAATGGAGAGTGGTCAAGAACTTTTATCACCGCGGAGTTTTGGTGCATCTTCTAATGTATCAAATAGTTGCAGTAGTCCCCAGGAACCAGGACCAAGTCTTGATCATTTGAGTAATTTATGTGCTAGTCTTGAGAAACTCCTGCTTAGTCCTGAATATGACTACAGTGATGCAGAAATAGTTGTTGAGGGGATTAGTGTTGGTGTTAATCGCTGTATATTGGCTGCACGGAGTCAGTTTTTTCATGAAAAGTTTAAGGAGCAGAATGCGAATTCCTTGAAGGATGAAAAACCTAAATATTTGCTGAAGGATTTGGTGCCTGTCGCCTCAATTGGCTATGAAGTATTCATGGTCTTCCTGAATTATTTATATATGGGAAAGATTAAGTCGTCTCCTTCAGAAGTTTTGTGTTGTGTTGATAATACTTGTGCTCATGATGCTTGCCGCCCTGCCATTAATTATGCAGTGGAACTCATGTATGCTTCATCCACTTTTCAGATAAAAGAACTCGTTATGGTCGTAGAGGTCAGTATTTGCTATATGTAATTGAATATCATTCTTGGATTAATCATAGAAATTATCCTTGTGATGTGGTTTCTTCAACAACACAAAGCATACCAAATATAAATCAAATGCTTGCCTTAGACACAATCTTTTCAGATTTGTATATAAGGATTACTGCTGAAAATGCTGATGTTCAGAAAACATCTCCTTTTTTCCTAGTATATCAGCTTTTAAACAAAAATCTTCATCATGTAGGAATCATTCTTTCTCCAGTAACATAGTATAATTGATCACATTTTATTTCACTAATTAGCTATCCGACAGGAGAATTTATGGAGCACATTCAACATTTTCTGAACTGTACAAAGACATAGTCCTACTTGGGCGGATTTAGTATGTAAGTTATGTAGTCATCCCAACCCAATATATTGGTTTCTGACCAGATAAATCAATTGAGCTATGGTAGAATTCTAAGCTCGAACCCTTAACGTTCAAATTTTGAACTTAAAAGAAAAGTTCAAAGCTTGAATTTGCCTCTTGTCCTACTATGCCCCATGGTCAATCTGTAGATTTCTATCTCAGTCTGGGTGGAAGTAATTTTATTATCAAACAGCTTATACTACTGCTATTTTTGTCAGATTTAGGAAAGTACTCTTGGAAATTTAGCATTCATCTAGTTTGAATGACGTATATTTACTAAATTGCTAATCAATGAATCTGGTCACAGATAAACTGTCTATCATATGTGTAGTTTGAGACTTAAGATTAACATCCTGCATGGGTTAGGGTCCGATTGATTAGTGGGATGTGACAGCTAGTACCAGTTGTATGATTTTATTGCTTTTTTCATGAACTAGTCTCAACAGCTTACTACAGTCCTGAGCTATTCTAGTTCTATGTGTATTTCTTGATCATACGGTAAAGCACTTGCTATTGATTTATAGTGACATTTGTACTAGGTAGGAAATGACGGAAGCTTTCAATAAGAATTTTAATGCCTCTAACTTTGTAGTTACATCGTTCTTTTGTCTGAAGAATTCTGATTAATGTTCTCTGAATGCAGTGCCATCTCGTCAATTTAATTGATAAGGCTACTCCTGAGGATGTAATTCCTATACTTTTAGTTGCCTTTCACTGCAAATCTAATCAACTTCTTGAGCACTGCATCCAGAGAGTGGCACTATCTGATCTAGACAATGCTACTCTTGAGAAAGAACTCCCTCATGAAGTTTTGACTGACATAAAAGCAAGGCGCCTCAAGTCTCGACAACAGGATTCAATAGAAGTGGACTCCTTGAGTGAAAAGAAAATTAGGAGGATTCTCAAGGCTCTGGAATCCGATGACATTGAATTGCTAATGCTACTCCTGGAGGAGTCTAATGTCACTTTAAACGATGCATGTGCTCTTCATTATGCAGCTGCCTATTGCAACTCCAAGGTTGTGAATGAGGTACTTGAGCTGGGTTTAGGGGCTGATCTCAATCTTCAGAACTCCCGAGGATATAATGTCCTTCATGTTGCAGCTAGACGAAAGGAACCATCTATAATAATGGGACTAATTGCAAAAGGAGCATCCATCTCAGATACTACACGTGACGGACATACAGCACTATCCATATGTCGTAGATTGACTCGACTAAAGGATTACAATGAACCAACAAAGCAAGGAAAGGCAACTAATAAAGACCGCCTATGCATTGATGTTTTGGAGAGAGAGGTGATGAGGAATCCTATGAATGGGATCATGTCTTCTTCATCATTGGTGTTGGCTGATGAATTTCTCATGAGATTGCTTTTACTTGAAAATCGAGGTAACTTATTAAGTTATGTTGAATTGAACTCTCCTGGTGATCCAATAGTCGCATTTTTTATACTTATCAAAACCTATCCAATTTAATTCAAATCAAATGTTTTCTAATAGTTGTTTATATTAAGCAAAAAATCAAGATGCTTATTCATTCCTGTGTGCTCTGGTTGCCACTAAATTTTGCATCAGATGCTAAGATTTGATATGGAGTTTCTAGGTAAGTTGTTGGAAATTTCATTTGTATTGCACAGCTACAGCAACATTTTCCTGAGAAACAAACTGTTTGTCCAAGACCAAACAGAATTCAGTGAAATAATAGTTGAAGATAATGGATCTTTGAAAATGTGCTTAACGTGACACTAGAACTTAGTTTGTGATGCTGCTGCCTGTAGTCCCATATGAACAGCAAATTGAAGAACTACATTCTCTTCAGTAAATTCCGTGTTCTCTGTCTTCTCTTTGCGAGGTGTTGGTAGGAAGGAAAAATAAGAAGCTATTACAGGTTTTTGCTGCTCATAATTCAGTTCTAAACTGAAGCAGCAGAAAACACATCATGGAACACTGATGCTAGGGAAATTCTTCTTGGTGCTCATTAGGTTTGATAGATGGGAAAGTGTGATCCATCAGAGTTGCATAACTACGGAATGAGAAAGACTAACAAACTTTGTTGTTGAATCTGTTCATAGACTGATGTTTTATCAGTCAGAATAATACTCATGTTATAAAATTATGCGGTAGTAAAAATGTTAAAACTCATTTGGTCTTAGTTAGGCTCTGTATCATTCTCTTCTCTTTGACTTATATTATTTGAATTTAGCTCCTAATTTGGCTTTTCTTGCAGTGGCACTGGCAAGAATGTTATTTCCTCAGGAAGCCAAACTAGCTATGGAAATAGCACATGCTGATTCAACCTCAGAGTTTACTGGCCTTTCAACAACAAATGGCTTATGCAGAAATCCGAGAGGGGTTGACTTGAATGAATTACCATCTGAGCAAGTGAAAAGACTCCAAGAGCGGCTGGTCGCACTGCTGAAAACAGGTTGTCATTTAAACGGAGGAGCTAGCATTCCTAAAAGATATTTGAAATTTTGACATTGGAAATTATAATCATTGAGTGATGGAACATATCTTGCATGTTTATAATTCATATAAAGCTTCCTTTTGGTCCTACTAGGCTTCATACAATTTTTCATACGTATTTTATTCTTCAGTTTCTTATTAATTGATTATTGAAACTTTGAGTCATTTCACCTCTAAGAGACCGTGTAAACAGTATTATTGTTGCTAGACATAACTCCAATCCCTTTCTACGTGTAATTTGGTCCCCATAATAAGTAGAATAGGATTTTTTTTACGAATAGTCTTTCTCAGCTTTAATAGTTAGCTTATTGAGGATATGAGCCTAGATAGGAAGATTTGGAGGTCAAGTGTAAGGGTAGAACTAGAACAGTGACGGGTAGCCGAACGTTGTTGCATTAGTTTATGCCTAGTAAGTAGTATCTTCTTCTCCTAATTTTCGCTATTACCTGTTGTTTCATTTATTGTGGTTTATCTTGCTATTTGTTGTCGGTTTTCTCTTTTATCAATTTCTTTGATCACATTTATTTTGATCAGAAACCACCTCTCTATCCTACCAAGGTAGGGTAAGATCTACATACATCCTATCTTCCCCAAACCCAACTTGTGGGAGTCTTTCTCAATATTGTGTTGTTTTTGTCTACCTTAATGGCAGTGGACACAGGTCGACGTTTTTTCCCAAACTGCTCTGAAGTTTTAGATAGATTACTGGAGGATGACGCGCTAGATTCCTTGATGTTAGAAAGTGGCACCCCTGAGGAACAAAGATCAAAGAAGATGAGATACACAGAACTGAAGGATGAGGTTATGAAGGCATTTGACAAAGACAAGGCTGAAAAGTACTGGACGGGCTTCTCTGCGTCTTCCTCCTCTTCATCTTCTCCAAAGACTAATGTCAGTCACAAGATTAGGAAAAGGTAGATCCTTTCCATAACCACATCACTAGCCTTGAGCTTGACATGTTTGAGTTCCATACACCATACTACTCAACTAGTATAATTCTTATAGACAAATACAAAGAGAATGGATTGATTGTATAGGGAAAGAGGATTAAAAGTAGATACAGGAATAATTTCTCTCCTTTTCTTCTGTATTGGTATTTCTTTTGAATTGATGATCGTTAGTTTGTGGTGATATATACAAAACATGATCTTTTGATCAAAGTGTTGACAGAGGTGAATCCACAATTTGATGTTCCCTCGAACCCCTAACCCAATATCATAAACTTATTATGGTACATA
Source organism: Solanum sejunctum (assembly GCA_025642045.1). Lineage (NCBI taxonomy): Eukaryota > Viridiplantae > Streptophyta > Magnoliopsida > Solanales > Solanaceae > Solanum > Solanum sejunctum. Next base: position 13,952,450 of record JAOTQJ010000099.1, on the reverse strand, counting down.
TGTAGTGGATGTTCCATACGTATAAAACCTGCTAAACCTCTACAATAAATTGTCTCTGTCCAATAATTTCATACTTTTCGAATTAGATGAAAATGCATATTTTTACAGAATGAAATGGTTGTGGTCATTCATGTAAAAATCCATCCGTTATATACAATTTTGATTAAAAAAATTATTGAATTCAGTGAATAACACTCTTAAGGAATTGTTGATAGCATATATGAGAGAATCTAACCAATATCAACACAATCTATTTCAATACATTCTACCCTAGCATTGGACATGTATTAGAAACAAACTCTAACACATTTGAGACCACTTTTTCAACCCCATTAGCACTTGTAGTGTCCACAACAAGTCTTGGAACCTCCCCAATATCATAATCCCAACACCCTTCATACCCTTCCAACAACTTCTCCATCTCTTGCCACGTAGAGGGTTTGTGCCAGCTTGAGCTCCTCCGCTCGAGCCGCCTACGCCACTCCGCCTCATCCCTCGGCTTGCACTCCACGACAACAACCCGAGCCCCGGTACGAGCAGCGAGCTCTAGGAGCCGGTCGAGGTGAGCTCGACGAGACAGTGGCGAGTCCATGACCACGCTCAGCCCCAATTCTAGCTGAGCGGAGGCTACTCGCCACATGGCTTCGTATGATAGGTCATTGAGGAGTTTTGTGGCTTGTTGGAGAGGTTTGGTACAATCTTTGAAGTGATCTTTGTCTATGAGAGGGCATTTGAGGGTTTTAGCTATGGATTGTGCAAGTGTGCTCTTTCCAGTGCCTGGATGGCCTTTCATTGCCAAAATTATTGGTCTTTCCACAAATTTTCCTATGTCCATTTGGTTGAGGATCAGATTAATTTGAGGAGTAATGGTTACTAATAACATAAAGATAATATATGAAAGTGGATAAGGCTATGGTAATTGATAAGTCAGTTTTGTCACACATACTATTATCGTTTATCCTACGTAACGGATGACCGGAGATATAGCTATCAACCTCATTTCCTTAATTATCCATTTACGTGTCGTTTAGTTTCGATGATGGGTTTAGTTATGCTGATAATAGTTTTTATTATTTGTTTAGTTAGATAAATTTAAAATATTATTCATCATATAATTTCTAAGAATGAGATATTTGTTTACTAAAGTATCCTTCATTTTATTTAGTTTTTTTAAAAAAAAATATGTAAACTTTAATTATTCATTGTTAAAAATAAATTTATATCTCATTTAAGATACGTGTATACATTTTGATGATTGTGCCATATGCTTTTGGAATTAAACTTTCATATTATTTAATTTAAAAATAAAATTTTCATCTTATTATAAAACTTTAAATAAATTTTTCATCTTATTTAGCTTAAAAATAAAACTTCTATCTTATTTACCTTAAAAATAAAACTTTCATCTTATTTAGCTTAAAAATAAACTCTCATCTTATTTGCTTAAAAATAAAACTTTCATTTAATTTTACTAAAAGTAAAAAAAAAATATTATTGAAATAATTGACATTTTAATTGATCTATAAGATGTAATTTTTAAATGAGTAATAAACTCTTTAATTTAAAATATAAAACTTAGTCGTGGAGCAATATTTTAAGAGAAATCAAAATATAAATAAATATAAGTATTAGACAAATAAATTCAACTTATAATATATTTGTAAATAAAAACTGTATTTATAAAATATAATTTTTTTAATTAAAAAATATAAAAAATAATCATTAATCAAGATTGTGGAATTATTATAAATATTATTAAAAAAAATATGTTAACATACATAAATATAAAAATGGTGTATAAAAAAGAGTTTAAGGAGAATATTTTTATTATTTCATTTACTTTATCCCTATCCCAGGATTATTTAATCCTGGGATAAGTTATCCTAGTTTGAGCAACCAAACAAGAAAATTAAGGTCACTAAAAAAGTTATCGTGGGATTAGCTTTCCTTATCCACTACACCAAACAATCCCTTAGTACCTAGTATGTTCGTGTGAATAAATAGTTTTAGAAACTAGAGATATTTAAGCTATCAAATTTAGCTTTTGAAAATACTAGCTCCATCCCATATTATATGAGCATCTTTCTATAAATATTAGTCTCATATTACATGGGCATTTTGTCACGCTCCGGGAGGATACCCTGGACGTAACTGACACTCAGAGACTATTGCTAGCCCTCAAGCAAACCATCTCGCCTCATCACATCCATTCAATCATACATCAGCGGAAGGCATCAGAATTAGAAATCAAATTACAGCGGGCTATTCTATCTTATCACATCTACATCACGAATAAAGTACATAGGCCACAAGACTAGTCATTAACGTCCATCACATAAAATAGAATTAAAGGAACTCAGTTTAGAAAGGGGGAAGAACCCCAACATCAAAACATTATCTCTATATCTATGTATATGAAGTCTCTATCTCTATAAGTCTAAGAAGGTACCATGATAGCCCATGGCTACAACAAATTTTGAATAACTCAAAACATAAGAAAATAAAATAAAAAATATCCTTCGAATGTAGGGAAGGATTCACCAAATCTCTGGAGCTAGAAATCTCTGAACCTCAACGAATCATCTGTTGAAGTTCTCTATCTACTGAATCTACATCATGAAATGATGCAGTGCCAAATGACGTCAATACGTGAAATGTATGGTATATAAACGGGCTAAAAGTAAACAGTATAGACAGAATAATATGGAATAACGTTAACTCATCAGACACTTATCTTATCTCAGAATAGGAAATAGACACCTTCACATCAACATCAATCAAGACTCATACCATCATATCGACATCAGAGTACTATCAAGGTAGAACTTATCTGGGAGTTTCTCTGATCGACAACCATCACCTATGAGCCAGTGATGATACAATGAAGCGATGTCATTACCACATCTGTCCAGTACCTTATCGGGGTATAGGATGAGTCTAGTCTATCAGTGGATCCATAAATCTACCAAGCCCTCTTTTGGGACCGAGGAAACATCCATTTTTCACGATCCAATCCTCTCCTACGCTGGCCATGAAGTTAATGAGTGCGAGTGAGACTAGCTCTTACTCATTCCGGTGCTCAATACTCCTCCCAGGACTCAACATTCTCATACGCCATCAAACATCAAGATTTCTCATCACTTAGTCTTTTTTAAACAAGGAACATCACACATCTCATCTGTCATCAACTCAATGGATTAAGGATGATCTTTTAAGATTAAATTCAACCTCTTTAAGACTTTAAGGACATCACTCTGAACCAATCCCATCAACATCATCATCAATACATTCAACTCAGGACCCGGACCACAACAAGCAAGTACACCCATATGGTCAAGGCTCTAGACATCAAAACCTAAGTTCATTCTTGTAATTTTTGACAAAGTAATCATGTAGGGTTTATATAATCATTCGAATAATTCATTTAAACAAATAATTCAAGTTATGATGATCATTAATTCAAGAAAATATATATAATATAAAAATAGTTTTCAGCAAAGCATTCAAAAATTTTGCAGACAAAACTCATCACCTTCAACTATTAACTCTCTACAATCAAAGGGGACACATGTGAGAACAATCTCATGCTTTGGATAGCCTTACATACCTGAAAAGTTAATATTACAATCGAAATTTGATGAATAATAACTTTCTTGGAGAAAATTCTCAATCTCGATAGTTCCTTTAGAGTGGAAGAACTTGAAAAGACATTGTCTGAAGGGCTTCTCTTTGATTCTTGAATTCTTGACTCAAAATATTTAGAGTTCTTGATGAAAAACCCAAACTCTTGAAAAAGAAGAATCAAGAAATCCTTTCTTAGGATTCTTGAATTCGCTATCTTGAAACCAGGTTATGATTTAAGAGTCTATTAGAGATTCATGAATAGATGAAGAAATTTGAGTTGGGTAGATTAAAATTCATGAAGAATAACTTACGTTGAGGATGAATCTTGAAAGTTAATCCTAACTTGATGACTTTCTTGATGATTCTTGAGCATTTATGTTTAGGAGTGAAGGAGAGGATTTGTAATTATGAAAACTAACGTTTTATGCGTTTTAGGACTTTAAATAGACCCTCAAAGGTTTTAGGTTAAAAGTACCATCAAAATAGAAGATAAAAAAGTCATTAGTTTATCCAGGAAGGGTCCGCGACGCGCTCTGGGCGCAAACTTTCAGACAGTTCTACACTCTTTCACTAAAATGGTCATAACTTTCTACTTTGAACTCTGATTAAGGAAAAATTGGATGCATTGGAAAGCTAATTTAATTATCTTCAATTTGATATATTATGGATCACAAAATTTTTTATACTTTAAAAGATATGGTCATTTGAAATTGATTTTTCTATCTACTCATACGAAAACTTAGTTGGTAGAGATTCTTTGGACTTGGCTTGATGTAGAAGATCCTTTATACTCGTTTATTGAACTTAGGAGGGGTTGGGGAATGACCAAAAGGCCCTTCCTGCAATAAAAAACAAAATTTCACTTTGTGACACCATGTTCGCGTCGCGCATAGGGCGTGGACATATGTATTTTCGCAAATTTTCTCAAAACACATTCTTTTCAATTTACGTCAATTTTTTTAAAAAAATTAAGTGTAAGTGTGCGTCCTTGGCGTGTCGCGTTTGGGGCTCGCATCAATGTTGTTTCCATTTTAATTACAAAAACTATTTTTTGACTCGGTTGCTCTAAGATCGGGTCGAGATCATTCTTCCACTCTATTTTTTTGTTGATCACAAATTCAGTCTCGAATTTTGCATTGGAGCTTCGAAAGACACGTTATTTATACGATTCCATTCCAGGGGTATTTAAGAAATTTCATGGTGTGTTACACATTTACTAAATTAGGATAAAATAATTTATTTTTTTTTAATTTTGCCCTCACCATTAATTAGTGTATTAGTGATTTTTTCTAACTTAATTTAATGTACATTGATATAAATAAAGAGTAAATGATAAAATTCACTAATGCATTAATGATTTCTTAATAACCGTATAAAATAAAAAATGTCCATATAATATAGGACAGAGGAAACATAATTTAAACATGCCTAATCAGTCCATATTTGGGTACGTGGGATTGGTTGACCTACTATTGATTGGATCATTTGCACAAATATCCTATATTTTTATTTCTTTTTTTAAAAAAATCACTCTCCAAATTGATAGTCTTTGATTTTTGTTTTTCAACACTTTAATTTAATAAAAAATTGACCAAAAATACCTTGGAAGTTGGTTAAAAAAAACAAAACATCCCTAAGGCATAAAAGTTATGTCTTACAAAGCAAAAAAAAAATAAAAATCACAAAATGCAAATTATGTCTTACAAAGCATAAGTTCAGTTTTAAAATATTATACTTTTAGAAGTTCATTACCCATACATTTTGTTTTACAAGACATAACTTACTTCATGTAGAATTTATGTCAATAGAGGTGTAAGTTCAGTTCCAGAATCCATAAAATTATGCCTTATTCTTTCAAAATTTTTACTAGACAAGGCAAAAGTTGTCTAAATCTATGCGTTATGAAATTAGATCATAGTTAAGGACAATCTGGCCCATGAATTTTAATTAAATGAAAAGCTTGAACAAAAGTTTATCTCACTTGTTATACCCCTCGCTCCCTCCCGAACCATCCATCCCTACCCCCACCCCTTCGGCCCACAAAAAGTTTTAGAATTTATTTTTGAAAAATATTTTAAATTTTAATAAATTTTATTTATTTTTTTACCTCATCATCATCTTTATCGCCTACAAACCCACGCCACCCCCCAAACCTCACACTAGCTCCCCATCCCTCAGTCCATCCCCCCAACTCCCCCAAAAAATTAAAAACTTATTTTTTAAAAAAAATTAAAAAATTAAAAATGGATTTTTAAAAATTTAAAAATTTCAACTTTTTACTCCACCTCACCCCATCCTCTACCCTAGCCCACCCAAACCCGTCCCCAAC
>JAOTQJ010000099.1:13911883-13927853 GCA_025642045.1 Solanum sejunctum | reverse complement strand
ACATAAGCTTTGTTGCTCTTTAAATTTATGGGGTGGGTGGGTGGGTGGGTTTGCTGATAAATAAAATGGAATTATATTCGATCTTATGCAGTATAAGCATTCAAGGTCAAAGTTATTGCTATCTTTTGATGAGCATATGGATCTTTCTCGTTTAGGCTGGTTATCATTATGCTTAGCAGTTTTTCTTTTTCAAAGATCTAAATGCAACATTACAAAAATGGACCTTTAATCATTATATTGGAATTCCATTTTGAGTTGTAAATTTGAGTTTGCAGGTCTCATTGGAGGCTTTTGCCTTTTCTTCCCTTTTAGAAATCTAGGACTTGATCAGGATCTACATACTTCCTTAATCCTTGCGCTTATTTGTCAATAGTTCAATACAATTTCTATACTTGCACCTGGGAAAGTCAACAAGGTGAAATCAACAAGGTGAAGTATAAAGTCAACAAGTTTATCTGTTCCGATGATGATAACATAACAATCTTTGAATATTAAGGGACCCTCTACAAAATATTTCATAGTTCTTTGCTCTACGTCATGGATTTGCACTTCAATGCATTTTCACTATATTATCTTAGCTTTATAACAAACAAACAAACAAGACATACCCAATATAATCCCATATGTGGGGTCTGGAGATGGTAGAGTGTACACAGACTTTATACCTATGTCTTGGAGGTAGAAAGTCTGCTTATGAAAGACCCCCGACTCAAGTAACACATGTTAAAGAATACATTCAAAAAAGAAGCATTACATAATATTCAAAAAAGAAGACATAACAAATAATACTGAAGTATTACATAATATTCATGAAAAAGAACATCATCAACAACAAAATAATACGGTAACCAAAGCACAAGAAATAATCGATAGTAATAGAAAACGAAGGACAAGAAATAGGTATAGTGGACTAAACTACCACCAATCCTATCTTGTAGAAAAGTGAGACGATGCTCAACTACTAACTAACCCTCTACTCTAATCGATGACCTCTATATCCTCGGCAAGTTGAAGATGCACCATATTTTTCATTTAATCACCTGTCTCCAATACTTTGTTAGCCTACCTCTACCTCACCTAAAATCCACCTGGACCAGTCTCTCACACCTCCTCATTAGGGCCTGCATGCATCTCCTCCTCACTTGCCCGAACTATCTCAGCTTGGCTTTCGCCATCTTGTCTACCGTAGAGGCTATTCCCACCTTATTCCGGATATAATTACCCTAATCTTATCTCTCTTTAGCATACTGACATATCCATGTCAACGTTCTCATTTTTTTAACTCTCCTCTTCTTAGCATGAGAGTTTTTGATTGGCTAGTACTCTGACCCATACGACATAGTCTGTCTAACCATCACTTTATAGAACTTACCTCTAAGTTTTACTATATATTCTTATTACACAAGACTCCAGAGGCGAACCTTTATTTTGTCTAACCCACACCTATATGCTACGTAACACTATTGTCTATCTCCCCATTTTTTTTAAAGAAGGAGCCCAAGAATTGGAACTTCCTTTCTTGGGGGATGAACTGTGTATCTAGATTCACTTCCACTAACCTGATGAGTTGCATCACTAAACTTGCTACCCAAATATTCAATTTCGGTCTTGCTCAATTTGGCCCCTTTAAATTTTAGGGTCTTCTCCAAACTTCTAGCCTAGATTGACTCTGCCACGAGTTTTATCAATTAGTACTATGTCATCGGCAAAATAATATCTTGTGGTGCTTCTCTTTGGATATATCACGCTAATTCATCTGTCACCAAGGCAAATAGAAATGCATTTAGAGATGACCTTTGGTGCAACCTTATCACGACTGGAAAGTGCTCTAATCTCCTCCCATTGTCCTCACTCGAGCCTTGGCTTGAGCATACTTGTCCTTAATCACTTAATTGTATGCCATCGGTGCACCTCTAGCCTCCAATCATGTCAACAGAACTTCTATCAAGACTTTATCATATGCTTTTTCTAGGACAATGAACCCCATATGTAAGTCCCTCTTATTCTCACTATACTACTTCACCAATCTCATTGTGTGAGTGACTTATTTAGTAGATTGGCCTGTCATGAAACTGAATTGGTTATCGGAAATAGACACACCCTTCCTCACCCTCATTTGCACCACTTTTGCCTAAATTTTCATAATGTAGCATAGAAACTTGATCCCCTTGTAGTTGTTGCAGTTTTGAATATCGCCTTTGTTCTTGTACAACGTAATCATTGTACTCCACCTTCATTCTTCATGCATTTTTATCTTCTTAACAATGATATTAAACAACCCAGTTAGTCGTTCCAAATCTTCCTTGTTCATGTTCTTCTAAAATTCTACAGGGATCTCATCTAGTGCGATTGTTCTTCCTTTGCTCATCCTACGAATAACACCGTTACTCTCCTCAACCTTTATATGCTTATAGAACCCAAAATCCCGACGACTATCAATGTGCTCTAAATCACCCTGGACAATGTCCCTATCCCCCATTTTCATTCAAGAGTTTATGGGAGTATGTTTACCATCTCTATCTAATGAGTGCCTCTTCTATCAATACGTTGACTTCCTCGTCATTGATGCACTTCACTTGGTCTAGGTCTCGAGCCTTACTCTCTCTCACCTTGGCGAGCCTGTTGAAATTCTTATTCCTGCCTTTGTCCTCTAGTTACGCATACAAAAGTTTGAAAGCTTTTGTTTTTGCGTTCATCACCGTTAACTTCACGGCCTTTGTCACCATCTTATATTCCCTGTTCATCCGCTTTTCCTCCTTGTTCTCTCTCGACCAACTTTGCATCAACAAGCTTCTTTACTTCCACACTCCCTTGGACTTCTCCATTCCACCACCGATCCCCTTGATGTCTTACAAAGTTACCCCTTGAGACCCTCAATACCACTCGCACTGCTTCCTTGATGCAACTAGTTGTTAATCCCACATACTGTTTGCATCCTACTACTCCCCCAAGCCCCCAACACTCTCCCATCTCTCAAGCTTTGACGGTAGTCAAGCCATCTCATTTGATCCTTGGCTGGTGGCATGCAACCCCCCTCTTCCTGTAAGATTCTCACTTGGAATAACCTCGCAGTCCTTACAAAGTCCTTTATGACCCTCCCAAGGAGTAAGTGATCAATGTGAGTCTTAGCCAACGAACTACGAAAGATCAGTTAGTGTTTCTCGTCGTTCAGGGAACTCAAGTTAACTGCCACAAACTCAAACGCTTTTGCAAAATCAAAAAAAGAGGCTCCTCCTTTGTTTCTATCCCCAAAAACATAACTTTCTTTTAGGTTACTATGACTCAAATCTTTCCAGTATTCTTTGAGATAATTTTGAGGGAGAAACCACAGTTTTCTAGATTCATTATTGATAGATTTATAGATCAATGACATTAATGAATTACTTGAGTGTTTAATTTCTAACAGAGCCTTTGATTCTCAGAGAAAGTCTAAATGGTCAGATATTGTAATTCTCCTTTTGCAACATGTCATTGTGAATTAATCATATCCTGAATATTACTCAAGATTACATGTAGAAAACCATAATCCAAGTGCAAGTTATAGATTTGTGGTAGTAATATTTTTGTTTCTGTCCGTTTTTTGTCCGTCTCTGGTGTATTCCCTATGAAGTTATGATGTTCATATTTCTCTTTCTTCTTTTTACTTCTAGAACAATTCTCCGCAACAATAATTTTAATTATTATCATTTATATACTTTTTTACTTGGCTCTTTGATTTAAGTTTGTGCCTCCCAAGTCTGGCTTCAATCTGTGTGGTGTTTATTTTGTTGCTTTCAAAGTTGATTTGTCATGTTATCCTTTGTTACTTCTGCTTGTAGAGATGCTAGTATTTTCTAATTTGACATGCATTTCAGCCATGCTTCTTTTTTGCTTTTTATTGCCTTACAAACTTCAAATTTCACAGGACGAAATTCATGAGAGGGATCGCTATTCCGATTTCATGCTCGCTATTCTCAGGTGTGTTGGTTTTACTTTTTTTAATTAGTTACATAGATACGTGGATTATGAGTGCGCCCATCATGAATGATCTTTCTGACAGGAGCTAGAGTCATAATGTGCTAATTTTTGGCTTGCCAACTGGCCAAGTCAATTAACCTCATTTCTGTAGCTTGTGTCTGGATTATAGAAGTTAGCTTGTCATTACATTCAAGAAAATATAAGGTGTCACTACTTAATTTCTTAAACCACTGTGAAACAACAAATGTTCAAGTTGATCGTTTTTTACTTGCAGGGACTTGCTTCCTTCGTATCCAAATTTGCATTTGGTAAGACTATTCATTTTGCTTTTGTGCTGTAATAAAACAGTGCCTTCTTTTCTTGTCGCAATTCCAGTAATATGCATGTGGTTTTATGATATAATCAATTGAATGAACCTCCAAACAGGTTCTGATGAGTGCCACACTGGATGCTGAACGTTTTTCAAAGTACTTTGGTGGCTGCCCAGTTATCCGAGTCCCTGGATTTAATTATCCTGTAAAAGCCTTCTCCTAGTTCCTATATGCAAATTTATCTCCTTGTTGATTTATGATGTGAGTTTTTGAAGTATTCACCCCTCTACACCTATGTCAGGTAAAAACATTCTATCTTGAGGATGTACTTTCTATTGTAAAGTCAAGTGAAAATAATCACCTTGACGACTCCTCAACCAGTGTCATGTCTGAGGAATCAATATTAACAGATGAGTACAAAGTTGCCTTAGATGAAGCAATTAATGTGGTTTTTTCAGATGATGATCTGGATCCCCTTTTAGATCTAATATCTTCTGATGGGGGATCAAAAGTCTTCAATTATCAGCATTCTTTGAGTGGAGTGACCCCATTGATGGTGTTTGCTGGAAAAGGCTGCGTTGGTGACATTTGCATGCTCCTTTCTTTTGGTGCTGACTGCCATTTACGTGCTAATGATGGGAAAACTGCTCTAGATTGGGCTGAGCAGGAGAATCAGACAGAGGCTGCTGAAATAATTAAGAAACACATGGACAAATCATCTTCCAGCTGTGAGGAGCAGCAACATTTACTTGACAAATACTTATCAACAGTTGACCCTGAACTGATCGATGATGTCCTTATTGAGCAACTATTAAGAAAAATATGCATAGACTCGGAGGACGGGGCCATACTTGTTTTCCTTCCTGGTTGGGAGGATATTAACAGAACACGAGAGAGATTGAAAGCAAGCCACTATTTCAATGATCCATCGAAGTTTTCAGTGATCCCTCTCCATTCTATGGTTCCATCTGTGGAGCAAAAGAAGATTTTTATACGCCCTCCTCCAGGCTGCCGCAAAATCGTTCTTTCAACTAATATTGCTGAAACTGCCATTACCATTGATGATGTTGTTTATGTAATAGATAGTGGACGAATGAAAGAAAAAAGCTATGACCCTTATAATAATGTATCCACTCTTCAATCTTCATGGATCTCAAAAGCTAGTGCAAAGCAAAGAGAAGGGCGTGCCGGGCGGTGCCAGCCAGGGATTTGTTATCATCTTTATTCAAAACTTCGAGCAGCTTCATTGCCTGATTTCCAGATTCCTGAAATTAGGAGGATTCCTATAGAGGAACTATGTCTGCAGGTGCTTCATTATTCTTCCTTGTCATTTGGGAATTGATTTTTAAACTGGAAATACTTTGCTGATGATTTGGTGAAATAACTTTTACCAGTTTAAATAAAGAAGATGATTAGGTGAAATATATTAAGCTTTTTGGTGCTAGTTGAAAGCATTAGCTAGGGACGGAAGGAGGTGAAGAAACTCAAATAAAAAGAAATTCAGTAGGCTTTTGAAAATTATTCTAGTTTTGTTAACCAAATCTTCTTACAGTGAATGTAAATTATTAAACAATGGAGCTTGCTGTAAAGTAGTTTGAATACCTATTCTTTGACAGGTCAAGCTTCTTAACGCTGATTATAAGATAGAAGAATTCCTGCAGAAGACACTTGACCCTCCAATTTACGAGACCATACGTAATGCAATCATTGTTCTTCAAGATATTGGAGCGTTATCATTTGATGAGAAACTTACAGAGCTTGGAGAAAGGCTAGGATCTTTACCAGTTCATCCACTTACAAGCAAGATGCTTTTAATTTCCATATTATTGAACTGCCTTGACCCAGCATTGACTTTGGCTTGCGCTTCTGACTATAGAGATCCATTTACCCTACCCATGTTGCCAAATGAGAAGAAGAGAGCTGCAGCTGCAAAAGCTGAGTTAGCCTCATGGTATGGTGGAAGAAGTGATCAATTAGCAGTGGTGGCTGCGTTTGAGGGCTGGAAAAGTGCAAAAGAAAATGGTCAAGAATCGAGGTTTTGTTCTATGTACTTTGTTTCTTCAAGCACTATGCATATGCTATCAGGAATGCGTAAACAACTTCAATCTGAACTATTGAAGAATGGGTTTATTCCAGCAGATGGATCTTCCTGTAACCTTAACACACAGGATCCAGGCATACTACATGCTGTTCTTGTTGCTGGTTTGTACCCTATGGTTGGAAGACTCCTCCCGCCTCTGAAAGGTGGCAAGAGGGCTGTCATAGAGACTGCAGGTGGTGATAAAGTTCGATTAAGCCCTCATTCTACTAACTTCAAGCTTTCATTCCAAAAATTTTATGAACAGCCATTAATCGTATATGATGAGATAACTCGTGGTGATGGAGGTCTGCATATAAGGAATTGTAGTGTCATTGGGTCACTCCCACTGTTGTTGCTGGCAACAGAGATTGCAGTGGCTCCTGCAAATGATGATGATGATGATGATGATGATGATGAAAGTGATTACGAAGATGCTGATGAGGACAATGGTGAGGAAGATAATATTAAAGCAGATCTGTCAGAAGCCCATCAAGGAGAGAAAATTATGTCTTCTCCTGATAATACAGTAAAGGTCATTGTCGATAGATGGATTCCTATTGAGTCAACAGCTCTTGATGTTGCTCAAATTTACTGCTTGAGGGAGAGATTAACTGCAGCAATTTTATTCAAGGTAATTTTTTCTGTTCTGCATTTTCTTAAAGACAGAACCTTCCCTACGCCTCCCCTCCACCCCCAAGCAAAGGGAGAAGAAAGAAAGAAAGAAGAATAATGCAAAGTAATTAGGGTATCATAAGCGATGTCAAGATAGTGTGGACATATGTGGCTTTTGGTTGGTCTAATGTGTAAGTGAATGTCATTACAGGTCACACATCCTGGAAAAGTTCTTCCTGAGGTTCTTGCAGCCTCTGTAAATGCAATGGCGTGCATCTTGTCGTACAATGGGATGTCAGGGATCTCATTGCCTCTGGAACCTGTGGACTCGCTTACTACAATGGTTAGTGCTACTGAGATTGGTCAGTCTGATCCTGGGTGGAATAACAGAATGGATATGAATCCCAACATTCCTCCCAATTCATTTGGGTACCATGGCCGGTATCAGCACCCCAATATGCATCATCAAAGAGGTGGCATTCATATATCAAAGGTAAGACAAAACTGGAATCAATCATCAAATTATCATGTCCAAAATACTTGTTTTGTTTTGGTTCAACTTGTTCAAAGCTCTGTATCTCAAAGAGTCCCCATATGTACAGGGAGTAACTGTTCAAAGAGGTCATTCTAAGCGGAAGCGTGGACATGGACATTATTAGACAGATTTATCCACACGTTAACAGAGGTTTTATTTTCTACAGAAGCAACAGCATGAATCTTCCCTTTTTTGTTACTCCAAGAAGGTAAAGTAAACATATAGGGGCATTGTATGTATGCTGTAGGGAATCAAAATGGGGTTTGCTACATCAAAGGGAAGATAGATGAATGCTGTAATTTTTTTTGTATGATACAAAATCTGAATGTCTCAAAGGCTCTCTTGACTATAGTCCGAGCATTTGACTGTTCATAAATAGAACAAAGAACTGCTGAAATAGTTGGTCCAAATATTCTCTTTTTTGGAACTATACAGCTTAACATGCTTTATTTAAATTTGCTAAGCAGTTGCAGGATAAGTCATCATATCAGGGAACTTACCTAAATATATCTTTTGATCAACTAGTTTACCAATATGGCCGAAGTATCTACTACTTATTCACGTTTCGGTCGTCTCTGGTGTCTCTCCGTGTGGTCAACGTTAGGAAAATTTCCAGGTTCTGTTCTGACTGTAGCTGCAACCTATCTCATATTTGGCCGTCAAGGCCAATAACAGAAGCTCAGGATGGAACCTTATGAGCAGGTACAGTTCGACTAATTTTCCCATTCTCCGTGTACTAACTTAGGGTCGTTTGGTAGAGTGTACTGGGGAAAATAATGCATGCATTAACTCTTTGTATGAGTAATAACTTGTTTGGTACACTTTGACATGCTATGTAAACCTAATGCAAGTATCAGGAATGCAGTCCTATTAGTTATACACTTCATTATGTATTAAGGAATGCATTACTGATACCATAGATTTTTAGGTATCAGTAATGCAATAGTTTAATGCATGTATTAGCATGATTAAAGACTCAATTGTCACTCGAAAACCTTTTTACATTTTTTTCACCATAAATGTAGAGGGTATTTTTGTAAATAAATTTTTTAATGCAATGCATGCTATTTTTAATGCATCAAACCAAGTAATGCATAATGTGAAGGGTATTTTTGTAAATAATTTTTTTGATGCAATGCATATTATTTTTAATGCATCAAACCAAGCAAAGCATAAAAATATTCTATTTGTAATCGCTGCAAGCATAACTAATACATGCATTACTAATGCAAGCATTATTGATATATTTTATTTAGTATTATTGTTATACAAGCGATCTTTTAGTTTTTGTTTTTTGATGTAAGTTGCTTTATTTAATGGAAAAAAAATAAAAATAAATTTCGTGAAACGTATTTTATAGTACGTTGCCAAATCTTAAGTCCCACATACAAAGCTATAAGGGATCCAAACATTTTGCCTCCATTTGCAAATTCTTATACAAAATATGTATAAGAAGAAGTTAGTCTCATATCAACTTCAAGGGTTCATAAAGCAATGCAACATACACGATTGTTTTTTACTCTGAATTATATATACAGACACCAAAAAACTTGTAAAATATATACATAAATTGAGACAACTTTCATTTTCAACTCATTGATATATCTAGATCTCTACTATTATTCACATAGAAGCGATATCAACAATAACAACAATATGTGCAGTGATTGTGTGGGATGTATGCAGACCTTACAGATTTCAATAAGCCACAATATTAATGGATTGAAACTAAGCTCTCCTTATAAACAACAATTTCCAACCTGCCTCTTTTCCCATAAAATCCAAGTGTCTTGACTTGTTGATTTGAAGGATCATAAATCACCAATTGACCAGAGCTGTTTTCCAAAATGAGCTCACCATTTTTCCAAAACCCTAAAGGCCTTTCCACCCTAGAAACAGGACCAATTCTTTGTAATTTAGTCCAACATTTTTCAACTCCCAATTCACTAATGACCCATATATCATAATACTTATCCACTTGTTTTAAACAATAAACAACAAGTGAAATTGATTCTTTAAATGGTGCAATCACCCAAACACTCCTCATTTCTTGCTCTCCAAATCTTCCAATACATGATGGCAATGTTGTATTTTGAAAAATCCCTTCACTCATGTTAAATGAAAGTATCACTTCATGATTATCAACATCTTGAGCTAACCAACAAAAATTCTCATTTTTGTACACCATACTCCATGAGGTGTTACCATACTTTATTTTAGCTGGCACAATCCCTTTATACTTTCTCCAGGAATTCGTATTCAAAGAGTATATCTCAACTTGATAAACAAAAGCACGATTAATCGAGAGACAAAACAAAATTTGCATAACCTTATAATCGTTTTTCTTCTCATCAAACCCTAATCCAAAATCACTCCCACGTACTGTTGATCCAACGGGACGTTGAATTTGTGATTGTGGCAATATTTTGGAGTCTCTAAGTGAAGGATTCCATAGAACAATATTATCGGGATAACCACATAAACAAACAATGCCATTACATGGACCTATAAGTCTAACATGACCAAATTTGTCATTGAAGTATCCTGGAAAATCTTGATTGATGAAAACATCAAATGTTTCATTTTGTGACATTGACAGGATCCTTTTGTTTGTAATATTTCCGCGGCGACTAATTAGCAAACGGAGATAGTCTTTTTTGTTACTTAAGTTATGCAAATGCTTTGAGATGAAATTAGGATTCTTGATGAGATAATACCAGAATCTGCAAACACACTTGAATCTAATCAAACAAGTTACAGGCAATCTTGTCAAAATCTCGAAAATTACATCTTCAGATAGATTCATTTACGCTTTAATACTTGTTTTTGTTTCTTGTTTTTGTTTGGTTTTCGGATTTTCCCAAATGGATATGTAAGAAGGAAACAAAAATAGGAGAATCTAAAGCAGTCCACAAATGTAGCTTCCTTTCTGAAATATGAGTGAATTTAATGTTTGAAGTTCCCTATTTCTTGGAACATATAAATAAGGATGATGTGTAATGGAAAAATGGTTCAAATTTGACATGACATCTCTTTAATTATAAATATGTTATTAGTTCAAATTAACAAAAAAGTGCTTATATGCTAATATAAAGTGAAAAAAAGAAGATAACAAATGAGACTTCTTTTGTTTTTTTGGCTACTAAAACAGGTGTAGGATGGATTAGAAAGTTGATAGCATATTTGAAAGTGAAATAAGAAAGTAGACAAAATTCCCTCCTTGTCATATACCAATTTATTTTAAGGAGAAAACAACATTTTCTCATGTTTTCAAGAGAAAACACATCTAATATAATGCTATGCTGCTGGTGCTTCTTTTGCTCCGTCGTCGCCGTCGTCTTCATCATTCTCAAACTCTCTATTCAAGCAGAAGCTAATTACAGACTTTGGTTCTATCCTGAAGGGATGAAAAAGAAATGTGTTTTCACTCACAATCACCATTTTCTTAAAAACAAAAGCTTCAAAGGAGTGTGAGAATTTTGGAAATTAAACCCTAGTTGTTAATGATGAGGGATGATACTAGCTAGCTCCCATCTTATCCTAGTATTTACAGCATTGAAAGTGGCATTCACAGGAAATATCGACCCACTATCATCTTTATTAGTGTTGATTGAATCTTGGTATAATATGTAAATATGCTCTTTAACCCGACTTCAACAGATCAATGCGTATGCTCTCGAACTTCAGGTGTGCATAAGTATACACTAAATCTTTATAAAGCTGAATAAGTAAGCACATTTGTCCTACATAACATAATATATATAAAATAAAATATATGATGCGAATATAGTATATATGCTAACTTGTTCAATATAAATTTATATAAATTTAAATGTCGAACATCCAAAATTAAAAAGCATATATACCAACTAAACCTAGGTTAAATGGGTACCTTAATATATTATACCTTGAATCTTTTTACTTAAATTGGAGATTTGCTTTTGCAAAATGATTGCAAAGGGAAATAACAAATTAGTGAAAAGATGAGACGACCAATTGCTGAAGTCCACAAATTGTTGACATGAGGCAAACTCATGGTTTTCACAATCCACATGTGCTTGCACCCTTTCATGCACACTCTCTAATTTGCCATCTCAGAAATACAGTCCAAATATGTAGAGCAAATTACACTCAAAAGACGTTAAACTTAATTTTTTTTAAAAAATAAAAAATAAAAAATAATCCTCATTATATAGACATATATAGTTAGTGTATGTTTCTGTATTATAATGTATGTCTGGTGTATAGCTCATTTATAAGTAATATAGATTGTATAGTAGTGTATACTTTTTATAACTTTGACAAATTATATTATATAGTCATGTATAGTTTGACTGATTTTAAACTATTTTTTTATGTAAATAAACATGGCTATTTTTTTTATAAACTTTTTACTTTTTTTCATATATATGTAATTTTCCCTAATGTATATAGGAGGATCTTGAACATGATATTTTGTATTATTATTTAAGCAAGAAAATATAAGAGGAGATCAAATCTTATATCTAGTTACGACACAATGCAAAAGGAAAGGGTGGAAAGAGAGGACAAAAAAGATTTCTCTTTTGTTCATATGTGAATGACAAAATAACCAAATGTTCTTTCTGATTTATTATCAGATTTTTCAAGTACATATTTAACTTCATAAGGGTCCTATCTGCCCGTAAACTATTTAAACTTAAATTATTACACTCTCAAAAAGCCATAATCACATTTATATTGTCGGGTGACTGTCACGCATTTTGACACGTGAATTTTCTTTTTTTCTTTATCTTTTACCCTTTATTTTATATTTTCATCTTCCCTTCAAACACCAAAAGTCATTTTACCCATTTTTCCTTTCACTACAAATATCAAAACTCCACAAATCAATCTAGTACCATCCATCTGTTAATGCTTCTTTTCTTTTCTTACAATTGTCCAGAAATTAATTCACATTGTTAATACACATAACAATGGATATTACTACCTAAAGCAGACATTAGTCTTTCCTCTTTCACTCTCAAAATTACATGTGCGCTGGTTAATTAGTTATAATATTTCGAGCATTTGAAGGTCGAAACATGATATAATAAGGTAAATCATTGTGAAAATGACCTCGATGAATTTTTAGGACAAGTATTTTGATAATAAAATATTCAAAAATTATTATCTAGAAAAGTTAGCGACAAGTCTACATCGCGAACTTGTTTCAGGACAGTTCAAAATTTTTCCTAGCTAAAATTAGCTAGAATTGAACTTCACACAAAAATAACCTATCTTATACCCAGTTCACATCACAGACTTGGGCACCAAGTTCGTTCAATTTCAATTTTTAAGTAGAGACACTTTGAACTTTTCCCTACCTATTAATTAATGAACTTGGATGTATTTTGGACCAAATCTTATCCTATTAACATCCTTTCACTATTTACCAATTACAAATACAAAAGCTCTAAAATTTCTAGTAAAAACAAATAAGCAATTCTCCAAGATCTCCATCAAAATTCAAGGATTTCTTTAAGTTTCAAGGATTTCTTTAAGTTTCTTCTAACTTCTTATGTAGGATATGCAAATGTTCATCCATAGGTTTCTTTCACTCACAGGGTCCAAATAATTTTCAACTTTTTGATCCAATTTCCAGTGTGATTTTTTGGGGGGTCTTTCTAATTCCTACTCAATTTATGAATTATGATTATGAACTTATTTTAATATCTATTGATAATTATTGCATGAATTTGATGAGTTTTTCATTGATTTGCTAAAATTCTGTCTAGGGTTCATGACATAGATGATGGATATTTTCTATTATATTTCAAATTGATGTTATTTTCATGAATTATTTATGATTTCATATAAATTGGGTTATATTAAGGTTCTATATGCAAATTTTCCTTAATTCATCTTGTGATCATGATGGTCAAAGTGAGTTCTTTTAATTTTGATTTCATATAAATTAGGTTATATTAAGGTTTTATATGCAAATTTTCCTTAATTTCATCTTGTGATCATGAAGGTCAAAGTGAGTTCTTCTAATTTTGACTTTTATTGGTATGCTTCTTCTCAATTAAGCATGATTTATTCAATGTAACACCCCGTGAAATTACTAAAACACCCCTAAACTTGGTCGTGCATACAACGTATCTTCCCAGGCTCTGATAGAAAATCTGAGATCGGATTTGCGATCAATGTGAAAAACTGAGTCGGAAAATGGTCTCGACTCAGCCTTATCACGCACAAACGCGAAGTATAATTTTTCAAGAGGGCCTAAAACAGTGAGGTTTTCGCGCCCCTTCCGTGACGCGGAGAGGACGCAGAACCACACTTATACCTTTTTTGAAAATTTCGAAGGAAGTCAGAAAACGCAAAAAAGTGTAAAAATACATTAGGAATCCGATTTTTTTTTTAATTCAGGAAGGGCAATTTCAAACTTCTCGACATATTTTTATATTCCCCACACGGTTTTAGACATATATTCATACAAAAAAGGGGTTAGACACATTATTTTCAAAGATTTTACGCAAATTATAGAGAGAAGAAGAGGAGAGTCAAGCAAGGGTTTCAAGAATCTTCCAAATTCTTCAAAAGATTTCCATTCCCAGGTATGTAAAGGCTACCCAAAAGTATGAGATTGCTCTCCCATGTGCCTATGTAGAGTTAAGATAGCAAATTTATGTCTAGAAGCTTGTTTTGTGAATTCTTGAAAGTTCTTGAGTATTTACTTTACGTTTTTGAATCAGTACTTTAGGTTTTTGGATAATTATTTTAATTCTTGTACACTATCTTGAATTTATGTTTTCCAATCTTTAAACAAAAATTTTATATCATGAATGAATGATTAACATGCTTAAAACTCACTGTATTTTCACCTTATTATATGATTGTGACTTGATCCTTAAAATTTCCTCTACATAATGACTTGAATAATGAACTTAGGGGTTGGCTAGAGTCTTGAATGTCTGAGGATGATGTCTGACTGAGTCCAAGTCTTGAATTAAGTGTGGAGATGACTGTGATAGTTTAAAACTATTGTTGATATGGTCAAATGAGTATAGTTCTCTTAGATTGGATAGAAAATCTTGCCCGTAGAGGTTGGGTGATGAGAGTTCTTGATGGATTGACAGACTTATGAGCTTATTGAGTCTTGGAAGGAGCATTAGCACCGAAATGGGTAAGAGTGTGTCCCACTCAGACCCATTAACTATGTGGTCAGAGTAGGAGAGGATTGGACCGTGAAAGCGGATGTTTCCTTTGTCTCAAAAGAGGACTTGACAGACTTTTGGATCCATTGACAGACTGATCCTTTACCTCGGCAAGGTACTGGACAGATGTGGCAATGACATCTCTTCATTGTATCACTATTGGCTCATAGGTAGTAGTTGTTGATTATAAAAACTCCCAGATAGGTTTCATGATGATAGAACTCTGATGTGATATGAAGACTTGATGCTTGATAGCTAGTGAGGTGATAGAGTCTTGTCTCTTATATTTGAGGTGAGGCTGAGTGACTGATGATTGTCAATTATATTGTTTCCTTTTTCTTAGCCCATTTTACATATAATACATTCTATGTACTAACACCCCTCTAGCTTTGTATCATTTTATGATGCAGATACTGTAGACTGAGGACTTTAGTAGCTCAATCGTTGATGTTCAGAGCTCTTTATTCCTGACAGTGGTGAGTCTTCCCTAGCATTCAGAGTATATTTATTTTTTGATTGAATAGTCTTTTATTTATTAGTTGGTAGTCATGGCATGTTATGGCACCATCTTAGATCATAGCATAGAGGCTTCATAGACATAGATGTAGATGTTGATGTTGATGTTGATATCGAGGATTTTTTTCCCTCATACTTCTTTCCTTTTTTATTGAGACTTTTCGTTATCCATTATGCTTTCTTATGATAGACTGATGTCGATATAGGAGCCCATTGATAGGATAACATTTATATTTATTATATCATATGTTTTTCGCTGATGAATTGACTGGACAAAGGCAAAGAGACTGAGTAGTCCGCAAAGGCTAGTGATACTCTCCGAGTGCCAGTCACGTCTAGGGTACCCTCCCAGGGCGTGACAAACTTGGTATTAGAGCCTAGAGTTCGAGTGTCCTAGGGAGTATATGAATCCATTTCTAGTAGAGTCTTGTTTATTGTGCACAACACTTCATTAGCAAGAGGCTATATGACATTAGAAAGTGTTACCTTTCTTCTATGATCTAAAATCGTGCTGTAACGTTAACTTGTGAAATCTTGCTCTTAACTCATGCATTTATGCTTACAAAAAATTCCACCCAAGAGAGCAACCGCTCAAAGAGATGCCACAAACCCATTGTTGAGAACACCCAACCGGAGGCTTCGGTGTAGACTGAGACAAGGAGATGGGGACGCCCCGCTAGGACTGCTGAGGTCCCTCAAGTGCCCCCTGCTCAGCCCCAGCTAGCTCCCACTACTGAGGCAGATTCAGAGGAGCCATCATAATGCTAACTTAGTTGGT
>JAOTQJ010000099.1:13901465-13911783 GCA_025642045.1 Solanum sejunctum | reverse complement strand
ATTAACATACCTTTCAAGCCCCTTACTAGACCCAAGTCTTCATATCTATCAAACCAAGCACTTCCTTGACCAACTAAAGCCACCACGCCACTTAAGAGACCCAATATACTAAGCTTGAAACATCAAATAATCGAAAGATAAAAAAAATGATTTTTTTTCTTCTACTGTAGCAACCCGAGAGGGTTGCTAGGCTGTCCTTGGTTCTCTCTTTTTTTATCTAAGTATGGGACTTCTCTCTTGCATACAAGATATGAATAAATATATATAGGCAACAAGTCCCCACATGAACCAATCAAAAAGAGCAACAACATATGACCCCACTAGCAATTTAAATCTTAAGGACTATACTCTAGAAGAAATTTATATTTGGTCCCAAACTTTACCTAATTAAACCAATTAAGGACTTACGGGTTCTAACATTGAGTGGGCGGGTCTTTGAGCCTGAAGTTAGCGAAAAATCAGGCATGAGGGACCTAGTTGATGCGGTTGTGATATAGAGCTGGACAATCTATTTCAGTGGCTAGTTCCCACTTTGCATGAGTAGGAAGTGACATAGTTTTACTATAACATTAAGTTCCTGGAAGATGGAAGTTTCAACTCTACCATTGGTGATCTTGTATTTCGTATTGATGAAGAGATTTTGGATACTATTCTAAAGGTTGATAGAGAGGGGATCAAGAGTGTACTGGATTGTGCTCCTGTAAAGAGTTTCATTGTGGAGGCTAGAAAAATGCCAAACTTAAGCTCTACTGTTGTGTCTAAGAAATTTCTCATGGGATATTACCACTCTACTTTGCGTTTGTCAAAAAGTCCTCCTACCCCGTACTAAGAAGAGAACCATTGCAACTACTGCTGATTTGTTTTTGATGGAAGCCTTGAGTAAGTTGGAAGCCATCAATCTTCCTGCACTAATGATAGAGCATATTCACAGGTGATGAGCATAAAAGATGATAAACATGGTCTTGCATATGGTTATTTACTTAACTGTGTGTTTGACCATTTTGGGGTTCTATTGAAAAAGAGGGTACCTAGTACCATCAAGCAGTCCTTCTCACAAACCACCCTGGTTGAATGTGAATGCAGTGAAGGGAAGGTTGGTAACAGGCCCAAGTTGAAGAGTTGACCATTACACTCTCAGCCAGGGATACAGAAATTGTGACCTCGAAGGCACAACTAGCTTAAAGAGTAGCCGAGGGACCTAGTTCTGTTGAGTTGTCCAAGCTAAAAGAAGAGAACAGCAGGTTGGCCTTGGAGGTAAAGTCCCTCACTCAACAACTTCTTTAGGCACATAAGGATTCCAATACCCGAATGACTCTTCTCCTTCAATCCCTAGCCCTCAAACCTTCTAGCCCCTAGCTCACCCTGTTGTCTGTTTCGTCCTCTTCTTTTGTTCAATGTTTAGTTCTGGCATGTTTTGTCATTCTCTTTTGTTGTTTAATGAATATATACTTCCATTTGCAATCTTAATTTGGATGAATGTATCTAGATGTTCTGTTCTTATGCATCTATGGCATTGTTTGTGTTATGTTGTCTTATTGACTCTGAATTCAATATATGTGATCTTTATCTTAGTTTACTGTATGTGCTTTTTATGATGCCAAAAGGGGGAAGATAAGCCAAAGTGGGGGGCAATCAACTTAGGGAGGTTCAGGGTGAAGAAGGGAAATAATTTAATTAGGAGGAACAGGTTCAGATTTTGAAATGGGACAATAGTTTGTCATCATTAAAAAGGGGAAAATGTTAAATAATCATTTTGATGACTAACAAACTATTGGTACAGTATGATACCAGGTCAGTATTAGGTTGACGCTACTAAAATGGATTGTGTTTGGAACTGTAGAGGCTGACATGGTTGGTGAGATTTGATCTTTATTGTACTAAAGTACTAGTGGTTTCTTACATGCCCTCTCGTGTGGATATAAAAGATTTATGTGCAAGGAACAAAAGTCAACTTTTGTTGAATGAAAAAGTGAATATTCAATAGATTAAAAAGCTCTCTTTTGGCACCTTTTCAGAGATATAACATCAACTTTTGAGGGACCTGATAGAAGGAGTCTATAGTTTTCGTTTAAATATGATGTTGTATTTAGTTGATGATATTGTAAGGTCGCTTCCTAATCTGTAAAGAAAAGTTGATCAATGCGTATTTGTTTTGTCAAGGTTGTCGTGGGACTCTTAGTAAACTATTGCCTTGAAGTCATCTACGTAGTGGTCTAACTTCATCTAGGTTGGTGGGAGTGTAGACTACTGTTTTGGTAAGCTGCTTAAGTCTTGTAACTAGGTTGCAAGTGGAAAATGATGAGAGGGTGAGACAAATAAACAAGGTGTTGTATTTGACTACTTTGCTCATTCATTTAGTGGATTGTTGAATTTTGAAAATCCTGTTGGATAGGTCGTGGTTGTTCCTCTCTTGAGCAAGGAGTTTTTCCACATTAAATCTTGTGTATTCTGTATTTTCCCGTCTTCGTTTCTTACTTTGCGCTATAACTAGGGACCTGGTCCCTAGCTGTCCAACAAGTGTGTTGAGACCGTTTGCACTAGCATGTGGAGATAATCCGTGCCAAGTACATAAACCTCGCGAGTCCCTCATAGGTCACGCCCACTCCGTGCCAAGTACATAAACCTCGCGAGTCCCTCATAGGTCACGCCCAACCAAGAGAGAATATGGCGTGTACTAATGCATTGAAAAATATGCAGCGACTTTCAACATGAAAAGATTTGAGGAAACTCCACTGAATCAATTAAGTACAAATTATTGCAAAAATTTATTTGAGAACATAATTAGTAAAGGAGCAAAACATATAGAAGAATATACAAAGTGCAATTAATTGTTTTAACAGAGTTATGAGCAACATTCGAAGGAACAACAATCATACAAGTCACTCCCCTCTTTGTCAGCACATACAGAGCAATTAAAGAAGCAATAAGGGGTACAATCTCCTGCATTTCCAATTTTGCAACAAATTGCAAGGAATACAATCATCACAAAAATCATTATTAACATTAATTGATTGCTGCTTTTCTTTGCCATTTCTTCCTCTCAATGTTTGAACATTATTATACACATCCCCTAGCCCTCCAAATTTATACATGGAGAAATGCAGCCTTTCACCTACAATATACTATAAATAATAACGTAGTTCATAGCACGTCGTTCAAAATTAGAAAGAATAGACGCAATCATACATATTTTTATAGTACTTGTTCCACATGTATTGTGTTTTTTTAGTCAACTTGCAGGTATTAAATACTCTTCCATCCAAAAATATAGGTATACATAAATACAATTTGTCAATAGAAGAAAGAATAGTAGTTAACATTATTATTCAGTAGAAAAAAGAATAGTAACATTACAACTAACAAGAAAAACATCCAAGTATATTCATCTTAACTGCCAGAGGCCAAGATCACGGTCCTCTAAAAGCTAAATCACATTGGCAAAGAGTGCTAAAGCCTTTACTAGCATTAGTTAATTATTATTATATGCAATGTCACCATAGGTTTTAGCGGCATTTAGAAAGAAAGCTAAAATGTAATGCGTCTAAAAAAGACATAGTTAGTGGCAACTAAGCTATTGCCATAAAAGGATCATTTTTGATGTAGTAAATGGAGATTAAACAGGATTGCGGTCTAAGTAATAAACAACTTGTGCTGCTCCGATCATTGTCTGATGAAAGACTTTGATGATCAAGTAGGATTGTGATACGATCTACATTATCACAACTTGTGCTCTAGAAGATGCCCACAGAAAATTTGATTACCATTTTGACCAGTGTTGGGGACTTTGGCTTGATAAGCTGCATTTCAGCCCCTGCTCCTGTTACATCTTAAATCTAACTGTCAACTGGCCAGCATCTTCGATGGAGGAATAAAATGTCAAATATAAGGATGATTGTACATCTATGGAAATGCATTACACTTAAATTCATGACGCAACATTACCTGGAAAAGAAATTGATTCCAACAGAGAGCAGGAATGGACTCATAAATCTTCGCAAGCTCATGTTTAGTCTTTAGATGAAACATTGGAGAATATGGAAAAGATTTATCTTGTTTTGAAGTAAAGTGACCTCAGATTGAGAGAAGTAAATTAATGCGGTTCGACTCTTCATCCTGTTTCAGGACCAAATGCTCAAGCATTTTAGAATAAATGGTGACTTCAATTAGTTCTAGGCTAATTAACCTAAAGAGTGGCAGAAGCCGTATTCGACAATGCTCGAGAAACATATGCCTAAATTGTGAACATGTGAAGAATGAATAACGCAACTGTTGGGGCCCATGCAGCGGAGTGAGCAATAAAGTGTAGGACGAATAAATAAAGTAAAAATCAACATCAGAAAATTTAACGTGGCTCACCCAAAACTTTTGGGCTACGTCCACAAATCAACACTTCTACTATATTTCTTCTGCTATTATAAATACTAGGTACAAGTGTACAATTTCTTCTACTATTACAAATAGTAGGCTATCAGAGAAAAAATATCAAAAATAGTAAGCACTCTATTTCTTTAGGAAAAAATACTTTCTAAGCACACACTCTAATTTTTCTTCACAGACTATTTTATTTTATAGTCTATGGTATACTTCACAGAAGAAAATATTTATTTTCTCTCTGTGACTCTCTCTGTATTTTCTCTCTTTCTCTAAATTGATAATGAATGATGAATTACTCCTTTATATAGGAGTAGTTCACCTACCAAAATTGACAAAAGGCAAGGATTGGTGGCCAACCTTCTACCAACCATTTGCTTGCCAATTTTGAAAAATATACAAGGCTGCCAAGTTTGAATGAGAGTTGTCAAAATTGATCAAATTGACATGTGGGCCCTCCATTTGGAGGGACCCACTCAACAATTCTTCCCCTCACGACAAAAGGGGGTTCTGTCATTCCTGCTGTTGTTCGACAATACTCGAACTTCTCCTTTGGCAGAATCTTTATCATCATGTCCGATCTATTTTCATCAGTATGGATCTTTTGAAGTTGCAGAAGCTTTTTCTCTAATGCATCAGTTATCCAATGATATCTTACATCGATATGTTTGGACCTTGCATGAAAGGATACATTTTTGCAAAGATAGATGGTACTTTGATTGTCACAAAATATCTCAAACTTTGTTTTGTTTGACATCAAGTTCTTTAAGAAATTCCTTCATCCATAACAACTCTTTGCAAGCTTCTGTTGCTGCTATAAATTCTGCTTTTGTAGAAGACAATGCAATGCACTTTTGCAATTTTGACTGCCAAGACACAGCTCCCCCCTCCAAATGTAATCAGGTATCCTGATGTAGACTTTTTTGAGTCAACATCGCCAACTAGATCTGTATCTGTGTATCCGACTAACACAGGTTCTGTCTCTCCAAAACATAGACATATTTTTGATGTACCTAACCTAAGAATCTATTTAACAGTTGCCCAATGTTCTTTTTCAGGATTTGAAAGGAAATCACTCACTACTCCACCCGAGTGAGCAATATCTGGTTGTGTACATACCATGGCATACATCAAACACCCAACTGCTGAGGCATATGGTATTCTAACCATATCTTCCTTCTCCTTGTCAGTAGAAGGGCACATACTGGAACTCAATTTAAAGTAATTAGCAAGTGGACGACTAACCGCTTTAGCCTTGTCTATATTGAATTTATCTCTGAAGTACTTTTTCAATGAACTTCTCTTGAGATACCCAAAGCTTCTTGGCGCTTCTATCTCTTGTAATTCTCATGCCAAGAATTTGTTTTGCTAATTCTAAGTCTTTCATTGCAAAAGACTTACTCAATTGCACCTTTAGATTGTTGATTCTTGAAATATTTTTTTCAATGATCAGCATATCATCTGCATAGAGTAGAAGGATAACAAAATCATCTTCAGAGAATTTATTGATAAACATGCATTGATCTGCAGTAGTTTTCTTGAAGCCTTGCTCTCGTATAACTAACTCAAACTTCTTATACCATTGTCTTGGTACCTATTTCAAGCCATATAAACTTTTCTTCAATCTGCAGACATGATCCTCTTTTCCCTTCAGTTTGAAACCCTCTGGTTGTCCCATGCAAATTTCTTCTTCTAGATCTCCATGAAGAAAGACAGTCTTCACATCCATTTGATCAATTTCCAAATTGAGACTTATAGCTAGCCCTAACACAGTACGAATAGATGTCATTTTCACAACAGGTGAAAATATTTTATCAAAGTCAATGCCTTTCCTTTGGCTGAAACCTTTGATGACTAATCTTGCTTTAAAGTGTGGAAGGACTCCGTGTTCTTTATTTTTGATTCTGAACAACCATTTATTCTTCAAGGCTCTTATACCATTAGGCAACTTTATGAGATCAAATGTTTTATTCTCATGCAACGATTTTATTTCATCTTGCATGGCTTTCATCCATTTTTCCTTGTTTTTATCGTCCATTGCCTCACTAAAGCTTTCTGGTTCTCCCCCATCAATCAGTGTAACCCACTGATCAACTGGGTACATAGTAGAAGGTTGCACATTTCTACTAGATCTTCTTAAGGGTACTGGAGACTCTCCAGCTATTAGTGGTTAAGTGTGACCACTATCAATATCCTCTTCTTCTAGTTCATCTTCTTGGGGAATACTTCCATCATCTGTATCTTGCAGATAGTCATCATGAACCTCATCTTCAACTTGAGTTGGTACTTCTATTGGAGAATTCAACCTTAAGCTTATTGAATCATCTGTAGGAGTAAAGCCTTCTTTGTATGCTTTATTTATATCCTTAATGGTTTGATCTTCAATAAAGACACCATCTCGACTCCTAATCAGATTCTTGTGCACTAGATCATAGAACCTATAGCCAAATTCATCTTGACCATAGCCAATAAATACACATTGTCGTGTTTTGACATCAAGCTTTTGCCTTTCATCCTTTGGAACATGAACAAAAGCTTTGCACCCAAAAACTCATAAATGTTTGTAAGAAACATTCTTGCCTGACCAAATTTTCTCCGGAACCTCATATTGAAGTGGAGCACACAGTGAGCGATTTAGCACATACACTGTTGTAAGTAGTGCTTCACCCCAAAAAGATTTATCTAACTTTGAATGACAGAGTAAACACCTTGTTCTTTCTATCAAAGTTCGATTCATCCTCTCAGCTAAACCATTTAATTGTGGTGTCATTGGAGGCATCCTTTGATGTCTAATACTATGCTTTTTGCAATAAGCATGAAATGATCCAATGTACTCTACTTCATTGTCTGTGCGGACACACTTGATGTTCTTCCCAGTTTCTCTCTAAACTGAGGCATGAAATTTTTTGAAGACTCCTAGCACTTGATCCTTGGATTTAATGGTATAAGCCTAGGTCTTCCTCAGATGGTCATCGATGAAGGTCACAAAATATCTAGCTCTACTAAGTAATTTTGGTAGTGGACTACACACGTCAGAGTGAATCAAATCTAAAACATTCTCCATTTTGAAAGGTGGAGAACTATGGTAAGAGACTCTGTTCTGTTTCTCAGCTAGACAATCTTCGCATTTCTTCAATGATACCTGATCTAAATCAGGTAGAACTTTATCTTTCACCAATTTAGACATACCTTTTTCACCAGCGTAGCAAAGTCTCTTATGCCATAAACGTGCAGTATTTTCATTTTCCATCACATTTATAGATTCATCAGAGACCTTTACTTGCATCATATATAGTTTTAAGAGTTTGTGTCCTATCGCAATGATAAGGGATCTTTTGGAAAGCTTCCATTTTTTATTTCCAAAATTATTTTGGGAACCTTCATTATCAAGCTTGCCAATAGACATTAAATTTAGGCATATATCAGGGATGTGCCTTACATCTTTTAGAAGAAGTTTCATGCCGTTGTCTATTTCCAAATAGACATCTCCCTTGCCAATAACTTTTGATAGGTTTCTATTTCGCATCTTTACAACATTATAGCCTCCACGTGTGTAAGATGAGAAGTGGTTTTTGTGTGGTGTGCCGTGAATGGTTGCACCACTATCAATTACCCAACTTGTCTCTTGAGTTAATTAACCAACAATTTCACTGTCACAATTGATATTGAACTCGTCTACAAGATTTTCTTATTCATCATCACTTTTTGTCTTCCCCTTTTTGTCTCTATTATTTTGCCAGTCACTTTTGAATTTTTGATGAAATTGCTTGATGTGACCTTTCTTCTTGCAGTAATGCCATTCGACATTTACATATTTGTTTGACTTTCCTTGACTCCTATCTCTGGAGCTCAAACCGTTCATTTGACTTCTCCCCTTCTTTTCAGTAATTAGAACTTTTGATTCTGAGAAAGAGGTTGAACCTTGAGATCTACGTCTCATTTCGTCATTTAATATACTGCTCTGAACAGCTTCCATGCTTACTATACCATCTGGTGCAGTATTGTCACGATTCAAAATTCAGGCATGATGGCACTCGTCTTTTTTAACCAAGACAAGTCAGCCTACAACCCAACTGTAACGTTAAAATGTGGAATTATAATAAAAAAAAGTTCAATTATGGATAATAAGTCAACTTAATGAAAATCCCCCAAAAACCTAGTTGTCACGTGCACAAGCTTCTAATGTATTACAATAAATTCAAAAGAAAACACAAGTCTCAAATGATATTATCTCTAGAATAGATAAAATCATAAATAGGAGTAAGAAGTAAACTGGGATGACAAGCATCTACCTCTCACAATCTCCACAGGAAGCCTCGGATAAGAACAAGTAGAGAGTATTACGACAATCCGAGCTCACAACCTACAAAATTGTTGTAGCAAGGAGGATGAGTACTAAACACACGGTACTCAATAAGTAAAATACTAAACACAAAATTAAGTAATATAGAATACCGGTACCCCCAATATTCCAACCAAATCCCCACAACTATAATTTGCATAAAATCAGTCTAGCATAATAGTTCATAATGTACATAGCAGATAGCTCAATAACCACAGTAACTATGATATATCAACAACACCAGGGATCAAGTGCATCTATCACAAGTTTCACAAAGCACTCACACGTTTATAAATGATAATGAGATGTAATACAATGCAATGCAATGCAATATCATGTAGAATGATGCATGTCTATCATAGTGATACACATTCGCTGATCATAAACATGCCTCAGTCAGAACCCATGAAGGCTACACATGGACCATGTATCTGTCGTGGTGTGCGACATGACCCTTGAATCATAGTATCTGTCATGGCGTGCTACACGTCCCTCGAATCATAGTACATCTTCTTTAATTCTCATTCTTTTTTCATTAACCAAAACTATTTCTCATCGACTTTACATTTCTTTTTTTAACTAGCCAGAACCATTTCCCATCGGCCTTACATTTCTTTTCTTAGAACATCCAACAATCACATAGTAAATGCACAATAATCATGTTCATGGAAATAAAATATGCAAGATGCCCATACAAATTCATATATCTCAAAATCAAAAATGGGTAGCTCAATACCATAAATGTTGTCATATCATCAATCTCAATACCATCACAACCTTAACAATATTCACATCTAAAAGTAAGTATCACTTCAATATCAATAACAAATAATCACTATTTCACATATAATAAATCTACATCATTAATTCACAAGTCAAATATCAACATAGGATAATTACCCAAATCAAAATATTTCAATCAAAGACTACATAAATCATTCTCAACATCTCACACAAGAAGCACAAGATTTTATTTACTTAACAAAGGTTAAGAAATTCACTTGCCTTATATAAAGTCTCGAATCACGTCAATTCTGAAGCTTTTTCCTTTTTATGACACTCTAATTCACCAAAATCCATTCAAATATAGCATCATCATTATATAATAAATCTAATGACACTAAAATTAATTAATTCAGGTGAAAAGAGTAAAACGGTCTAAAAATTTTATCGCCAAAAAAATATCATCGGAATCTGAAAATTTTTACATAAAATGTTCTCCAAGTGATAAGGAATTCAACAACAAAAACCAATTCAAAAATGGAGCTAATATGAGGAAGAAATCGCATGTTAAAATTTTTAAAATATATTAAAGATGCAGCAATAAATTTGCAATTTCTTCCTCAAACGAAGCAACAAGGTAAGTTTCTGAAGCTCCCATGGTATTCTCCTCGAAAAAATATACAATTTAAGACTTTTGAATTACTCAAAACCGATAAATATTGAGAGACAAATCATTGGTTGAAGTTTCAAAAAAGTTTGTGATCTTCTCTCCTCTTCTTTGGAGAAAATCCTCAATCTTCGCAACTCTTTTAAAGTGAAAGAACTTGGAAGGACATTGATTGAAAGAATTATCTTTGATTCTTGAATTCTTGACTTAGACTC
>JAOTQJ010000099.1:13887083-13901365 GCA_025642045.1 Solanum sejunctum | reverse complement strand
TAATATCTCTCCCTTGGGAATATTCGTACCCAAATGTCAAAGAAATGTATATTAGAGATGCAAATATGACAATTTCAGCCCACATAAGGATGCAACAATGCACTTAAAGATCATTTCAAAAATCTCAATACAAATGTAAGATCATCATGAACTTGACAATTTAAACATAAACGTATGCAATGACATAAGGGCTGAACTTAAGACTTTAGATCATATAATGGACTTATATCAATTCCTTAGGCTTGAGTGGAGTGGTAAAGATAAGGGTATCACTTTTGCATATCCACTTTGGTCACCAAGTAGCACCTTTGACATGTTGGTTCCTCCAAAGGACCTTAACGAAAGCAACGTCCTTGTTCCTCAACATCTTCACTTGCATATCCAAGATCTCCACTGGAACTTCTTTATATGTCAAGTTGTCTTCAACTACCCCCATAACATCAAGAGGCACAATAGTATTAGGATCAGACACACACATCCTTAACAGACACATGAAAGACTGGATGAACCAATTCCATTTCTCTAGGCAAGTCCAACTCGTAGGCCACCTTAACAGTCCTTCTCATCACCCTATAAGGACCCACATATCTAGGTCTTAACTTGACCTTCTTACCAAAATGGACCACAACCTTCATGGGTGATACCTTCAAATAAAATCAATCACCAACCTTGAATTTAAGATCTTTTCTTCTCACATAGGCATAAGATTTTTGGCGACTTTCGAATGTTTTCAACCTTTCTCTAATCATCCTAACCTTCACAACATCCTCCATAACTAGATCTGGTCCCTACAAATCTACCTTACCAACCTCAAACCACCCAATCGGTAACCTATAATGTCTACCATAGAGAACTTTAAAAGGAGCCATACAGATGCTAAAATTATAGTTATTGTTATATGAAAACTCAATCAATGAAATATGATCACCCCAACTATCCTTAAGCTCCAATACATAAGCCCTAAGCATGTCCTCAAGAGTTTGGTAGTTCATTTGGCTTAGCCATCCATTTGAAGGTAAAAGGTCATACTAAGCTTTACTTTGGTCCCAAGACCTCTTTGGAAGGACATCCAAAAGTGTGAAGAGAATTGTGCACCATGATTTGATATGATGGACAAAGAAACCCCATGCAACCTCACCAAGTCATGAATGTACAACCTAGTATAACCTTCAGTCCCATATGTGGTCTTAACCAATAGAAAGTCGGCTGATTTCATCATCCTATTAACTATAACCCATATGGAATTAAAACTCTTTCTAGTCTTGGGCAACCTAACCACAAAGTCCATATTAATATCTTCCTACTTCCAAGTAGGAATCTCTATGTCGTGGGTTAGGCCACCCGACCTTTGATGTTCAGCATTGACTTGTTGGCAACTATGGCAACCGAAAACAAATTTGGCAATGTCCCTCTTCATGCCTCCCTATCAATACACTTTTCTCAAATCCCTATACATCTTAGTAGACTCGGGGTGAATAGAGTAAGAAGAACAATGAGTCTCATCAAGAATCCTTGCCATCAAGCTATTAACACAAAACACACACAACCTACCTTGTTACCTAAGGATACCGTCTTCCCCTTGGGAGAAAACCTCCACCTTACCATATTTTACCAATGCCTTCAATTCCGACAAAGCAGGGTCAAGATCTTGCTTAGCTTTCACCTCCTCAACCAAGGAAGATTTAGAACCATCAACAACAACAACACCCCCCATTATCAACCTCTCCCAACTTAACTCCCAATCTAGCCAATCAGTGGACCTCCCTAGCTACCCCTATGCCACCATCATCAACATGAGCTAGGCTACCCATAGACACCCTACTCAAAGCATCCCCCACCATATTAGCCTTATCGGGCTAATAGTGCACACTCATATCATAATCCTTCAGAAGTTCTAACTACCTTATTTGCCTCAAGTTAAGATCCTTTTGAGTGAAAACATATTGGAGGCTCTTATGATTGGTGAACACATCAACATGCTCTCCATACAAATAATGACACCATATCTTTAATGCAAATACCATGGTGGCTAGCTCAAGATCATGTGTAAGATAGTTCTTTTCACGCACTTTGAGTTGTCTAGAAGCATAGTCTATGATCTTGCCATTTTGGATTAGAAAATAACCCAAACCAACTTTAGAACCATCACAATACACAATAATACCCTCTAGATCTTTCGATTGTAACAAAATAGGAGAGGAATAAGCTTATCCTTCAAGGCTTGGAAGCTCCTTTCACACTCATCGGTCCACACAAACTTAGATTTCTTTTTGGTCAATTTTTGTCATGGGAGAAGCAATAGAAAAGAACCCATTCACAAACCTCCGATAGTAACCCAATAGGCCCAAAAGCCTCCTAATATCCGATGAGGTAAATAGTCTAGGCCAACTCCTAATTACATCCGTCTTATTAGGATCCATCTTAATACCATCCCCCTAACACCATATGACCTAGGAAGGCAACCTCTTTCAATCGAAATTCATATTTTTCATACTTAGCATACAACTTCTCTTCCCTCAATCTTTGCAACACTACCCTCAAATGAGCCATATGCTCCTTCTCACTATGAGAATAGATCAAAATATTATTAATGAAGACCACAACAAACTAATCAACGTAGGGTTTGAAGACCCTATTCATAAGATCCATAAGATAGCTAGTGCATTGGTCAACCCAAAAGACATCACAACAAACTCATAATAGCCATATCTAGTCTAGAAGGCCGTCTTGGGAATATCACACTCCCTCACCTTCACTTGATGACACTCAAATGGAAGATCAATCTTAGAGAAATGGCTAGACCCTTGTAATTGGTCAAACAAATCATCAATTCTTGGAAGAGGATACCTATTCTTGATGGTGACCTGTTAAGATGCCAGTAGTCAATATGCATTCTAAGGACCTATCCTCCTTTTTCACAAATAACACTGGTGCACCCCAAGGCAATTGATCCCTCAATTGCTCCTTCAACATCTTCAACTCCGTAGGGGCCATATGGTAAGGGGGAATAGAAATGGGTTGAGTATCAGGGAGGAGATCTATACCAAAATCTATCTGCCTTTCAGGAGGAATACCGGGGAGGTCATTTGGAAAGACATCAAGAAACTCATTTACAACTGGAACCTACTCTATAGGAAGGACTTTGGACTCTATATCCCTAACCCTAACAAGATGGTAAAGACAAACCTTAGAGATCAACTTGCGGTCTTTAATACAAGTGATGAACCTACCTTTGACCACCACATCATGACTCTCCCACTCAAGAACAAGTTCATTTGGGACTTGCAACACTTGACCCTATAGGTTTACAATCAATAGAGGCATAGTAGGCATGCAGCCAATCTATCCCAAGAACGATGTCAAAATCAATCATATCCAACTGAACAAGATCACAAGGCAATATTTTATGCAAGATGCAAATGGGACAATTTCTATAGATCTTCCTTGCAATAATAGATGCACCAATAAGAGTAGATACCTCATATGACTCATACAATATTTCGGGCTCAACATGGAACTTTTTGGCAACAAATGGGGTAACAAAAGAAAGAGTGCCACTTGGATAAATCAATGCATATTAATCAAAATCAAAGACTTTTAACATACTGGTAATAACTTCGAGCAATTCATCAACCCCTTGCCTCCCATGCACAGCATAAAATCGATTGTGCCTTGGGGCACCATCTTTCCAGCCACCTCTCCCTAAAGGAACCACATTAGCACCTTGTGGACGAACCTCCTTACCCTTGTGATTTTGATGGAATCCATCACCTTCTGCGCAACTTCCCCACAACCTTAACAAGCATTAGTATCCCTCAAGCATGGGCCACTATGGCCCCTACCACATTTTGGACACCGACCATTAGAAACCACACCTCCAACACCTTGGGCTCTTGGAAAGCCATTGGTAACCCTCTTCTGAGAAGACCCTTGGCCTTGATGGAATCGTCCACCCTTTCAACTTTGGAACTTTCCCTTAAAATGGGTCCTCTTGGCCTCACAACCCCTTCACTTCCTTAATTTTTCCTCCTCCATTTGTTCTGCATAGATCATAGCCTTAATTTCTCCTCCTCAAAGCCTCTAGCTCATAGTTGTGGTGCACAACAAAACTATGAACCACACTCTAATCAACATAGTGTGTTGGACTTTGAGGATCTAACAACCTTGTGCTCTGATACCAAGTTGTCACGACCCAAGCCTAAGGCCTAGACATGACACAATGCATAGGGAACCCGAAGGGACTCCAAGCAACCCTCTTAACATATCATTACACTTCCTTGGTCATGAAAGCATAAAATAGCAACAAGAGATAGTAAATAGGGATAACTGGGGCTAAGGGACATCTTTCATATTATAACAACAAGAGTTAAGAGAGAGTCCAAACTTATAACATTACACATGACATGTCCATCAATACCTCTACTACAAAGATAAGTGCGGGGGCCAAGACAAGCAACTGGGCTCACCCTCATAGTCAATATATACATAAAATAAAGATAATCTTAGAACATAGCATGAGGTCATAAGAATCATCCCCAAAATGGAGGAATCACCAAAGAACTTGGGAGAAGCCACACTAGCCACATGGAGGAGCAGGATCAAGTGGTGTTCCTATTCCTACATGGTGACATCATATAGACATAGAGTGTGCATTAGTACGTTTGAATGTACTAAGTATGTAGGATGCAATGCAACAAGTGATAAGTACCATAATCAAAATGCATAACATAGACAATGAATAATCATATAGCAATATGGCATGTATGAATGATGCTTGAAGTAAACCATGCTTATAAAGAACATAAACCTTGTGTAAAGAGAGACCACTTTAGTGAATATCCAAGGCCTACCATCTCCTTTGAGAGGCACATGAGGTACAAACCCATTCATGTGGTTGATGAGGTACAAACCCCCTCCAACGTGGTTAATGAGGCACAAACCCCCTAATATAGTTATTAAGGTACAAACCCCTCGACATGGTTGCATAGGCCTCCACCTCCAGAGTGAGTCAAACCCCTCGACATGGATCTTGTGTATCATGGGTGAAAGGAACTCATGAAGGAAACTCACATACCTTAGATTTGAAAAATAAATTGATGAAGATTTGAGATGGAAACTTGAAGCTTCAATAAGAACCTTGAGATTCGAACGAGTTTTGAGACTTGAATTTAGCAGTGAAGTATTTGGCTAAATGTTTCAGTGAGTATTAGGGAATGTTTTGAATGATATGACGGTGAAATAAGGCTAAGTATAGGGATTTTCACGCATGGGAATACTTAGGCCCAAGACCCAAAAGTCTTGGACCGAATAAGAAAAACAGTGCACAAAATACACTATAGCGCGCCCTTGGCACGTGGCGCCAGGGGCACGGATTATCTTTGGAAATCGCATTTTGCGATTTTCAAATTTTATTATAGTTGCTCTTAAATCGAGGTTGGACATGTTTTCCACTAAATTTGAACCCCTGAACAAGAATATGAAGTTGAATTTTTGATATCACACACGGATTTTGAGATATATGAACATTACGATTCTAGGAACTTTTGGATTTAAGGCAAATATTGCTCTTCGAACTTCCTCTTCTGTTAGTAGCTCAGTGAAAATTACATTATCTTCATTAGAGATCAACTTAGGAATGTATCCCAGCATTGAAAAATCGTGGTTCACATTATCCTCAAGAAACTGATCGCTGAAAAAATTCACTGCCTCTTCCCTAATTGTGTTGCTTGTATTGACCGCTCTTCCATCCTTCAAGCATATCTCATTTAGTTATAGCTTCCTTCTTCGCCCTAAACAAAGGAGTGGAAAAACCTTGTATTTTTGTCCTTTATGAAAACAATGCCAGTCCCAATTTTTGTTTCCAGTACTCCTCCTCAAGTTTTAAAAACCTTTTGAGCTAGCCTCTACTTTTTTTTGTTCTTCTCTATTTTCCAGAGTTGGATCTAGCTCGAGTTGTTCTTCTTTAACTCTGACAATGTCTTCAAAAGTTGCCTTTTATAGGAAAATATTCCCATACTCTGTTTTGCTCCACACAGCTAATGTCGTCTTCACTTTCTTCATCTTTTGCATGGAACATTAGAAAAGAGTCACCATAAAAATCCACCTTCCAGTTTTGTTCAACTATCTCTATAAAACCCTTATGTTTGCACAAGAAATTCAAAAAACTGAATGACTTAGTAAAGCTATCTACCTCCAACCTATAAACAACATGTAAAGGAGCATGATCAGAGCCCTCCCATATGAAATGCTGCACCTCCGATGATGGAAACCATTCCCAAAAAAATGAATTAGCCAGAACTCTATCCAATCTTTTGAAGACACAAGCATTGTTAATGCGCCCATTCCACTACATACATTTACTGCCTATAAACTTG
Source organism: Solanum sejunctum (assembly GCA_025642045.1). NCBI lineage: Eukaryota > Viridiplantae > Streptophyta > Magnoliopsida > Solanales > Solanaceae > Solanum > Solanum sejunctum. The sequence continues at coordinate 13,894,991 of JAOTQJ010000099.1, read as the reverse complement.
AATTCAGTAAGTGCACAATTATTAATGCACGAAGCAAAGTCAACCTTTTTCGCTTGGGTAAAGTCAAGACCACCCAATTTCTCCTCCTCATTCAAGATGACATTAAAATCATTGCCCACCATCCATGGTATATCATGAGTATCAACACTTTCCAATTCATACCACAATTCCAATCTTTCCAACACTGAGCATCTTTCATATATAGATGTTATGAAGAACATTTTTGTACCAACTAAATAACGCATAGTAATCTGCTGACAAGTGTTGAGTACTACTGAACCCTGTCATTAATTCTTCCAGAAAATCCATGTTTTACCAAAAACGTTTGCCATGGCCCTATGAAAACCCGACCTTCTTTTGTATTTGTCCAATCCTGAAGGTTCCTGAAAAGGTTCCATCAAAGCAACGAAAGAATACTTATATCTTCTGTTAAAATCAGTTAGTTTCCCAAAATTATTCTGGATATTAACAGATCTTATGTTCCAAAACAATAGTATGTCTATCATTGATTAGAACTGGCGGAACCCCCTTTACTCCTTGTGTTGGAAAAAATAAGGAATCAACAAAAATAAATATGCCACAATAATATGAAAAATAGGAAAATATAACACCAGATACTTAACGTGGTTCACCCAACACTTTTGGGATACGTCCACAAATCAACACTTCTATTATATTTCTTTTACTATTATAAATAATAGGCACAAGTGTACAATTTCATCTACTATTATAAATAGCAGGCTCTCAGAGAAAAATACCAAAAAATAGTGGAGAAACTATTTCTTTTAGGCACTCACTCTAATATTTTCTAAGCACATACTCTAATTTTTCTTCACAGACTATTTTATTTATAGTCAATGGTATACCTTACAGAAGAAAAATCCTCACTTTCTCTCTGTGGCTCTCTCTGTATTTTTCTCTCATTTTTGAATGATCAAACGAAGAGCAAATTACTTCTTTTTGTAGGAGTAATTTTGGTAGGTGGCAAAGCAGCCTGCAAATTAAAAAACAATTTGCAGAAAGTTGGTAACTTGTTTTCAACTTGCAGGAAATTGCCAACTTTCAGTAAGTTGGCAATTTTGACTTATTTGCAGGTTGGTTGTTAAAAAAAGAGCGGTTGGACCCCACAAATCTCCCCCTCTAGACCCATTTTCGGAAGGAGGTATCTTCATCTTCTCAGAGAGACCTCATGTTGACAAGTTCTTTGCACAATTCAAACTTGTCTCTTATCACAACCTTGGTTAGCATATCTGCAGGATTCTCATTTGTAGAGATCTTTTCAATCTTCATAGATTTGTCCTCTATCTTTTCTCGAATCTAGCAGTATCTCATATCTATGTGTTTTGTCCTTGCATGTTACATCGAGTTCTTGCTCAAGTTTATTGCACTTTGACTATCACAATGGATAACATACGCCATCTGCTGCAACCCAAGCTCTTGAAGGAATTGTTTAAGCCATACCATCTCTTTGCTAGCTTCAGTAGCAGCAATATACTCAACTCAGTTGTAGATAGTGCAATGCACTTTTGCAACTTTGACTGCCATAATATAGCTCCCCCTGAAAAATTAAACAAATATCTAATAGTGAATTTTCTGTTATCAAGGTCACCAGCTATATCAGCATTTGTATAGCCCTTCAAGATTGGAGTAGAGCCTCTAAAACACAAACATTCATTTGAGCTTCCTCTCAGATACCTGTATCCACTTTATAGCTTTCTAATGCTCTTTTCCTTGATTATCGAGAAATATGCTGACAACACTAACTGCATGAGCAATATCAGGTCTAGTGCACACCATTGCATACGTTAGACTTCCAATGACAGAGGAATATGGAATTTTAGCCATATTCTCTTTTTCTTCCTTTGTTGTTGGGCACATCTTCTTGCTCAAATTCATATGACTAGCAAGAGGTGTGCTAACCGGCTTAGCATTCTTCATATTAAAGCGCTCCAACACACGTTCAATGTACTTCTTTTGTAACAAATAAATCTTCTTTTCATCTCTGAGACGAGTGATCCTCATGCCCAAAATTTATTTGGTATGGCCCAAGTCTTTCATAGAAAAAGACTTATACAACTTATTCTTCAGCTCATCAATTTTGGAAGTACCATTTTCCACAATCAACATATCATCCACATACAACAATAGGATGATAAAATCATTAGAAAATTTTTATACAAACACACAATGGTCTGAGGAAGTCTTCTTGTAGCCTTGCTCCCCTATAACAAATTCAAACTTTTTGTACCACTGTCTAGGAGCTTGCTTTAGCCCATATAGACTCTTTTTGAGTTTTCACATAAAATTTTCTTTACCTTTCACTTTAAATCCCTCAGGTTGTTCCATATAAATCTCCTCTTATAAGTCACCGTGAAGAAAAGTCGTTTTTATATCCATCTGCTCAATCTCCAAATTTAGACTAGCAACTAGACCAAGAACAGTATGAATGGAGGACATTTTCACGAAAGGTGAAAATATTTCGTCAAATTCAATACCCTTTCTTTGACTGAATCCCTTAACAACCAATCTAGCTTTGTAAAGTCAATACCCTTTCTTTGACTGAATCCCTTAACAACCAATCTAGCTTTGTATCTGGGCTTCTAGGTGTGTTCTTCAATTTTAACTTTGAATATCCACTTATTCTTCAAAGCTTTCATGCCCTTAGGCAATTTTACAACTCATAAGTATGGTTCTCATGCAGTGATTTCATCTCATCTTGCATGGCCTCTATCTATTGACCCCTGTGGTCATCTTCTATGGCCTCCTTATAACATTCAGGTTCTCCCCTATCAGTGAGTAGCATATACTCATTTGATGAATAATGAGATGATGGAACATGTTGTCTTATGGATCTATTGATAGGAATATTTGATTCATCTACAACTTCATGAGCTGGAGGATCATTAATAACATCATCATTGTTATTATCAATATCAACATATTGATCTTGAACATGATCCTGGGCATCATTACCATTATCGAGCCTACTAACATCATGCACACTTTCATGAGGCACTTCATCAAAATGATCCACACCATCAGAACTAGGGGATTCCAACTTCTCTGTGTTCTCGATGTCTTCAATTGTTTGATTCTCTATGAAGACGATATCGTGGCTTCTCACAAGCTTCTTTTCAATTGGATCATATAGCCTATAACCAAATTCATTAAGGCCATATCCAATAAAGATGCACTGTCTTGTCTTGGTATCTAACTTTGACCTCTCATCTCTTGGCACATGTACAAATGCTTTGCAACCAAACACCCTCAAATGGCCATAGGAAACATCCTTGCCATACCAAATTTTATTTGTAACATCACCTTGCGAAGCCATAGTAGGAGATAGATTAATCACATGTGCAGCGATCAATAATGCCTCCCCCCAAAAGGAGTTTGGCAACTTTGCTTCAGAAAACAAACATCTAACTCTCTCCATCAAGGTCCTGTTTATCTTCTCTACCAAACCATTAAGTTGAGGAGTCTTAGTAGAAGTCTTCTGGTGTCTAATACCTTAATGCTTGCAATATTCGTCAAACGGTCCACAATATTCACTACCATTATCAATACGAATACATTTCAGTTTCTTTCCAGCTTCTCTCTCAACTGAAGCCTGAAACTACTTAAAGACACCTAACGCTTGGTCTTTAGTCTTCAACACGTAGACCCAAAGTTTTCTTGAGTAATCATCAATGAAAGTGACAAAAAAGAGGGCACCACCCAAAGTCTTTATTTTCATTGGACCACATAAATCAGAGTGCACCAACTCAAGCAACTCCGTCTTTCTTGAAGGAGGGTTAGACTTGAAGGAAACTCTATTTTGCTTTCCAGCCAGGCAGTGCTCACACTTTTCTAATTTAGCACCTTTGCAATCTGATAATAATTTCTTGTTGGCTAGAACATTGAGTCCTTTCTCACTGATGTGGCTAAGTCTCTTGTGCCACAACGTTGAAGATTTATCGTCCTCAACTGCATTCACCATATTGGCACAAGTAAAAGTCGTAGTCCAATATAGACCACGACATTTTTTGCCACGAGCCACAATCAAGGAACCTTTAATGAGTTTCCATTTTTCTTTACCGTTGGTAATAACATATCCTTCATCATCTAATACTCCAACAGAAATGAGATGCAGACGAACATCAGGTGTATACTTCACATTGTTCAGAACTAGTTTAGATCCAAAACTAGTTTCTAAACAGATTGTACCAATACCAACCACTTTAAACATAGTCTCATTACCCATACTCAAGGTTCCAAAGTCACTTGGAGTATAGACAGAGAAAAAATCTTTCCTAAATGTCACATGAGATGCGGCATCAGTGTCCACAATCCAGCTTGACTCATCACAAGAAATATTTATTAGATCAACATCAAGAACAGTGAAAAGATCTTCGGTAGCAATGGTGGCAAGGTAATTTTCATTGCCTTCTTCTTTATTTTCTTCTTTTTCTCTGTTCTCCATTTTTAATTTTCAACAGAACTTCTTTATGTGACCTTTCATGCCACAATGATAGCACTCACCATTTTTAAGTTTGCCTCTAGATTTGCTCCTGTTGTGTTCTCTATTCAAAGAACCACGATTTTTGTTTCTCCCCCTAGAACCTACCACTAGGACATCTAACGAAGAAGAACCTTGAGATTTTCTTCTCATCTCTTCGTTCAACACACTGCTCTTGACAAAATTCATAGAGATTACACTGTCCTGAGCAAAATTCGATAATGATATTCTAAATGTTTCCCAAGAATCTGGTAGGAAACCTAGTAGAAGCAAGCCTTGAATTTCTTCATCAAATTTAATACCCATAGCAGACAACTGGTTCATGATTCCTTGAAAATTATTCAGGTGATCTGTCATCGGGGAACTATCAATATATTTTAAACTTAGCATATGCTTTATCAAGAGCATTTTATTGTTTCCAATTTTTCGAGCGTACAAACTCTCAACATTCTCCCATAGGGTATGAGCATGTGTTTCCCCAGAAATATGGTTCAATACATTATCATCAAAACATTGTCTAATAAATCCACAGACCTGTCTATGTAGCAGATTTCACTCTTCATCTGTTTTATTTTCAGGCTTTGTAGTGGCAAAGACTGATTGATAAAAATTCTTAACGTAAAGTAGATCTTCCATTTTTCCCTTTCAAATGACACAATTAGTGCTATTCAAAGTGACCATTCTACTAGTGTTGGCTTCTACTATTTTTTTGAAAAAAATTATTTAACAAATTAATTCTTTTCTGATGTGAAAGTTCAGACTATGCTGCAACCACAAAGCATACTCAGACAGAACCTCAGCTTTGATACCAGTTTGTTGAAAAAAATATGGACTAACACAAAATAAATATGGCATTACAATATGAAAAATGAAAAAATAATGACATCAAATATTTTTTTGTGAAAACCCTTTTAAATAAGGGAAAAATCACGGGCCAAGAGGAGAAACTGATATTACTATAGTAAGGAATTTTACACTGCGTAGGCACGAGTACAATACTCCCAAAGACTTCTACACATACAAAAGAAATACTCTATTTTGATTTTTCACCTTACTAAAATATCGCTCACACTCTATTTTTCTTCACAAACTATTTTTATTAAATAGTCTATGGTATACCTCACTAATAAAATACTCAATGTATTTTATTCTCTGTGTGACTCTCTTTCTTTTTTCTCCCAATTTTTGGTATACCACACTTAGGAGAAAATTGCTCCTTTATATAGAAGAAAGCAATGGAGTAGGTTAGATTTTGTCAAAGTTGTTAAATAACTTTGACAAATTTTGCATGCCAACTTTGACAAAGCAACTTCTTTTGACAAAGGGCGCTGGACCCCACACTTACTGCTTTCAACTTGAGGTTTTTATGAGCAAATGATATCAGCTCTTCATGATTTTCCAACTATAACACTGGAAGTTCTTGCAGCATGACAATTTGCTTATGTATTTGGTAAAACACCATACAGACCTATTGGAGTTTTTTGTTTAGTTGTACCCTTTTACTGTGGTTCATGTTGATCCTGCAGCTTTTATCCTGACCATACATGTATTAAGAAATCCACAAAATTATCTATATATTCAACAGTAAACCCAATTATTATTATACATTAACTTGAGATTGTCGTATAAACTCATAAATTCTGAATCTTGAATGGGTCTCCATCTATATAATTGTACTGTTCACATTCTTTTCCATTCCATGATGCATTTTTAAGACTAAGAAGGTGGCCTTCTAACTGATCTTTCCTACGTTACCAAATCATGTTTTTGAAAGGTCAAATGAGATTGACACTGAGATTCATCAATGTTCAGTTTTCAATGGTCTAAGTCTGTCTTCTGCCGCCAATTCCAAGAGGTGTAATGTCTAATCTTGGAATTGGTGTTATGTTTGTTCCCTTACTACAACTTCAAAGTGTTGATTGTTTCTATTATATTGTTATCTATGATTTTGGACAGTTGATTTTATCCGATAACAATGTCTAATTCATTACTTTATGAATTACTAAGTTGATAGTATATGAGAAGGGAGAAGAAATATGGAACTCACACATTCAAAGCGAAAGGATTAGCAATTGTTCCGAATGATAATGAAATCAACTATGGGCAGATAGATCAAATCATGAAATAGATCAGAAGAAAATCCGACTATTTCTTCATAAAGAAATAGTGCTAAGACAAAATGAATGTATAATTGGATTGGCAGATTGTTTGACTTGATAATGTTGGAAGTGAAAATAAAGATAAGTTACTCAATTCCAATAACGAAACCGCACAAAAGATCGTGTTAATACAATTTTCAAGTCATTGAACATAATACTTTCAACATCCAATTGCCACGCCGTGCAACAGAATACTTTAACCACTGATTTTCCAGGCAAGTGCAACGACGCCAACAATACATCTACCCATTACCACGAAGAGGAGTTTGGGCGCAAAAATATTCTTCCTCATTAATTGTTCATACAATTACATCTACTCCAAGAAACACCCTCTGCATCACCACTAAGAGGGAGTTGTCGCTCCAATTACTGACATGCTTCGCCAATTGCGTTCTCGAACCATTACAGAGGCATCAACAATAACACCCTTCTTCACCACGAAGAGGGATTTGTGCCTCCAATTACAGAGCCGCACGGAAGATTACTTTCCAAGAAAATATTGTACACGAATTACTGTTAATCCAATTGCCGCGCCGCTGAACAGAATACTTCCGAAATCCAATTGCCGCAGCATGAAACAGAGTACTTTCAAACTAAATATTCTTCACCACTGAATTTTCCAGACAATTGCAGCAGCGCCGACAAGACATCTGCCAACATCTTCACCTCGCCAAAGGTAACCATTTTTCCATCGTTCCTACTTGTTGAACTTTAAAGATGCTAAAGTCCTTTTTTTACACTCTTGATTCATGTAACTTGAGTCCCGGAAATTCTCATCTGTTGAACATTGAGTTCTCCTATATTCCCCATTTATGTTGAACGCATAGTACTTATGCTTGTGGTCCAATTGAAGTTTTAAATGATTCCTTTTGTGTATGCCCGTGTTCTGCAATGAAACTATTAGTTCCAACTGAATCTGGGCGATGAATTGGCCTTAATTTTTTTTTTTTATGACAATTGTGCAGACATGGGAACTTCTATCTAAATTGTTTTTAAAAAAATGGTTCCTCGGCCCGCGGTCCAGTCTGGTCAGTATAGGCCAGGTCTATGATGCCCTCATGCTTGCGGAGTAATATTGTACGAATTGAGTGCTTACTCCTTCATCCTGAGCATTTATGATAAGGCCAACATACTTTTCAACCTATGGATATTATTGAAAATTAAATCAAATTCGTTGAAGAAGATTGAAAGACTCAAAAAAATTAAATAAAGGAGGATGAACCTAGTCCAAGATACATGTATCTAATCAAG
>JAOTQJ010000099.1:13864891-13886983 GCA_025642045.1 Solanum sejunctum | reverse complement strand
ATATTGTCTTACACCAAATTCATTCAATTGAAATCATTTTTTCCCCAAACTAGTTTATTTTAGATTTTAATTATGACATTTTTATGGATAAAATCATACGGCAATTGATGCAACGCAAAAACATTTAAAACATTCAATTTCAAACATAAATTAATTTTTTTAAAAAAATAAACTTTACAATTAATTTTTAGTCTGAATTTTTGTTTTATTCAAATCAATTTTTCAACATATAATTAATTACATGTTGAGTGGCATCTTTTGCCTTTTGCTATGTTTGGAAAAAGACAAACTATAGTTATATAAGGATTATTTGTTTCTTAAATTGTTTATTTATTTATTTATTTATATTTATTTTCTAAATTGAATAAATAAAACAAAATATCTATTTTTAATATAGGGACCAAATAATATATGAGGAGCAGTGGTACTAACTAATTCTTGATACAATTGTTTGCTGAGTTAACAAAGTAATTATTATTTTTTAAAAAAAAAAATTATTTAAAGAAAAAAAAAGTAGGGGAAGTGCTGATTGTCTACGAAATAGAGTTTTAAAACTTATTTCCAGTATTAGCAATTCCTTTATGTACAATATTACAGAAATTAGCATGTCAATTTAGAGGTATATTTTCTTCGACAGCAAAACCAATTGCACCTTTTACTAGAAAAAGAAAACTCTCATAATCATGTTTTAACAAATTAACTACAAAGGAAAACTTTCAAACTTACGCATCATCTCACCTATGTACAAAGAATTAATTGCCACTTGATCGATATAATAAAAAAACGTAAATAGAAATAAATTAATATCATCCTATTTCATTAAAAAAAAGTTTTTTTGAGTGCCCTCTTAAAATTTCATCTAATGTATGTGGTCCACCTCACACCCCACTCCACCACCCAAAAAATAAAATATAAAATAAATCCTTTTGTATAATCTTGCACTTGTCCATGCACACTTATTCATGCACTGTAGTAAAATATATATTCGTCAAGTAAAAGAAAAACATAAAGCCCAGAGAATTTCAAGAGAACATTCTTAATGGCTTCTTCTCCTAATTTGAAATTCATGTGTTTGATTCTCATGCTATGTCTTGTTCTTGGCTATGGTACTACATGCCCACCAACGCCGCCGAGGAATCTGAAAGAGGAAGCTTCTAAGATGTTTCCAGAATCTTCTGCTGATAGCAAAGAATTTCTCAAGAGGACTAATTGCTTCCATATGTTACCAAAAGGGATCCCTATTCCTCCTTCTGCACCATCAGACAGGTGCAACTAATATATCAAGGTGAGGTTTCGATTTCATATGTTACATATATAGTTATTAAAAAAAAATAAGTAATACCGCAAAACTTTAAAGGGGTTGCTATTCCTCCTCCTGTACTATTAAAAGGTGTCATTAGTATGTGACCTCTTATAGTTAGAGAAACCTCGTTGATGAGGTTTCGATTCCATATGTTATATGTAGTTCAAAATTTTAAATAATTAATACTATAAAAATGTTTTAGTGATCATTTATTTTCTTTGTCCATTATTAATTTGAGTGAATTTCCAAACGCCTTTCACACTGAGGTTTAGTAATTTTTATATTGTAATTGTATTCATTTGAACTAACCAAAGGGAGAAAATCTATGACTGTTTTGTGGGACAATCAGTGTAACTTAGCTTAATTAAGCTGTTTTGGGCTCATGGATAGAATAAATATTTATTACTATCGAATATTTACATTAATTAAGCTATTTGGTGCTCATGAATTTTACCGAATATGTTATTGTTGTATCTTATATAGCTTAAATATTTTTATGTGTGCATTATACGCATTTAAAATAAAACTTTCTTCTTATTTAATTTAAAAATACAACTTCTATTTTTAAATTTGTTAAAGTAAAAAGGATTTATGAAAAATCAAAATATAAAAGGAATAAGAATTAGTAAATAAAAATTATATCATATAATGTAAATTTTTAATAAAAAAAATATGAAAAAATATCATAAAAATAAGAAGGAAAGATTGTGAATGTTATTATATATCATATTAAAAATAATATAAATACACAAATATTTAAAATGAGATATTAAAAATGGTCTAAAAGGGTACCCATGTCATTTGTTCAATTTATCTCGGGATAAGTATACCCTCCAAGAAAAGGGATAAGTATTTGACAACCAAACATCAAATTAAAATCCACTATATTTTTATCCTGGTTAATCCTTCACATGAAACAACCCCTTATAGTATAATATCAAGACTGACCTCGTGCTTCTAACTATGACTGATTTGCTGATGTTGAGTTCTAAATGCTGTATCGACTTAGATCGAGGAATCTCAGCAGACTTACTTCCAAAATGCCATAACTACAGTATCTGAACATATGAAGTTTCTCCGATGCCATCTAATGTTCGATACATTGTTTTTTTCTTTTGAATTAATCAAGCTATTACCTTGACTAATTCTAAGATCAAAAGCAGCATAAAAATTCGTTTTGGCTGATTAATCTATTCAAACTTGTTTAGCCTGAATTTGCCCGTGGGGAATCTGCTGAGGACACCACGGTCCAGCTTTTGGTAATGACCTCGAAACTGTTGGAAAGCATTATATACAAAGCCATCAACTTGATCATCATACCTTTCATACATCACAGGGAGCGTATGCGCAGCAACGAAGCCTAAAACAATCAACATTGCAAGCATGTTCAAAATTAAAACCTTGAAAAGAACACCGAACAAATGCACAATCTATAGTTGCACCAGCAATCCAGAGAAAGGCAACAAAACTCACCAATGTACACAACAGTGAAAAAATTGAACCAGCTTCCAATAATAGCAGCAACCCACAAGCACACCACAACCTAGATGTTAATTAAGTAGTCATCAGAAAGACTCAGGATCAGATGATTTAATGAATTCATAATATCAAAAACCAAGTGCTTAAAGGTCTGAGCATCCCGAGATGAGACTCCATATGAACAAAAGAACGGCATCTTCTTTGGTTGAGTATGTTATCCGCTAAATACACTAACCATTTAGAGATAGCATTTCACAGTAATACAGATTGTCGTGAAACATTTAATAAAGAATAAAAAATCAATGGCAAAATTTCAGTGAAGTGATGCAGCTTCTTGCACTACATAAGGGAAATAAGAGTTTCAATATTTAGTTACAGCGCATCAAATACCACAGGAGAAAAGATAATCAATGAGGAGAAAAGAAAATGCAACAAAGACAAAATCGCAGGAGTCATTTTTTATCCTTTATGGAATAGGGGCCGGGAGGCACAAGTTTAATGTCGATCAACCTAAATCGAGCAATTTCTGTAGAGCTAGTTAAGTAAAAATACTTGCTTATATTTGTATTGTTTACATTACACATTTTCTAATATCTGGGAAGAACATTGCACTTATACTACACATTTTCTAATATCTGGGAAGAACATTGCACTCGTATAATCTTACTTCAACAGAGATTTATGTTTGCAATAGACCTTAAGAATGAAAAGTGTACAGAATGTTGAAAAAATAAAGGCAGCAGTCTCGGTATGGCTTCTGCAACTAAATTGAAGGGATAGGGAAATTTGTTTGCATTCTTTTTGGAATCTTTGACAACGTAAATGTTGTGGCTTGTCCACTTACTAAAATCGATGAGTAAGAGTACACCTCTCGACATTTATTACTATTAATAATTTCCTTGGCACCATATAAAACAGAACAAAAAGCCGTGGAACCAAAAATATAAGGAGAGTGGAGAAGTAGAAAATAATACAATCTTTATGTATTGTTGTTGTTTTAGGGAAGAGAAGTTCTGGAACAATCAAACAGTCCAAGATACTTGGGCAAATGCTGAAGCAAAGAAAGTTTATTAATAAACTTTAGCAAAGAAAAATTGGCAAAGTTGATGCAGAGTAAACAAAATAAATTTTGACAAGATCAGGTTTGAAGAAGTGCCAAACATATAATACAAATCAAATGATAATTCTTGAAATTGAATCTGAGAAATTTTTTAAATTTAAATAAGCTTCTCTCTATAAAATGATACTAACAAAAAAATATACGATGATTTACCATTAGGAATTGTTTGATGTTATTCCCACAGGCAACATCTTGAAGGAAGCCCAAAGCACGGTTTACTTCAGCTCCTATTGACTTGGCAATGCTGATGAAAAGGTCATCACGTAAGACAAGACGAGGGACTTTAGCAGGAGGCCTGTTACCAAAGAGATTGTACATTCACTTATTCAAGAATATCATACCAATTAAAGAATGACAATAAGATAGGAGAATAGAATGACGCTCAGGAAGCAGATTAAGTTGCAATACCTGTTCATCAGGCCGGACACATTTTTCCAAAGAAACTGAATAATCATACCAATGACAAGACCGAAGCATAAAAGTGAAAGAAAACTGTAGTTCAGCCATTCAAATAGCACCCAGATGGCTGTGGCACTGGCTAAAACACCAGCTGAGATTTTCTTGTTTCTCCATAATAGGACGTCAGCAGCTACAAAAACAGAAGAAGCATATAAAGGATTGTACTACAACCATCGTATGGACAAAGGAAACCTAAGGTATATAGGTGACCTACATTTGCCTCCACCTAAAATGTGGTGTACTGGCTTTTGACGGCCAAATAGCCGATTGAGCTGAGCATTAACTGAGCTTGATCTCTCCTCTTCAAAGAAGGACCCTGACGTCTGTTTCGACAATGACTTCTGCTTCAATAGACCATCAGCAATTGATTCCACAACGTTGTTCAGAAGATCCTCAGCTGTAATTCTCTCAGGCATTCTCCCAGCCTTTTAAGATGCACAAGAGATTTAAGTCATAAACTTAAATACACAAAATCATCAAAGACAAGTGCAAGACTCATGTAGACCAAAAACTGGTGAAAATCTAACAAGCAAAAGACAGAACTTTTGATAACTATTATAACAGTAGAACAACACATGATTATCCAGATTGATACAAGGCTGAATAAAGTTTGATCATAATTAAATCCAACATCTTGCTTTGCCACTCATCCAGACTGAATCAACTTTTCTTACTACTAATCTAGACATTCTGCTTTTTTCTTGTTAATACTCTTTTCTTCTTGTACTTCATTTGGATGAAGGGAATTTTTTTTTCTATGAACTGCATATTGCTAATCTGACACAGAACTGGTACTAATTTGCCATAGTTAAGGAATGGATTCGAAAGCCATATCTGATATCTCCTCTTTTATCATAACTTAGCCAACTATGTCCTTGAAATCCTACTCTCTTCAAGCAACCAGAAATTCCTCCTTCATCTACAAGGATCAAATTTTTTATCTACAAGATAGAGCACTGTAGTCATCAAGAGAGAAGAAAGTTACAATTGACATATGCATATTGTGCTCCATTTTCCTCTCCAGGACTGTACATTATTTTTCAGACTTTATGACAATAGGCTTTTGGCATTCCATCTAGAATCCAGGCATCCCAAAAAAGGAGAAGGTGAATAAAATGAATTTGGGTGGATATGCACCTCTCTCCCAGTCAGTAAACTCTATTCATTTCTCAAACATTGATAATGTAATAGCACCGAAACATTTGTAGATACAACTATATACTAATAATAACAGTCCAATTATCCAACCAGGGAAGTACACATGAGTCATGACTATGGGCAGCTTAACATTTGGTTTTCAAGTTAAATCAGAATAAGTTTCCTCTTTAAGACCGTCCAGGTTCTTGATTAAACAGCTCAATCACTTTGAATGCAGTGGAACAAACTCACCATTATACAACAACAACAACAACAATTTATCGAGTGACACAAAATAGATATGGAAAAATAATAGGAATAAAATGGGAAAAACAATGACACCAAGAATTTTATGTGGAAACCCTTTTAAATAAGGGAAAAACTGCAGGCCAAGGGAGCAACTGATATCACAATAGTAAGGAATTACACACCCGTGTAGGCACAAGTACAATACTCAAAAGAGACTTCTACAAACACAAAAGAAATACTCTCTTTTGATTTTCATTTTACTAAAATATCGTCCGCACTCTATTTTTCTTCATAGACTATTTTCTTATATAGTCTATGGTATACCAAGAAAAATACTCAATGTATTTCTCTCTGTGGCTCTCTATGTTGGAGATGATGAAATTAGGAGCTAAGGAGCTCCTTATATAGAGGGAAATATGTCCCTAAGATGTCATGATGACATCACAAGGAACCACGTTTCAAACGAAACAAATCTTGTGTAAGATTTGTTAAAAAGGATTAGCAGCCTTTCTTGACTAGATTTGTTCAAAAAAATAGCAGCCTTTATTGACTACCAAAATGGGGTTAGACCCTATAAATCTCCCTCTACAGACCCATTCACCAAAAGGAGGTATATCTCTCTTCGCGAGAGAACTCATGTCAACAAGTTCTATACACAATTCGAACTTGTCCTTCGTCACAACGTTGGTCAGCATATCTGCAGGATTCTTATTTGTAAAAATCTTTTCAACCTGCATACATTTGTCCTCTATCTTTTCTTAAATACAGAGGTTCTCTTTGGGAGCTACACGAAGGGGTAGAGATAGACCGAAGAAATACTAAAGGGAAGTGATTAGACATGATATGGTGGAACTTAATCTCACTGAGGACATGACCTTAGATAGGAAGAAGTGGAGGTCGCGAATTAGGGAAGTAGGCTAATTGGTAGGGTTAGGTGGGGTATAGTAGGGGGAGGGGGAGGGTGTGTGTGTTTTTGTGTGTGTGTGTATGTCGCATTATGTGTTAAGTTTTATCGTAATTACATACTACCTTGTGTTATGTATTATTAGTCGATCTAGTCGCTCTTTTTGTTCATTCCCCTTCCTTTTGTCATATCTAGTTCTTTCTGCTTTTGGGTTTTGAGATGAGGGTCACCAGGAAATAGCCTCTCTACTTCTATGAGGTAGTGGTAAGGTCTGCGTACACTTTACCCTCCTCAGACCCCACTTGTGGGATTTTACTGGGTATGTTGTTGTTGTTTTTATCTCACATCTATGTGTTTCATCCTTGCATGGTACATCGAGTTCTTGCTAAGTCTATCGCACTTTGACTTATCACAATAGATCATCTCTTAGCTAGCTTCAATAGTTGCAATAAAGTCAACTTTAATTGTAGATAGTGCAACGCACTTCTGCATCTTTGACTGCCATGATATAGCTCCCGTTGAAAAAGTGAACAAATATCCAGTAGTGGACTTTCTGTTATCAAGGTCACCAGTCATATCAGCATCTGTATAGCCCTTCAAGATTGGACTAGAGCCTCAAAAACACAAGCATACATCAGAGCTTCCTCTCAGATACCTGAGTACCGACTTTACAGACTCCCAATGCCCTTTTCTGGGGTCATCGAGAAATCTGCTGACAACACCAACTGCATGAGCAATATCAGGTCTAGTGCATACCATTGCATACATTAGACTTCCAACAACAGAGGAATACCGAACTTTGACCATACTTTCTTTTTCCTCCCTTGTTGTTGGACACATCTTCTTGTTCAATTTCATATGACTAGCAAGAGATATGCTGATAGACTTAGCATTCTTCATATTGAAGTGCTCCACTACACGTTCAATGTACTTCTTTTGTGACAAATAGATCTTCCTTTTATCTCTAAGACGAGTGATCCTCATGCCCAAAATTTGCTTGGCATGGCCCAAGTCATTCATAAAAAAAGACTTACACCACTCATTCTTCCGCTCGTCAATTTTGGAAGTATCCTTTCCCACAATCAATATATCATCCACATACAGCAATAGGATGATAAAATCATCATCAAAAAATTTTTGTAAAAATACACAATGATCTGAGGAAGTCTTCTCGTAGCCTTGCTCCCACATAACAGATTCAAACTTCTTGTACCACTGTCTAGGAGCTTGTTTTAGGCCATAAAGACTCTTTTTGTACACAATTTTCTTTACCATTTACTTTGAAG
Organism: Solanum sejunctum; assembly: GCA_025642045.1. Taxonomy (NCBI): domain Eukaryota; kingdom Viridiplantae; phylum Streptophyta; class Magnoliopsida; order Solanales; family Solanaceae; genus Solanum; species Solanum sejunctum. The sequence continues at coordinate 13,879,046 of JAOTQJ010000099.1, read as the reverse complement.
CGCTTAGGTTGTTCCATATAAATCTCCTCTTCAAGATCATCATGAAGAAAAGTTGTCTTCATATCCATCTGCTCAATCTCTAAATTTAGACTAGCAGCTAGACCAAGAACTGTACGAATGGAGGGCATTTTCATGACAGGTGAAAATATTTCGTCAAAGCCAATACCTTTTCTTTGACCAAATCCCTTAACAACCAATCTAGCTTTGTAACTGGGCTTCTGGCTATGTTCTCATGCAAGGATTTCATCTCATCTTGCATGGCTTCTATCCATTGAGCCCTATGTTCATCTTCCATAGCCTCTTTTTAACATTCAGGTTCTCCCTCATCAGTGAGTAGTACATACTCATTTGGTGGATAACGAGACAAGGGAACATATTGTCTTGTGGACCTCTTGAAAGGAATATTTGATTCTTCCACAACTTTATGAGTAGGAGGATCATCAATAACAACATCATTGTTATCAGCATCAACAGGTCGATCCTAAACATGATCATAGGCATCGTCACGATTATCGATCCTACTAACATCATGCATACTTGCATGAGTAACTTGATCAAGATGAACCACGCCATCAGAACTGAAGAATTCTAGCTTCTCCGCCTTCTCAATTTCTTCAATTGTTTGATTCTCCATAAAGCCAGTATCACGGCTTCTCAACAAGCTTTTCAATTTGATCATATAGCCTATAACCAAATTCGTCAAGGCCATATCTAACGAAGATGCATTGTATTATCTTGACATCTAACTTTGACCTCACATCTTTTGGCACGTGTACAAATGTTTTGCAACCAAAAACCCTCAAATGGTCATAGGAAACCTCTTTGCCATACCAAACTTTGTTTGGAACATCACTTTGCAAAGCCATAGTAAGAGGTAGATTAATCACATATGCAGAGGTCAATAAAGCCTTCCCCAAAAGGAGTTTGGCAACTATGCTTCAGAAAGCAAACATCTAACTCTTTCCATCATGGTCCTGTTTATCCTCTCTGCCAAACCATTACGCTGAGGAGCCTTCTGGCGTCTAATACCTTGACACTTGCAGTATTCGTCAAACGATCCACAATATTCACCATCGTCATCAGTATGAATACATTTCAATTTCTCTCTCAACTGAAGCCTAAAACGCTTAAAGACACCTAGCAATTGGCCTTTAGTCTTCAGGACGTAGACCCAAAGTTTTCTCAAGCAATCATCAATGAAAGTGACAAAGTAGAGGGCACCACCTAAAGTCTTTGTCTTCATTGAACCACATAAATCAAAGTGCACCAACTCAAGCAACTCTGTCTTTCTTGAAAGAGAATTAGACTTGAAGGAAACTCTATTTTGCTTTCCAGCCAGGCAGTACTCACATTTTTCTAATTTAGCACTTTTGAAATCTAACAACAATTTCTTCTTGGCTAGAACATTAAGTCCTTTCTCACTGATATGACTAAGTCTCTTGTGCCATAACGTTGAAGAATTATCGTCCTCAACTGCATCACCATCTTGGCTGGATGTTTGTGGGGCCCAGACCCAGTTTGGTAGTCAACAAAGGTTGTTATTTTTTTAACAAATCTAGTCATCAAAAGTTGTTATCCTTTTTAACAAATCTTACACAAGATTTGTTTGGTTTGAACAAATCTGGTCTATACTGGACTACTGTTTCTACTTATGCCAATATGGTGAATGCAGTTGAGGACGATAATTCTTTAACGTCCAGGATAGACCAGATTCGTTCAAAGCAAACAAATCTTGTGTAAGATTTATTAAAAAGGATAGCAGCCTTTGTTGACTAGATTTGTTCAAAAAAAAAATAGCAGCCTTTGTTGACTACCAAAATGGAACTAAACCCCACAAACGTCCAACCAAGATGGTGAATGCAGTTAAGGACGGCTTTTATACTGGACTACGACTTTTACTTGTGCCAATATGGTGAATGCAGTTGAGGACGATAATTCTTCAACGTTATGGCACAAGAGACTTAGTCACATCAGTGAGAAAGGACTTAATGCTCTAGCCAAGAAGAAATTATTGTCAGATTTCAAAAGTGCTAAATTAGAAAAGTGTGAGCACTGCTTGGTTGGAAAGCAAAATAGAGTTTCTTTCAAGTCTAACCCTCCTTCAAGAAAGATAGAGTTGCTTGAGTTGGTGCACTTTGATTTTTGTGGTCCAATGAAAAAGACTTTGGGTGGTGCCCTCTACTTTGTCACTTCCATTGTTGATTGCTCGAGAAAACTTTAGGTCTACATCTTGAAGACTAAAGAAGAAGTGTTAGGTGTCTTTTTAAGCAGTTTTAGGCTTCAGTTGAGAGAGAAACTGGAAAGAAACTGAAATGTATTCGTACTGATAATGGTGGTGAATATTATGGACCGTTTGACGAATATTGCAAGCATTAGGGTATTAGACACCAGAAGACTCCTCCTAAGAGTCCTCAGCTTAATGATTTGGCAGAGAAGATGAACAGGACCTTGAGGGAAAGCGTTAGATGTTTGCTTTCTGAAGCAAAGTTGTCAAACTTCTTTTGGGGAGAAGCTTTATTGATCGATGCACATGTGATTAATCTATCTTCTACTGTGGCTTTGCAAAAAGATGTTCCAAACAAAGTTTGGTATGGCAAAGAGGTTTCCTATGACCATATGAGGGTGTTTGGTTGCAAAGTGTTTGTACACGTGCCAAAAGCTGAGAGATCAAAGTTAGATGCTAAGACAAGCCAGTGCATCTTCATTGGATATGGCCTTGACGAATTTGGTTATAGGCTATATGATCCAATTGAAAAGAAGCTTGTTGAGAAGCCATGATATCATCTTTATGGAGAACCAAACAATTGAAGACATTGAGAAGGTGGAGAAGCTAGAATCCCCCAGTTCTGATGGTGTGGTTCATCTTGTCAAGCTCCTCATGCAAGTATGCATGATATTAGTGGGATCGATAATCGAAACGATGCCCAAGATCATGTTAAGGATCAACATGTTGATGTTGATAACAATGATATTGTTATTGATGATCCTCTTGCTCATGAAGTTGTGAAAGAATCAAATATTCCTCTCAGGAGGTCCACAAGACAATGTGCTCCCTCGTCTCGTTATCCATCAAATGAGTATGTAGTACTCACTGATGGGGGAGAACCTGAATGTTATAAAGAGGCAATGGAAGATGAACATAGTGATCAATAGATAGAAGTCATGCAAGATGAGATGAAATCCTTGCATGAGAACCATACATATGAGTTGGTAAAATTGCCTAGGGCGTGAGAGCTTTGAAGAATAAGTGGGGGATTTAAAGTTAAAATTAAAGAACATAACCAGAAGCCCAGATATAAAGTTAGATTGGTTGTTAAGGGATTCGGTCAAAGAAAGGGTATTGACTTTGACAAAATATTTTCACCTATCGTGAAAATGTCCTCCATTCTTACCGTTCTTGGTCTAGCTGCTAGTCTAAATTTAAAGATTGAGCAGATGGATGTGAAGATGGTTTTTCTTCACGGTGATCTAGAAGAGGAGATTTATATGGGACAACCTGAGAGCTTCAAAGTAATTGTTAAAGAAAATTTTGTGTGCAAACTCAAAAAGAGTCTTTATGGCCTAAAGCAAGTTCCTAGACAGTAGTACAAGAAGTTTGAATGTGTTATGTGGGAGCAAGGCTACAAGAAGACTTCCGCAGATCATTGTATATTTTTACAAAAATTTTCTGATGATGATTTTATCATCCTATTGTTGTATGTGAATGATATGTTGATTATGGGCAAGGATACTTCCAAAATTGATGAGCTGAAGAATGAGTTGTGTAAGTCTTTTCCTATGAAAGACTTTGGCCATGCCAAACAAATTTTGAGCATGAGGATCACTCGTCTCAGAGATAAAAGGAAGAACTAGCTGTCACAAAAGAAGTACATTGAACGTGTACTAGAGCACTTCAATATGAAGAATGCTAAGCATGTTAGCAAAACTCTTGCTAGTCATATGAAATTGAGCAAGAAGATGTGTCCAACAATAAGTGAGTAAAAAGAAATTATGGCCAGAGTTCTATATTCCTCTGTCATTGGAAGAAAGAATTCTAAGCATGTTAGCAAAACTCTTGCTAGTCATATGAAATTGAGCAAGAAGATGTGTCCAACAACAAGTGAGGAAAAAGAAAGTATGGCCAGAGTTCTATATTCCTTTGTCGTTGGAAGTCTAATGTAGGCAATGGTATGTACTAAACTTGATACTGCTCATGTAGTTGTGTTGTCAGCAGATTTCTCGATAACCCCAGAAAAGAGCATAGGGAAGCTGTAAAGTGGATACTCAAGTATCTACGAGGAAGCTCTGATGTATGCTTGTGTTTTGGAGGCTCTAGTCCAATCTTGAAGAGCTACACAAATGCTGATATGGCTGGTGACCTTGATAACAGAAAGTCCACTACTAGATATTTGTTCACTTTTTCAGGGTGAGCTATATCATGGCAGTCAAAGTTGCAGAAGTGCGTTGTACTATCTACAACTGTAGCTGAGTATATTGCGGCTACTGAAGTTAGCAAAGAGATGATATGGCTTAAACAATTCCTTCAAAAGCTTAGGTTGCAGCAGATGGAGTATGTCCTATATTGTGATAGTCAAAGTGAGATACACTTGAGCAAGAAACACATAGATGTGAGATACCACTGAATTCGAAAAAAGATAGAGGACAAATCTATGCAGGTTGAAAAGATCTCTACAAATGAGAATCCTGCAGATATGTTGACCAAGATTGTGACAACGAACAAGTTCGAATTGTGTAAAGAACTTGTTGCCATGAGCTTTCTCTGAGAACAGAGAAATACCTCCTTCTGGTGAATGGGTCTGGAGGGAGAGATTTGTCGGATCCAGACTCATTTTGGTAGTCAACAAAGGCTGCTATTTTTTTGAACAAATCGTCAACAAAGGCTGCTATTTTTTTGAACAAATCTAGTCAACAAAGGTTGCTATCCTTTTTAACAAATCTTACACAAGATTTGTTTGGTTTGAAATGTGGTTCTTTGTAATGTCACCAATGACATCTTAGGGACATGTTTCCCTCTATATAAGAAGCTCCTTAGCTCCTCATTTGATCATCACTAACACAGAGAGCCACAGAGAGAAAAAAATGCATTGAGTATTTTTCTTGTGAGGTATACTATAGACTATATAAGAAAATAGTCTGTGAAGAAAAATAGAATGTGAACGATATTTTAGAGATGTGAAAATCAAAAGAGAGTATTTCTTTTGTGTGTGTAGAGTCTTTTTTTTAATATTGAACTCATGCCTATATAGTGCAAAATTCCTTACTATAGTGATACCAGTTGCTCCTCTTGACCCGTGGTTTTTCCCTTATTTAAAAGGGTTTTCATGTATATCAGTTGCTCCTCTTGACCCGTGGTTTTTTCATTATTTAAAAGGGCTTCCATGCAAAATTCTTGGTGTCATTGGTTTTCGCATTTTATTCCTATTATTTTTCCATATCCATTTTGTGTTTGTCCATTTTTGCCCACCAGATTATTGGGAGGGTAAGACGTACGTTAGACCTTGTTGTTTGTGTTAGACCCTCAACTCAAAAATAAATGTAATCAGATAAAAAGAAGAAGAAAAAAGCAAGGCAATAAAATAAACAGCAAGTGCAAAACCAAAACCAAAAAAAGTAAGTGAAATACTGTGCACGAAAGATTCTTTTTCTCTAATGGTGGGCCAATGGAGGCAAAAGAATAACAAGTCTGACGGCAAAAGCACATCTGATTTGGGGAGTGATGAAGGATTTAACATCACCAAGGATGAACATAAAAGAGTGTTACTGTATTAGTTAAGAATTAATTTGTAGCTCTACCTCTCATCATCATGATAGTCCATAGCAGAGAAAATTAAAGAACTGGAAAAGCCAGAAGTTTACGCACACAGAGAAATGGGCCAAAAGAAGTTACATTGGAGGGCTCAAACTCACCATATAATCAATGAGTCAAACCATAAGCCTCACAAGATTTTGATCACAACTTTCAAAACTCAACACAAGATTCATCCCATCTATTAGAATGGAAGAAAATGGGACAATTAATGCATAACAATGGGCAGCAACAACTGTTAATTGGGCATGGAAAATGGCAGTACCATAGTACATTAATACCAATAACCAACGAAACAGATGAATCGAACAGCCAAAAGAATCTACATTAACTTAAAAGCACATAACTTTGAAGTGAAGCAACTCCAGAAACCACCAAAACACAAGCTCCAACAAAACAACCCTCAACATCATGTTTATACATAACCAGAAAAAGACCCAATCTCTTTATTTTTGGTACAATCAGAGGAACCCAGTACAAGAAAATCTAAAACAAGCAAAACCCAGATGCTAAAAAATAAGAGACAAAAAAGACTCACCCCAAATGTAAGAACAAACCAGCAAGGACCAAATCGAAAAGCCAAAGAATGCAAAAGGGTCGATTCCTTTTTGGGTAAAAGAGATACTTTTGGGGTTTTCTTGAATTTTGGAACTTTTGATGTATCTCTACGTACACTGATACAGTTGGGTAAAGGGAGAGAAAGGGGAAGCAATAAATTTGTTGGGAATTGGAGAGTGGGGATTAATTAGGTGATATAACTAAAATTTGAATTGGGAAACGGGACCAATTGGCTGAGAATCAATAAAAAGATTGTTTGTCTGTACGTAATGGCACATGCAACACAGTCGACACCAGGGTCTCTTTCTTTTTCATTCATCATGTTCTTCACTTCGGAATTTAATGAATTTAAATTTATATTGGGTAAAAATTATTTAGAAGAAATGATCTTTCAAAATTTAAATTTGAAATTAGAATTCATGACTAAGAGAGAAGCAGTTATATCTTTATCGATTACCTATATTGTATTGTATTATACTGTAAGATTATTCAAATAGTCTTTAATTCTCTTTTTGCCGCCTTCAATTGCTAGACTCTTATATGTGAAATATTATTTCTCCTTTCAAGTAATTCACATTGAAATAAAAAAATAATAATAGTTAGTCCATAAATTATTAATTTTTGTGTTATTTGATTAATCATATTTTACATAGTTATTTTGCCTCTCGTGTATCAAATGTGATTTTTATAAAAACAAATAATATTCAAGCTAATAAGAGAGTGGAGTAGTGAGTCAAATAAACACAAAATTGTTATGTCGTCCCCACGATGCACACCAAATTGCTTTCCAAAAAAAATGGTACAATTGAATTTGTATGAGGACAAGGACACACATCTTACTAGCTTGTTAGGTTCAGTTATTAACAATTGATGTATTGATAAATATATATAAAATTGACATAAAAGATAATATAACAAGTGAATGGAAGTTGTAAGAAGCTTTTAGAGCTCTGCCAATGAATGTTTGTTCTGGATCCGGTGTTGATCGAATGGTCTAAGCTTTAGATCGGATAATGATATAGTAAGTATATGTTATAAGGCGAAGACTTGATGAAAATGGAAAGTTTGGAGCACGAGCACAATACTATAAATGTATTTTTATTGTATTCTTTGATTTTAAATATCTTATAATAGTGTTAAAATTACTATTTATAAGTTTTAAAGTAATTATTTGTCAAATAGAAAAGCTTCACTTGGATCCTAAAATATATAATGACTAATTGTTGTTATCTATATGATAATATCGTTAGTGGTGTCAACTAATATTTTTTTATAATGATTAAGATATTGTACGTCCAATTACATATATTTGCACGTCCGTCCTTTTAGCCATGTCATTGGAATAGAATCCTTTTGTGTCTTCAATCTATATGTGAACTCTTATCTTTTTCTCAATGACAATCTAACGTGACTTTCCAATATTGAACTTCTCCAAAAACATCTTCAAGATCGATGTATACAGTTAAACAATAAGAGTATCATTTATGTGTATCAAGCTATCTATCTTAATTATTTTTTATTAAATTGTCAATTAATCTGTATTATTTATGTTGACACTCAATTTTTACCCTCCACAATATGAATTGATTATTGAGCTTTTAATTTTCACAATTTGAAATAATTAGCTCTCAAAAGTACAAAAGATATTTTCTCAAATAAATTTTATTTTTATTTTAGGTGTTATTATTTTACAATTGATTTAATTATATCAGGTTAATAATATTAAGAGATCTTTAATTAATTCATCGTTTAGTCAAATTAATCAATTTAATTTAATTTAATTAATTTTAATTGCTAAAATTACAATTGAATTGGCCAATTTTTTAAATCAAATCCCCCCTACCCTTTGAACCCATTTTCAGCTCCATTTTATTCCCCTTTTCGGACCAATTTTGACCCAAGTCAAGTCCGAACACCGGCCTAAATCCCAGTTCTTCAGCCAACATATTATATACATATTATACATATACCCCGCGTGGGGGACACGCGCCCCTAATTTCTCTTTCTCTTCTTATTTCCCTCATACGCTTCTTCACTCCTCTCCCCTTTCACTTCTTCTTCAACGAAAACCATGAACAAACCCAGATAAAGCAAAAACAATCCGCCAATCAACCCAACGTTCTCCTCCTAACAAACTAGTACATACGTGTCCCTCTCCCCTTTCCCATTTATACGTTCGTACACGAACCGTTGGAGAGATTCGTAGAGGTGGTGCATGTTAAGCCATCGATGGCCCTTGTTTCGGAATCGACGGTTAAAAGTTGTGAGGCGTATTGACTCCTCAAGATTTGAATTTGATTTTCAATTCAAAGAAACCCTAGTCTTATCCTCAGTTTTTGATTTTCAAATTCCGCTCCCAATTTCCCAAATTGCCCAGCCTTTTCCCCCCGTTTTTGCCCTAATGTGGGGCTATATAATCCCTTCTTCTTCTTCATTTAGACGGAGCCATTTTTCAATCAAAAAGAACCCTATTACAAATTCTTCTATACACACATTTTTAGAGTTTTCGTCGGCAGATATTGAAGCCAAAGGGTTTGGTTCTCGGAGTTCAGGAACGCAGTCAATTTTTGTTGGTGGAAGAGTCCTCGTTTCAGCTCACGTTCCCAATCTCTGCTTTAAGAAAGGTAATGTTTTCATCTCGTTTCAAGTCTCATACGCTGTGTCTGAATGTGAATCTTGAAGCTATATCGAAGTTGTCTGTTTGCACTTCGTTTGTTTTGACCGGAAATGCCCTTTGTGACGAGTCGATGCTATGGGGTTGTTGTTACTGGTCGTTCATTCTTGTTTCGCGCCTCTGCTTCAGTTCTGTCACTGTCAAGCATGCCAAGGTCTTAAGTTGCTATTTGTCATCTCGTGTTGTTTTTTTTTCTAGTTGTATTTGCTTTCAATGAACTATTTGTTGGCCTTGATGTGAAGATTGAGTTGCTAGTTGTTTCCTCACAGGCTTGATAAATCAAATTTTATGGTGTGTCCATCATTTACTCGCACTAAGTTATGTTATATCGTTTGAGGCTCAGTCAGTGTTTACTTAATAGAGTCTTACTTTGAAGTATCTGTTATCAAAATATCGTATTTGCCGTCCTTTTGTGAAAAAATGTCCTCTTTTAATTTCAAAGTTCTATTTAAGGTCAAATATAGGAAAATGTTTACCTTGTCTTATTGGAATGGATCACTGTTTCTCCTCTAGTTCTCTACATTGTTCATTATTAAAGTTTACTATCTTCAAAAATGGTATCTCTGAGACAGAGAAAATTTGTTTGTTTAAATTTGATTAACAGAATCTAATCGTATAGATTCTCTGTTTATGTTTCATATTCTAACAGGAAGTCGTTCTCTTATGGCTTGGTTTTTTCCTTGTCTGACGCTTGTATTGGTTTCGAAATATAGTCTCTGTTCAATCTCTAAGTGTCACGGTATCCCTCTTGGATTTAATTTCCTTTTGTTGCTGCTGGTGCTTTTCTTCTTGTGCCTACAACACAAAGAAGAGTCCTAGTTTGAGGTTGTTACGTGTTATTATACATAGTTCTCATCATGGTTTGTTTCCGCTGTTTGTTCTAGTTGCATTAGATTATGCTTTGTTTTGTTTGTTTTGGTTTATGTTCTACTTGCATTCTTTGCTCATCCACGCCTTGCTTTGGCTAGTGGCGAGTTCTAGTTTATATTGATTTGTCAATCTACACATTACATATCTCATTTTATGTTTCCATGAACTTCTATTTAGCAATGTGAACTTCAAAAAAAATATTTTGTTGTAGGATTGTCCTCTCTTTGGATGATGGATGCTTGAATCTTTGGTTCTATTCTTATTGTTCTTTTTTAAAACTAAGTCAGCAGATTCTCTTCTTGAAATAGTTCTCAGTTCTTGTTTTCCTTATTGATTTCCATTCATGAGTTGTTGGGAAATTAATTTTCTCGTGTGGTGGAATCCTTGCATTGAAAATGTCTCTAAGTCTCTTCCTATGTATGTTTATTCCCTTCTTCACATGTTTACTGTTAATACTTGTTTAAGCGTAAGGTACTTGACTTAAATGATGAAAGTTTGTTTCGTATATATGGATCTTGATCTTTCTTTCTTTTTGTTTCATGTGAACTCGTCCTCGAGTGCAATTGGGCTCCACTTCCTTGCATTTCATGGGTCGAATCAACCCCCAAATATTCGCCTATTGTGTCAGCCCATTCTATTGGTCTTGGAGAGCATTATACACGTTATAGGGAGCTTGTATACATTGGTATACATTGATATACACCAAGTATATACAGCAGAAATAGGGCAAAAACTCATTTTTCAGCAGGCAGCAGCAACAAGGAGTTATGTGTCAGGCAGGCCCAATCCTTAGAATTAGGACAGATTTGAATTTGAGCCTGCCAAGCCCAATTTCTATTTAATTGCTTTTTCTTGTGCTTATTATCTAACTCTAACATTATTTGTATTATTTATCTATTATTAATCTAATTGATTTCTCTGACATGTCTACCATTTATGCTGATTCATCTTAATGATTTTCTTAATGTTAAAACTATTTCTACAAATTAGGTCTTGGTGAAACTCTTTCAAAAAATTAATTCAAGTATTACTCAATTTTCAACAAATTTAGTCCATTTTTTCAAACTTAATCAGTTTATTTCGATTGAACCTTTATCGGTCTCTTGAAAATTGCTTTTTCTTGTGTTATTATTTAACTCTAACTCTAACATTATTTGTGTTAATTATTTATTATTAATCTAATTGATTTACTCGACATGTTTATCATTTATGTTGATTTTCACTTTAATGATTTTCTTAACGTTAGAACTATTTCTACAAATTAGGTCTTGGTGAAACACTTTCAAAAAATAATTCAAGTATTATTTAAATTTTTCTAAATTTAGTCAACTTTTTCAAACTTAGTCTAGTTTTTTCAAACTTAGTCAACTTTTTCAGAGTTAGTCAATTTCTCAAATTTAGTTAAATTTTTAGAAGTTAGTCAAAACTTTTTAATCATCAATCAAACGCATGTTAGTGATCATTTTTTAGTGATTACTTTCTTCTTAAAAATAAAAATTGAACCCTTACCCATCTCTTGAAAATTTTAAGACTTTTCTGTTGAGTAATTCAATTAGTTTTTCTAATTTTTCTTAAAAATTAAATGACGATTCTGTTTTAAATTTTGAGAATTTAGTTTATACTTAAACTAATTAAGTAATAAATCATATTTTCGAAATTAAAATCCTTTTTCAAATTAACATCCTGTAATTGCTGAATAATTAATTTAATTATATAAATATTCTTTTCTACAACTTAATTAAATCTCATATCAAATATCAATCAAAATCTCTCGCCAAAAGAATTTCCTATTATTATTATTATTATTATTATCATCATCATTCATGTGTTATTTGTACACTTTGAAGATGGTGCACACTTCCTGTTTCAAGAATATCCTAAAAGGTTCCTCCTAAGTTTCTAAAAAATGCACAAAACTTGGACAGAACATCTCAGTAAAAGTCGTATACAAAGTGTGTGACGTCGATAGCCTACTTGTCTAACTATTCGAATCTGTGACCTATAAATCTCAAGCGGTCTGAGCTCCAGCACAGACAGGTGGATTTTGCTTTCCTACAAAAGTAGGCTTGACATTTTCACAATTACTCTTTGCTGGTCCTTCCTTTCCATTGTAAGTAATGTCTATATCTCCAACTTCAACTCCTTCACATGGTACTCCTTTACTGCACAGTAATTGCACTGCATCTTGTGTTCTTGATGTACCCCTTACATTTTTTATGCTCACTTTGCTTATCTTCACTTGTGATGGCAACTGCAAGAAGTACAAAAGCATAAATTAATCTATGTGTGTGTTAGAAAGCCTGGTGCATTAAAGCTCCCGGCTATGTGCAGAGTCCAGAGAAGAGTCCGACCACAAAGGTTTATTATATGCAGTCTTACCTTGCATTTCTGCCAGAAGCTGTTTCCAACTTTGATTTACATAATAAATAGAAAGTGAATAGTAAGAGTGCTTACATCTTTGTTGCATTGATTGTATGGGCAATAGACTTGATCAATAACAATGGGGTTGCTCACATTTTGCACAATAATATCTTCATAATTCAAATCAGTGACAACACCTTCATGTGAAGCTGGCCATGTCTTCACCCTAACACCATTATCAGTATTAATAAATGTGCAATTTTTCACATAAACACCCACCACAGGCTTTTCACCAGGAGTCCTTCCAAGACTTCCAACACTAATACCATGTCCAGGTCCACAAGTAACTTTAGTGATATAAAGTTGCTGCAATTCATCACCTACAGATATGCAATCATCTCCCGTTCCAATCACACTATCCGTGATGTTCACATAGCTGGATCGAGCAACGTGGATCCCATCCGTGTTGATGCTCTCTGCTGGAGCTGTGATAGTGAGTCCTGTCATCGTCAAGCTGTTGCAACCGTTGACGTTCATATGGAAATTTTTGCTGTCTTTTGAAGTTATGCCTTGGATTGTAGAATTTTTAAGGAAGTTGAAGCTCAAATTCTGTATCATCAATATTTACATTAATAATAACCCCTACGCCTAGCTCTTTAGCAAACAACAACAATTACATACCCAATGGAATGGGTCTGGGAAAGGAAAAAATGTACGTTGCACCTTACCACTACCTCGCACAAGTAGAGAGGTTGTTTTCTGAGAGCTCTTTAGCAAAGTGTTGATAAAATTTAGAAAACTTACATAGGGAAGATGTGCACACTTTGTTTTGGCACAATCATTTTGAGCCCATGCAGCTTTGCCTTGTCCATCAAAAATGCCAGGGCCAGATAGTGTGAAAAAATCAATATAATTAACAGTAAACCATTCCCCTTCAGGAAGACTTTTAGGATCTGGAGAAGCTTGTAAAGTGCCTTCCACTTGAAACTCAAGAGGTGCCTTGCATGGACCTTCTATTTTTACTTGATTCATTGGAAATGTACCTTTTGGTATCAAGACTTTACTAGGACTGGTTGATGCACACGCCTCTTTAAATGCATCCAATATTGCCTATATAGTTTTTAGAGTAATTAGACAATAAACTTAAAAAATTAAAAAAGAATAGCCCTCGTTGCGTAGGAATATATAGTCAGTGTATATTTGTGTATCATAATCTATATTTAGTGATAATTCATGTATAAGTAATATACATTGTACAGTAATGTATATTTTCTATAACTTTTGACAAACTATGTTATATAATTTTGCTAATTTTGGACTATTTTTTATGTAAATAAAACATAAGCTACTTTTTTGTATATAAACGTAATTTCCCTAGTTTTAAATTGTTGTTGATAATCATCATCAAGATATCACTATTGGCAAAAATAAAATTTGCAACCCACAAAATTTTGTAGCTCAACAACAAAAATTCTATGCTAATCCCATTTAGCTACGAATTAGTGTCAGGGGCGGAGCTACCCCTTTGTCAAGGGGGTTCATTCAGACCCCCTTCTATGAAAGATTATAATATTTGTATATGACTAAAATAATTTTTTATATGTATATCATAGATGTTGAACCCCTTCGATAAGTTCATGTGTCTATTTTTTTAAATTTTGAACCACTTTAATAACAATTCTATCTCTATCACAGTTAGTGACGAATTATAAGAAAAATCCGTTAGCTAGGGACTATCAACACATTCCTTAGTTATATTCATGTTCTCTAGTAAGAGCATGAGTTGTTTCAATTAGAGGCAGATGTAGAGTAGGTTCAATAGAACTCAGTACTTTCCGAGTGAATCATTATAGTATATATGCTAAAAAAATAAAATAAATTATAAA
>JAOTQJ010000099.1:13851614-13864791 GCA_025642045.1 Solanum sejunctum | reverse complement strand
ACCTAGTGATGTGGAGGTCTGCGGTAATGCCTTATATCGAAAGTCTTCTTGTCAAGTGGTGATACAGGCGGCGTGTTCCGCAGGTTGTTGCGGTTGTGCAAGATGGTGGCAGATTCAAAAATTGATAATCGCTGGAGGGGAGATCACGAGATTATGTGATCTGGTTTGAGGGGAGGATTGTTGGGTATGTGCAACTCATCCCACATCTTCAAATGAAGAAAAACTGTAGCAATATATAAGTGCTCACCCAACTCCATTAGTATGAGGTTTGCTTGGCCCAAAGCGAATAATATCATACTAATATGGGATTAGAGTGTTGGTACGCATAGTCTCTACACACTCCATATTAAGCACTATTAAATTTGCACTCTACCTTAACATAATGACATATATGACCAATTATTTGTGATTATTATGTAAGTAGTGGTTCTCATAATACCATCTTAATTAGAACAAGAATGCTTTGAGAACCATTAATTTATTCTCAAACTCTTTCAATCGTGTGACAAACTAATATGGCTCTTATATGATAAACCGAAGTATTATTTTCATATTTAAATAGTTTAAGTTTCTTATTATAATTTAATGTATTTAATCAGTATATTTTAGTCAAGTACTGGTTTGAGGATCATTATATTCATTAGGTATTGTTCAATTGATGGGGGTTCTTATATGATATAATAAATAATTAGTTTCATGTTTAAATGATGTTAAATCTCTTACTATAATTTTATTTATTTATTATTGTCTTAGTTAAATAGTAATCTAACCTGCATATATCAAATCATCAATTATCAACAAATAATTCAGTTGACCAGAAAACACATTTATTAACAATAAACATGGGCCATTATATTATATATGAATGGATTATTATCCCATCCATTTCACTTCGTTTGATAGTATTTATATACTAACCTGTTTCAGTAAAGGGTGGCATGTCTTTTTTCTAATCAGAAGCTTTTACAGTGACATAAATGTTATGCTATAAATAATTAAAACACAAGTTTCAAAAAAGAAAAAATTGTTATGAAACTATAAAGTAAAACAAGAATAAAGTAGAGAGAAGAGAGAAGATCTGTTATTGATCTTGAATAATATTGAGGTATATTTTACAATGAAGGAAATCCTTATATTTATAGGAAAAAGCTGAGTTGGTCTACAAGTAAGAAACTGAATTTGATCTTCAAGTAGGATTCATAACTCTTAAAGGTATCTACATAATAGACATTCATTAATTAATAAATATATTTATAACACTCCCCTTTGAATGTCTATTTGTTATATTATGTGCCTCATCAAAATCATTACTAGATAAAATCTTATGAAAAAAAATTATAGTAAAGAAAAAAGAGTATACATATCTAATAATACGCATTTTAGATGTCTCATTAAAAATCTTACAAGGGAAATCCAATAGGACAAAACCTTGTGAGGAAAAAGAGTACATCGCGTATTAACTCCTCCTAATCAGAATATCAATCCAAAAACTTGAATCTTCGCATCTCAATCTTGTATAACATCTTTTTGAACGTTGTTATAGGTAGAGACTTAGTGAACAAATCAGCCACATCGTCATTCGTATGAATCTGTTGCACATTTATATCATCATTCTTTTGGAGATCATATGAATAGAAAATTTTGGAGAAAGTGCTTTGTTCTATCTCTTTTTATGAATTCTCCCTAGGATCAAAGAGTTTTACAAGTTACTCACTTCAACTTCTTTAAGCAAACAATATGTTGTATTTTGAAAACACTTCATGATTTCAATTCAAGTTATCAACTTGCATAACAATATGAAGGATTCTTGATTAATTTAATCAATACGAGGATTACAAACAAGTTTTTTAAGAATATGTATATGCTTCATGCATTTTATATCCTTCAAATGCTTTTAATCTTTTATATCAATTTTGTCCAGTGACTATTCAATATTAAATGCATGACATTCTCTAGTGTCTAGATTGCAAGTCAAATAAGTTTTACGCTTACCAAGATGCATTATTTCACTTGATAATTAGAGCATGCTTTAATATACCATAGAATTTAGATCCTTATAATTTTTTAGAATATTGTGCTATATTGTATCAGAGACATCATTGACAAAATATTCTTTTTGTCGATTTGTAATGCGACATAACTTATTGAGATCTCATACTTCATTATTTTCAGGTAGCTACCCCTCTCATGAGGTTTTGTGAAGTGTTATGTCGTAAGCTCTTCAAGAGTGCATTGACTATTTATTATGACTATTTTGATCATTTGCACTTTTCAAGAATTATCTTGTTTCTGATCAATCGCATGCTTAATATGTGCCATAGATTCTTCCTCCAGGGACATTTAATAAGAGCATTTCAACTCTTAATTTTTTATTATCGCCCTCTTATGTTAGACAAACTAACATATATTCCAATTTATATTAGAGAATTCATCTTTTATACATCATGGTATATTTATTAGTTATATAACACATATCAAAATTATTAGATGAAAATTATATGGTCCGTGACCATAAATCAAGTGAGAGAGAAATTGATCATAATGTATTAGTCTTATACATATCTTTGTCTGCAATTTATCATATCTCAGACCATAAAACTTTACTCTCATAAGTGATGATTGACCATTTATTTGAGGTATTTAATGTCAATCAGCTTGCTTATTTATTAATATTATCAAGATGAATTATCTTGATTATGAATTCTTAAAGTTGTGCTCTTAACTCAACTATCTTGCATAAACAATTTTACAAATGTCAAAGTTTAGGTTGATAATAAATACACATGTGATTATTTTATAGATGCATCCATTTACAATATCACATGACGGTGAACGGACCCATATTCACCTTTCATACTTTCGAATTTAAGGAATTCAATCCCAAATAGTTGATCCAATCAATTTATCGTGAGAACAAGTAATCTTGAAAAATTATCTTTAATATATGTCTAATGAGTAAACTTCAAATTTACCATGACATGTGCCTTTTGCTATAGTAAATTTTAATTTACTATTACATGAACAAATTTCAGATTTCTTACTCAGGGAGTAAATTTCAACTTTATTTCTTCTCAATTACTCTATTTCTCATAGAGGTGAGCCATGATCCTTTTTAAATCTGTAAATGCATTTAGCATTTGATTTGCAGTTTTTGCATGTGAATAATCTTTGGTACTTCTTGCTCACAAATAGAAGCATGTGGATCAAGATGAGATATGTCCATAAAATTTCTCTTTTGATATTACTATCTTCTCCTCCTAATTTTGAAAAAAGTATCTCATCAAACTGACAAGGTACAAATCGAGCATTGAACATATCTCTAGTTAATGGCTCAAGACAATGTATAATGAAGGGTGATTCAAACTCAACCTATATTCCTAATCTTCTTTGGGATCCCATTTTTGTGCGATTTGGTGGTGCCACGGAACATATGTAGAACATCCAAAACTTTTTAGATGGGATATATTAGGTTCTTAACCCAAAATCAATTGCAATAGAGAATGCTTATGATAATCTGTCGGTCTGAGACGAATAAGTATTGCAACATGCAAAATTATGTCCCCATATAGAAGTGGACAATCTAGTTTTCATAAGCAATATTCTTGCTATCAGTTGCAAGTGTTTAATTAATGACTCAAAAAGGTCATTTTGAGTATGAACATGAGCAACAGGATGTTCAACTCTTATCCCAATGAATAAATAATAGTTGTTAAATTCTTGAGATGAAAACTATGCAGCATTATCAAAGCGAATGGACTTAACTTGATTATCAGAAAATTGTGCCCGTAATCGTATTATTTGTGCCAATAATTCTGCAAATGTCAAATTACGAGATGACAATGAGCACACATGAGACCATCTAGATGAAGCATCTATTGGGACCATAAAATATCTAAATATCTCACTAGGTGAGTGAATAGGTCCACAAATATCCTCATGTACACATTTCAAAAACCCAGGGGACTCAATCTCAACTTTCATTGGTGATAGTCTCATAATCAACTTGCCTTGATAACAAGCAGTACAGAAAATTCACCATTTAAAAGAATTTTTAGGTTCTTTAATGGGTGTCCATTTGAATTTTTTATAATTCGTCTCATCATTATAGATCCAGGATGTCTCAGGCGATCATGCCAAAGTGCAAATGTGTTGAAATCAGTAACCTTTTGATTTACTATAGAATGTGCCTCAATTGCACTAATTCTTATCCAACACAAACGAGTTGATAAAGTAGGAAATTTTTCTATAATACATGTCTCACGAATATCTTTAAAACTCAATTATTTATGATGAGTTTAGTTCCCTTGGGCAAAATTATAATGACGCTTTCGAAGCCCTCAATCATATTAGTACTACTCAAAATTGTAGTAACATTTATTTTACCCATATTTAAATGAAAAAAATATTTCTCATTTTTTAATGTTATATGTGTCGTACCAAAATCGATCAAGCAAATATTTTCACAATTAGATAACATGCTTTGAGAATTATCCATGTCTTCACATAAAATAAAATAAAAATCTATTAAGTTTTATTACAAAATAAAAGTAAGATAGTATAATAAATCATTAACTATCTTCTACTAAATAATTAATAAAATGATGGATATATGCACATAGCACATCAACTTATTATAATTATGCAAATAAGACTTATTACTTGGTATTTTTTTTCTTCTTCAAGTAAGAAAAATACATTAACTAGTCTACAAGAAATAGTCAATAATCCTATTTTTATTTTTTTGTACATTATTTTCAATATATTTAATATAAAACACATTAGAATACAAACAAATAGTAGTTGTAACATTTAACAATTTAAGGATACAGTGGTATGAGCCTATTTAACAATATATGTCTTTGTTTACTAGATCAATTTAATATCTAATTCAATATAAACATATTAATAGATTTTAGTCTTTGACCAGCAACATCCACTTTAATATGTTAAGTAAATAATAAACTCAAATTTTAAGATATGCACATCAAATAAAATTCCAACAAGTAGCTCAAAAGTCATAATTTTAGAGAATTAATGAATGTTAAATTTATTTAGTGAATACGCAATGATTAATTAATGAAAATTCAAATTATTATCAAAAATTCTAATTCTTCATCAATGGAACACAATCACCTTAGTATATCAATTTATGATAGATTAGTCCTTCATTCCATGTTCACGTGCATTATTTAATCACTTGTTTTGTTTCAAACATTATGCACTGCTACCACATTTACTTTTAAGGAATGAAGCATTTCAATGGAATATATTTTATGACTTTTCACCAAAAGAATATTATTTTGCTTTAGTCATCATTATATCATTAATATGATGTATTGGAACTTGAACCCAATGTTTTATTCATATAAAGGCGTCTTACACCATAAATTAATGGGGCTTGAACCCAATATCTTATTATAATGCTTTGAGGATGTATCACTATCTTCAAGAGATCATATTTTTCCTTTAGGCTTTTCCACAAAACAAGTGGATCATTGACTGTGAGATATTTATATTTTCAAATTTCATTAAGATTATGAGACAAGAAGATCGTAGCTTTAGCACAGTCTTGCTTTAATGCTTTATTTTCATCTTTAATGATGTCTCGAAGACATCTAGCATCCAAGACCCATAAAAGGTTGTTCTATCTAACACCCATGAAGGGTTCTTCTTCAAGGCATAATATTGAGAATGCTCATTTATGAAGGGTAGTTCTTGCCCAAACTATGAAGGGCAACAAACTCAAGTTTCTCAAGGTTAGTCATATCAATAAAGAGAAAATAAATAAATAATACCCCAACCTTGAATCTTTAAGACGGTAGAGTCTCGTGTTGATAACGTGTTATGAAACTATAAAGTAAAGGGAAAAGGCTCAAATGTGCCATCAAGCTTTAACAAAAGGTTCACTTACGTCATCTGTTAAAAGTTTGGCTTAAATATGTCATTATTGTTAAGAAAAACGCTCATTCATGTCATTATTTTTTAACAGCGATTTTGCAAAATCATCTTTTACACATGACATGTTTTAATTTTGCCACGTTATTTTTTCAAAAAAAATTAAATAAAATTAAAAAAAATCTTAATTTTGTGAATTCTTTTTCTTAGTTTTATTTAGACTTGTTTCTAAATAAATTCTTAGTGTGGTGAAATTTTTTCCTTAGTTCTATTTATAATATTATTCTAAAGCATTTGTATATAATCTAAATAAATATTATGAAAAAGGGGGATGAAAAGGCAAGTGGCCAGATAATGGGGATGAGTGGGCTATGGGGGCTGGGATGGAAGATGAGATGGGAGGATACAATCAATGTGAAACGTCCCAAATGAAACTTGTTTCTCGACTTTCATTTGGAAAGTAATTATCCCATTTTAATGGAGCTGCTTGTTTTCCTAGAGATGCTATTTGGCCAACCGAACATAAAAAGCTTAAATTCGTATCAAACATACGAAAAACAAAAGGAAATGGAGTGAGTACTATTTTATTTATACATATTTAACTTATTTTTTACTTTTATTATTGTTTTGTATGATGATAACATTAGTTAAGCTTAAATGGAGAAACATGATTAGGAAGGATCCATATATCTAATGGCCTAACATATTACGAAAAATACTTAGGAACACTAAAAGAATTTTTGAAGTTAAATCTCCTAGTCCTTAGAAAAAACTAGAAATCATCAAAGGCTACATTTCTACTATTATGAGTAGTATATGTCGTATGTTGAAGGGAAGCGTGGTTGAAACAGCCCCACAAGAGTATGACATGGAAGATTGCAGTGGAAACTGGAACAACCAACAATATTTTGAAAGTCCAGTTGGCACCAATCAAAGCCTCAAGAACCTTATCCCACATCATAAATCTAATCTTCCCCACATCCAAAAACTAAGCCAATTTCCCTTCACACATCACAAAATTATCTAAAACATATTGCCCCCCTAACATTACCATTCTAACAAAGAATTAGAATCCATTTCCAAGCCAACAATAGTTGAGTGTCAGTGAGCAATGGCTGCTTCCACACAATGCTTCTTGCACCAATACCATGCACTAAGATCTAGCCCTGCTAGAACATCCTCTGTTTCATCCCCCAAGCCTAGCCAATTGGTTTGCCGTGCCGAAAAGCAAGATGATGCCAACGACAACACCACCAATGCAATCTCACGCCGGTTGGCTCTCACTGTCCTTATTGGTGCTGCTGCCATTGGTTCCAAGGTTTCCCCTGCCGATGCTGCCTATGGAGAAGCTGGTACTTTTCTCCACTATATATAGCTACGAGAAACGGTCCCAAAGAACTTTTACACTATCAGATCAGAGTAGTTGAAAACCAAACTATGTATATAACAAAGTCTAATCACATTTATAGTACTTTATATATATGTGTGCACATTCATTATGATCTAAATAACAACTATGATCCCCCTGGCCTATGTTTCTCGGATCCTCCAAAAACACTGCCACGACTGTATCACTTTCTTTTTGTTGGAGGATGCAAGCAACATGATCACTTAACTGTGATCTGAATGATGGTGTTTGTGATATATGCAGCAAATGTTTTTGGTAAGCCAAAGGAAAACACCGATTTCGTGGCATACAATGGAGATGGATTCAAGCTGCGAGTCCCAGCCAAATGGAACCCCAGCAAAGAAGTTGAGTACCCTGGTCAGGTTCTCAGATATGAAGACAACTTCGATTCCACCAGTAATCTCATTGTCGCAATCACTCCAACTGACAAGAAGTCCATCGCTGACTACGGCTCCCCAGAAGACTTCCTCTCTAAAGTAATACTCTCTCTAAAAGCATGCATTTTATAGTTCAGAACAAGTGGTTAGCTCACTACTTGTCTTCTTTTGTTTCTGAACAGGTGGACTATCTGCTAGGAAAGCAAGCTTACTTTGGTAAAACTGATTCAGAGGTAAAAGTATTCATAGCTACTAGCTGCTTTTCATATGAAATGAGTAAAGGTCACTAGCATTAAAGCTGGGGACAATCAAGCACTCTGCACTTATATATATAACTTGAGCAAGAGCATCTTCATTAATCTACCCATTATTGTCCCCAACCAAGAAAAAAGATAGAATCGTAGCTTCGAGATGTTTTCAGTATTAACTTTAAGCTAATGAGTTTAGAATTCAGTCAGTATATAAGCTACCCCGTAGATTATTCCTCAAGCGGAAGAATCACTAGGAAAGATTATAATAAGTAATGGCTTTTGATCATACACCAGCTATGCAAGTAGTAAAATGCATATCAATTTGCCAACTGTAGCTGGCAACTTTTTCCTATAAATCAAACGGACCATAGGAATGAGTGAAGTACAAAACCATGAGCAGTCCCAAGGAAGTTGAAGTCGGTCATATGGATTCTTGCTAATGTATGGAATCATTATGACAGAAAACGAAGTTGGAATTTGTTTGTGCAGGGTGGATTTGAATCTGGTGCAGTGGCAACTGCTAACCTGTTGGAGGCATCAAGCTCAACAGTGGGAGGAAAAGAGTACTACTACTTATCAGTATTGACAAGAACTGCAGATGGAGATGAAGGTGGGAAGCACCAGTTGATCACAGCCACAGTGAATGATGGCAAACTTTACATTTGCAAGGCACAAGCTGGTGACAAGAGATGGTTTAAGGGTGCTAGAAAGTTTGTCGAGAATGCTGCCAGTTCTTTCAGTATTGCTTAAGAATGGGAAAACAAAAGAAAATCGTTATTTAAGTTTGTATGTACTTAGTTCTTCCCCCTCTACAAAACATATGGTGCTGAGATGAGTTGCTTAATTGGACTTCTTTTTGCTATTTCCAACCAACCCCAAGAAAGTTTTCAGACATGTTTGAAGTACTGTTGGAGGAAGCTTAACGTTAATAATTTTCATATTTTCTTTGCATATATTTAAACACCCTTTTCCGCCTCCCTCTTTCTCTCTCACACACTTTAGAACCACCAAGTGATGTAGTAGGATGGATCCCTTCACTCTTAGTCAGATATCCTAAATTCAAATCCTAGTAAAAGATAAATTCCCTATAAGATACAAGTATAGATTAGTCAAGGCCAGCGAACCAGATACAACAATAACATACCCAGGCTACCAGATAGTTTCATGAAAAAAAAAATTACATTTCAAGAAGAGTAGTCTAACAACTCAACTCTCAAGTCAACTTACAAGAATAGAAGTAAATCTTGTGGAACTGGGATCATCTCAAAAGGAAAACCAGAAGCTTTATATATGCAACCTGGGATATAAGAGAAAACAAAAGGGAGTTTTCCACTTTCTTTGGTCTTCTTTTTTAGGTTATTCTAAGGAGATTAACACAATTCTCACATGCAAAGTTATAATAAGACATCTGTAGACTAAATTTTCCAGTCTATCTTACTCCTCAAGATAAAAGAGTTCAGAGAGCTACTTTAGCAGAAAGGTTCACGAAAAGATTAAAAAGACATGACAAAATGAATTCATCTGGTATAAAGCTTCTAGTTTTATAGTGATGTACTCATGTACCAATAAGGCAATGCAGTGCCTTAGTGAATAACAATGACAACCCCTCTCAAACTTCCTTCTCTCTGCATTTTTGGGAAATAGAGCAAATGACTATAAACCATCACCTACTTACCTACGTTAAGTAGCACGGCTCAATTAAAGACACAAGTAGTCTTTTAAATGGAAACAAAAATTTAAAATATGGAGGAAGTACACGACTTATTAAATGGACTGAATGCAAATTTCACATTCTTGTTTGTCATTAATGTTGGTTCGACAAGAACGTAAAGAATATACACAGAAACCAGTGATAGAGATGACAGATATTTGTAACATTACACACAGCCTTTTTAATCTGACTTCAACTTCGCCCATTGCAGCAGTTCACACCATTACCAGTGTCGTGTCGCTTCATGTTTACTCCATTCAAGCCCCAAATACGAATTGTACCATCATCACTCGCAGATGCCAGCATATGAGGATTTCTTGGGTTCCAGCTAACACAGTTCACCGCCCCTGAATGTCCAGCCAGTGTCCCAACAAGTTCACCTGAGCCTCTGTGCCATATATAAACCTAAAATAAAATATTGCAATAGACCGAGATCAGAATCTCCCAAGGATATAAGATTTATGGTATAGACTATCTATTCCAGACCCTACTTTGTGAGATTACACTGAAAATGTTGTACTAGGATCAAAGTCAAGATCAGATTCAATATCTGACAACATATTTCTGTGATTTGTTTCCAGTACAACAATAACAACAACATACCCAGTGGAATCCCACAAGTGGGGTCTGAAGAAAAAAAAAGGAAGACAGACCTTACCACTACCTCATAGAGATAGAGAGCTTATTTTCGGAAGTGTGATTTGTTCCCAGTAATAGAGAGAAATGGAAAAATCATCTTTTCACTACCAAAAATTTATTTCTCTACGGTATATCTCAATTGAAACCAACAATCGATAGCACATAAAAAATTACATTCGAACTAAAACTAGCAAGTACTATTTTCCATCCTTAAAATTTACTTTGAAGAGCACACCTATTAAGATTGATATCTCTTCTGCTTCCCTCCAAATCTTTTTTCCCCAAAAATTTAGACTTGCCCCAAATAGATATTTCTTGATAGTCAAATGTGTCATTCGCCATGCATATAATACACTTCCTGTTTCGTGACGTCCTATTTAAATCAATATTATCCACAATCATTACGGAGTCTACAAATTAAAATGATACCTTGAATTTCCATGGAGTATCATATTCATAAATGAATTAATTGCATATCCAGGTACACATATTATTAATGATCTATTGGACTGATGAGCAGACTAAAAACATGATTCCACGAACAGCATTTGGACATTAGAATGTTGTTGTGAGATACTACATCAGGAATATGCCATGAAACTCAAGATGTGTTCTACACCAAATCCTACAAGATTACCTAATTCCGCACTAACTTCTATAAATATTAAACAATAGATGAGCACTAATTGCAGAAATGCAGGCAATATAACATTCTGAGATTTAAGGCTCTCATTAATCTCATGAAGATATACTTGACGTGTTCATTATTCCTACTTTTTTTTCAGAAAATACGAGTTTTCTGTCTTCTTTGCTAACTATTATAAATCTGCCTCAAACTTCACATGGAAGTCATGTCCTAACAGCAGCAAAGAGCAGCATGGCATTGATATAAACTCGTGATTCTTGAGAGCAGTGGTTATCACAAAGGCAGCAATGTCCAGATAGTATAAAACACTTCACTCAAGATAGAAAAAACTCAAAAATAAATTAGCTGAGGCAATTGTTAAATACTCAAACAAGACCACTACAGCAGAAATAACTCTTTAGGACATCATTTCACAAGAACCCTAGAAAAGGCAAAACAAATAATGTCACTTGCACGTACAAAGCATAAACATGAAATTTTATATGCTAAAAACAATAACTTGTTCACAGGACGTTTTATGCAGGAAACCATAGTTTCCTGATTCAAGTAAATGAAAGATGCTTTTGTGGTCAAAAGATGGACCGTATGTAATATGCAATCTAATTTGAGGAGTAGAATGTCAATTTATTCTTGTGCTTATAATAAGCATAAAAAGCACCCCAACAAAATAAATTCTGCAAATCATATTGATTGTGCTTCTACATCAACAAGAGAAGTAATACCTGTGAGTCCTCGCTTCCACTGGCAATAAAAGCTTGATCTAGTCCTCCAAAGCAACACCTCACAACGAACCGAGAACGTTTATGCCCCTTATATTTAGCTACGAGCTTTACAGTTCCCTCTATACTCCAGAGATGAATTTCTTGGTTCGAAAGACTAACCAATACATACTTCTTATCCATGGACAATACAAATGAGGTTATTGATTGTTCCTCCTGAATTACTTTCTCAACTTTTGATTCCCATTCAAATAACACTATCATATTTTCTTTACAAACAGAGACAACATGCTTCCCGTCACTTGTTATCCCCAAGTCTGATATTCTAATAGTCCTGTGGCCTTTCCAACACTCGAGCTCTTTCCCTTCCAAATCCCACATGCTAATGCTTTTGTCAGTTACACCACAGAATATCCTTTTTCCATCAGGAGCCCATGTGCATGAGATAAAACCAAGGGATCTTTTCTCATAAATGTGTATACATTCACCAGACTCGACATCCCACCGCCTGACAGCTTCCTCTACACCACAAGTGAGAAGCTGATGGTCATCAGGACTCCATGACATATAGGAGACAGATTTCTTGTGACCAGAAAATCGGTGCTTCAAGCGGACACTGCCATCCAATATAACCTACAAATAGCAGAAATGAGGGATGAACTTACACTCCATCTTTTACCCTGATTCGTTCAAATCTTCAAGATTAACAACTCTCTTTTCTTTTGTTCCCAGCACTCCCTCTTAGGGGTGCAAAAACCGAACTGACCGATAAACCGAACCGATAAAAATATTATTGGGTTATTGTTATTGGGTTATTAGGTTATTGGATTTTTAATGGTTTTGAAAAAAAAAAAGATTATTGGGTTATCGGTTCGATATCGATTTTTACTATTGGGTTATTGGGTAAGCCGACCCAATAAAAAAAATTATAATAATTTACTATTTTACCTTATCATAAATATTAACTATTAGTAATTTAATAGTAATAGGACACTATAACAATACCTTACATATTTTAATTTTTATAGTACTTAAGTGATTAGTTATCCGCTTTAGTATTTTTAGTTTGTAATTAACTAATTATAGCTTTTGCAAGTTTGTAAACATAGTCTTCGTAATCTTTCTGTTTTTTATAAATGCAAATTCTCATTATCATTCTTATCGGGTAAACTGAAAACCGAACCTTTAAGGACTTAAAACCGATAAATGAAAACCAATAAAAATTATTTTATTGGTTTCTTATTGGTTTAGCATATTTAAAAATCGAAAACCGATAAACAAAACCGATAATGTACAAAATCAAACCGAACCAACCAATGCACACCCCTACTCCCTCTCCCCAATCCCACATAAACACAAATTTTTTTCTATTGAACTTCTAAACACAAACATTTTCTATTTAATTTTATCAAATATTAATGCACCTGGCATTACAAAACAAAACAACAAACAACAACATTACCCCAATGCCTCAAAGGCTCCCGCCCATTGCGGGGTAAGGGAGGGTCGGATGTACGCAGCCTGACCCCTA
>JAOTQJ010000099.1:13839335-13851514 GCA_025642045.1 Solanum sejunctum | reverse complement strand
GCGTCGAAAGTTGCATTGACTAACTGCTACTTCACAATCGAAAGAAGCGCAGACAGTTTAAAGAGTCATTTTGCTTTATTTCATGATACCCCAAAGCCAACATTAATGCACATGGTATTAGGATCTTAAAATCTGGATAGTGAACCTTGCATATCAAATTCCTCCAAAACATAATCAAGCACCAAAAAGAAGAGGACATGAATCCAATATGTCCAATTTTAATCATTTGATAAGCAAAAAAAGGCATTATTCAGGAGTAAATACATTAAAACTCTGATTTCCAACTTGCAAAGCCAGTTGAATAAAGCACACCAAGACATCTGGATCTCTGACATTTCTTTTCTTGACTGTTCGCTCAAAATTTCTCATATGGTGAAGTAACATTAGCTGTCAGCTTTCATGTTAGCTAGAGGAAATGGAAGTCGTCCATGTGTTTTTCTTCTCTTTAAACTTAAAGAAGGATATCAATATGAAATGACTACTCCCCCAGTTTCATTTTACTAGTTCAATGCACGTTGTCATATCAATAAAAAATGAATTTTTTTTCTTTATGAAAACATTATATAAATAATATTTTAAAGTTATAGTATGTATTATAAAAAAAGTAAAAAATTACATGTTCCTAAAATTGATAAATATGATCCTATTTGGGGTTTTGACTCTCAGATCCAAAATTGCAAATACCCTTATTTGTTCCTTTTTCCCCTTGCTCCACTTTGAAGAGGTTTTATAAGTTACAAGGGAAAAAAATTTAGTACTTACTTTTCAAATCTAACAATCATCAAAAATAAAATTGAAATCAGGATAGTCATGTTTTATTCATCTAATGAATTTAAATAGAAAAGCTTTTGTTGACTATTCTTTAATATTTGTTTAACTTAGATTATCTAATTTTTCATTTTATTTCTAATGAAGGGTCTTTTGGTTGATCTTAAATTAAGGGGGTATAAATTTTACTTAAATTGGTTTTTTTTATAAAAGAAAAACTTGTACTTGTATGATTAATTTAATTATATATATTTAAGCACCAAGACAAGATAAGACATTAGATAGAAAAGAGTGGAGGTCGCGAATTAGAGTAGCATCCTAATTGGTTGGCAGGGTCAGGTGGAGTAGTCGTGTTTTATATCATGTGTGTGATTATCTGTCATATGTGTGTTAATTTTGTCATATTTACATATCGTTATGTGCTTTTCGTTAGTAGTCGCCCTTTCTATTCACTTTCCTTTCCTTTTTGTCATATCTAGTTTATTTTGCTTATGGGTTTTTGAGATGAGGGCTCCCAGGCAACAACCTCTCTACTTCTATGAAGTAGTAGTAAGGTCTGTGTACATTCTAAACTCCCTAGACCCCACTTGTGGGATTCCACTGGGTATGTTGTTGTTGTTATATATTTAAGCACCAAAAGTCACCCTTTAATAATTTAATGTCAATCGTTTTTCGTGATTTAACTTTTGAATTCAGTAAACTATCATTAGAAAGATTATTTACCGTTTTAAAATACCTTGAAGGCTGATCACTTAAAAAATTTTAGTTTTCCTTTTAACTTTTTCATGTTTGCTTTAGAGGCTCTGTCATTCATTTGATAGGAACTAAGTTGCTCGAACTCGGGTGCAAGTGTCCGATACAGGTGGGGATCTAGAGGTCGAATCCTTCATAATCTAATTTTTAGGGGTCGTTTGATGTGAGGTATAAGTTATAATAATCCCGAGATAAAATGTCGAATTATTTTATACCATATTTAGTTGAAGGTATAAGGTAATCATTGGACTATTTATCCCACCATTTTCGGCTTAGTGATGAGATAAGTTATCCCATATATATGATTGGATAACTTATCCCAAGATAACTTATCCCGAAATTAATTATCCTGGGATAACATGTTGCCAACCAAATGACCCCTTAAGATTTGGGGATATGGATCCATATATGGATACGGGTGCAGGAATTCGTCTAAAAATAATCAAAATATCTAAAAGTAGAGAAAAATCCTAAATTATGAGATATTATGTAGAGAACTTGAAGAGAATCCTGGAAGGAGATTAAAGGAAAAGGTGTGACATAGAAATTTCTATATAAAAGATATTCTATTTTTTTTCAATTTCACCTTAGCTTTTGTATTGATTACAGAAATAATTAAAACTGTCCAAACTTTCCCCGTCAATCTTGGTCAAAGTATCCGAAACCAGTTGACCAAATCGAACATAGATCTCACACCCATGTCATGTCGACACGAGTGTGGCACCAAAAGTGAAGAGTGAGCAACTTAGGATAGGAACATCAACAATTACCGACCTTGATAATTCATTAAATTTCTAAGAAGTAACTCCTTTCCAATGAAAAGAAAATGAAAGGTATATGAATATGCACATAATTGTATAAAATATTTATTTTATTTTAAAATTTTTAAACTTCTTATTTTTATTTTTTTAAACTAAAATAATGGAGTAAAGTACAACTACAGTATTTAAATGAGAAAAGTAAAAGATTATACGCTACACTAATGAACTATGTATAAATTTGTTTTGACAATAATATCTAAAGGTTTTTTGCCTCAAACCTAATATTGTGCTGCACTTCTTAAGCTCTAGCAAGAAATATGTGTCATGAGTATCGTCTTCAACTGAAAAAACTAATGCTTCTCTAAAATAAGAAAATTCTTTGACAAATCCAATAATGCCCATAGCATGTTTCAATAGCCTTAATTTTGATTTTGAGAAAGAACTTCTTAGGAGAAATGAAATAGAATTTAAAAACATGGATGAAACTTTAGAGCCCGTAAAAATGAAAAGGAAGACTAAAGGGAAATGAAAACTCTTCTTGACTTTATATAAAACTTTCATGATTAATTATTAGTGTCTCTTTGACTTGTTTTCACATTTTCATAATGAAAATACACTAACTATGGGATTCAATGTATTGAAATCTGCAACTTTTAAGATTCTATAAAGGAAAACCTATTATAATTTGGTTAATGTACAAACCCTGAGGAGTTGGTCCAATGGTTAAACCTTGGGCAAAAAAGTCACAAGGTCACAGGATCGAATCCCCAGGGCCATTGATGTGTTACCCAGTCCTGAGTCAGGGCCCCGTGGAATAATAGTCGGGTCCGCAACGCGGGCACGGGACACCACGATTATCCAAAATAAATAAATAATTTGGTTAATGTACAATTTAAATCTCTACCTAATTGCTCTCATTAACTAATTTTCGTCTCTCCATTTTCTCCAACGTTCAGGGTATTTTAATTTGATTTTTGCAATAGCTCGAATATTCTCAATTCATTAATAGTAAAAACTAACTAAATTATTGAACAATATTTATATATACTGGTCTTTTAACTTTTGAAGAAGATATCATTCAACCTTGAGTTAATTAAATTTTAGTATTTACTATTTAATTAATTAGATGTTTGATTTAGTGTAAGGATAAAATAATAATAATATGATATAATCATTGTTTAATATTTAGTTAAATGTTTGATTTAGTATATAGGAGCAAAATAGTAAGCCAACTTTAAGGTTGGGATCTTTCCACTTTTGAAGCGTAAATAGTTCAATGAATCATTAAAGTTATTGGAAGTTTTTAAAAATAGAATGGTTGCCAAACATTTTGCAATGCACCAAAATGGATAGAGTGCCATATAAATTGGAGTGGAAGGACAACTAAAATGGAACTAAAGCTAGAATATAAAATTTAAAGTTGATTTTGTATTCAACTGATTTTCCCACCAAATTGAATGCTTAGTGCCAAGTATCAGTTTAAACATCACTATCGTCTAGGTTAAAGAATCTAATGATAAAAAATCCCAAATAAAGTTTTAGGAAATCTCTACTCAACCCAAAGGTTTGTCATATAGTTCAAAGCTTCGATGAAATGTTGTGAAAGAAGTACAAGCAAAAGTACAGTTACAGCTTCGCCACCAAGGGTTAAGGGTTAAGGTGGGATCAATAGAATCCCTCTATCCTTAAATAGGATGTCAAATTTGATCCCTGTGGGAAAAAACATGGTATGAACACTCCCCTCACCCCCATCCCCATCCCCACCCCCACCCCAACCTGGGTCTTACGCAGCATATAGGGATTTAGTCGAGACCCAATGCGAGTAACAGAAACAAGTGGGAATTTTTTTAAAAAAAAAGGTACTAAGTTACAACTTCGATACCATCTATTTGGTGTTGCACCAAAAAAGAAAGCAAAATCATATCACTTTGATTACTCATTCTTTCTGTCTCTAAAACAAGTACTCTATTCTTCTTTTTTTATTTTTTGAAATAGTACAATAAGTACTCTCTTTTTTTCTTGATCCTAGAAAAGATCAAAATATTCAAATAATTAAAAATTATACAGTGCAAATAATAATTAATATAAATCTCCTCTTACATCATAAGAACTTGGCGAAACACAAGGAAATATAATCATACCCACAAGTCAATGCATAATAATTATTAGGAGTGTCAAATGGGCGGGTTGGGCTGAAATTGGAGAAGTTAAAATGGGGTGTATTAAATATCGGATTGGGTCTTGACCTGCCCAAATGCACTTTCGGTTCAAATGGGTAGGACTCAAATGGGCTAAAATTCAGGTTGGATCATGACCCGCCCAATTTAAGACTAGCATTGAACATACAAAACAATGATACATTGGGCTAAAGTGAGAATCTTATTGGGCTTAGCTCAGAATTATTTTATAATGGGTTAAGTTGTACTGGGCTGAAAATTAGCCCAATTCTAAATCATACTGAACCCAACCCATAAAATTATGGGCGGGTTGCTTATGTTTGGCCTTATTTTGCCACCTCTAATAATAATTAACATAAATCTCTTCTTACACCATATGAACTTTCATAATCACGCTTAAGCACAGCAAAAACATTAACTGCTGCATAGTTTGTCACAGTGCAAGGAGGTTCCAATTAGCTTTCAACAGAAAACTGAATCATACATTCAAGTTCTACTTGCCTTTAACAGCAATCCCAGCCAGAAACCACAAATGCGTCAGTAGTAGTCACTGGACTTCTTTTAATATGGTAAGTATTTAGTCACTGGACTTTTACCACTCAAACAATGGCAGACTACTTTTCTTCGGACTGCAAAGTAGGATTCCTTTTTGAGACAAATTGCAATGTAGGATTCTTGATAAGTTTAATTCTAATAAGCTGCAAATCGTGTTGATCTGAAAATCAGCAGGGTGAGGAGGCTTCACTATTATATATAGACATGTAGAGTTGTCTCTGTGTCTGTCTGAATTTTCATACAGATAAATATGTTGGACCCCCCAACTTCAGAAATTCAGTGTATGGGTGGTTAACTCGAATCAATAGGGCCACAAATTATCTCGATTACATTCAATCCTAAAAGATCTCTCGTGAAAGCATCTACAACTTGCAATTATGGTGGTGCTTTCTAATAATTACAACTCAATTTTAAACAAATTGGAATTTATTATATTTCTTTATTTTTTGTATCATGTTGTCCACATGTGTGCCTCGACTATTCGACCGGGTACCGAATAACTCTGACCAACAAGGCTCAAGCAGATGGAAAAGACTATTACATTGGATACATGGTACCTTCCACAAACATAGGTACTGGGTAACTCTGCCCAAAGGCTCAAGCAGATAGGAAAAATTACTTAGCATTTTTGGCTCGAATTTAAACCTGAGAGCTCGTGGGAATAATTCCCCTAGTTGGAATAGGCTACATGAATCTTTTTTAAAAAAAAACTGATAAGTTTGTAGGCTACATGAATTCTCTATTTATTTACTTTTGATAATCATGTTGTCTTGATCAGCTTGTGCACCCCTCGACCCTGCCCCTCCCCCCCCCCCCCCCCAAAGCTAGTATTAGATACCAAGTAACTTTGTCTACCAAGACTAAGGAGGAAGAAATCACCTAGAAGATTGTGAAGCATACATGATACTAGTCCTTTAAAGCAGAAGACCCTATGAAAGCAACTGTGACTTAGGATGCAAAAAGTGGAGGAAAAGCATTTTTTTAAAAAAAAAAAAAAGGCAAACAATTGATCTAAGTTGAAAAACAACTACTGATATGATGACAAAATAAAGAGAATTTAAAATACCTCCCATATAATTACCGAACAATTGGCAGATGACGAGGCTAAGTACTTCCCATTATGTGAAAATTGCAAGAACCAGACTTCATCATCGTGTTCATGTAATATCTGGTGCAGTAGAAGCAATGAAGAAACATTAGTGCTTAAGATGATTAAAAAATTGCATCTGCAAGAAGTCAGACTCCACTATCAATGATTGCTCTAAAATGACTTATAACACAAAAGCAGTTTGTTGGTAAATGATAACAAGCAGAAAGACAGTGAAGCTCAATTTTATGAAGCACATTTACAAATCTTTGGCACTTTAACCAAACCCTCCACCTCAACCCAAGGCCATTTCCTTCTGCTTTCATGTAAATCACAGTGAATCCAACCACATTGCCTGATTAAACATCCCAACTATAAGCTCAATTTGCAAATGTTATAAACAACATGAACAATATATAAAAATTATGACTCAGTCTTAAACAAAGCAAAAATTAGAGAATAAAAAGGACATACTTGTTTACACACAAAACAAGAGAAAGGGAGTCCAATCTCACAATAGAATGAAAAATGATATTGTGCCTACAGGTGCTGACTTTTTCATTGATTCAAAAGTTTGGCAACAATCCATGAGACATTTGATATTATTGTGACCTAAAGCCTCGTAAAACAGTGGAGATAAGCTCAGTAAGGACATGAAGATCACAAAGCTTCCCAGAAACCAATAGTGCTTACCTATTAACTCCAGCATCTTTCTAAGACATAAGAAAAAAAGTTGCATTCATTTTTTTCCTAAATTAGTAAATAAAAGTTGCATTCATAAGCAAGCTCTGTGGCTGACAAAATGAGAGATGCGACACTACGGTGGTTTGGGCATGGGCAGAGAAGAAAGTGTTGATGACCCTGTCAGGAGATGCGAGAGGATGAATTTAGGGGTTACACTTAGAGGTAGACCAGTATCACCAAGAACATGACCTTAGATAGGAAGGAATGAAGGTCGCGTATTAGGGTAGAAGATTAGAAGGCTTGTGAGGGTAGGATGAAGTTGGGCCTTGGGTTATAGTAGGTTAGTAGCCGTATCATTATATATTATATTGTTATTGTCAGTCATTTATTTTATTACTTTTATTGTCTCTACATATTTTCGTTTGTTGTCCATTCTAGTCTTTCATATCTAAAATTTTCTACTTTTGAGGATGATTTTTGAGATGAAAGTCTTTCAGAAATAGCCTCTCTATCTCTATGAGATAGTCGTAAGATCCGCGTACATTTTTCCTTCCCCAGATCCCACTTGTGTGATTTTTCGCGTACATTTTTCCTTCCCCACATCTCACTTGTGGGATTTTCACTGGGTATGTTGTTGTATTCATCAGCAAGCTCGTTATGATAGAATTGCACGCATTCCCAATGTTAATTTGATCAAGGACCGAGGCTGCAATGAATATCTCTTAGTTAGAGTTCCATTATAACCAAAAAGGAGCTAGCATTTTGGAGATCCCTGGCAATGAAAGCTGGAGATTCAAATGTTTGTTGTTCATTTGTTATTTGTTGAACAACATATACATAAGCTTCCACTCTAAGTTGCTCGGACTCGGGTACGGGTGTCCAGAGGTCGGATCCTTCATAATTTAATTCTTTAAGATTCGAGAATATGGATCCATATAGGGATACAGGTGTGGGGATTTGCCTAAAAATATTAAAACATCTAGAAATGGAGTGGTAAAACTAAATTATGAGATATTACATCGAGAACTTTATGTAGAATTCTGGAAGGAGATTAAAGCAAAAGGAGTAGCATAGAAATTTCTATACAAAAAATATTCCATTTTCTTTAATTTCACCTTAGCTTTTGTATTGATTACAAAAATCATTAAAACTTATCCCCATCGATTTTGGTCAAAGTACCCGAAATTGGCTTAAGCACACCATTAACGACAGTATATACGACAAGCCATGTTTATTATCATCAAAAAAAAGGCAGGTCTGGGGAATGACCCGACCACAAGGGCCTATTGTATGCAGCCTTAAGTTGCATTTCAACCATAGACTGTTTCTTAGCCTTGAACCTGTGACTTCCTGGTTACGCGATAGCAACTTTACCGATGTTGTTAACTTGAAAATTAAACATGCCTTTTAAAAGAGCATGAGCAAAATTGGCAAAATGTTCAACCACAAAAAGTTAAATAAAACAAAGCATTCAATGAATGCTTTTCATCCTAACGCCAACATATGTTATTTAAACAATGACATAAAATAGAAGTGGCAACGCTTTTAACGACAATGACAATGTTTAGAACACAAAAGAAAACACTTGAATCAATACTTTCCATCATATTCATTTACCACCACTAACTATTGACTCATATAATCATAGGACAAACTAGTGCATGACTGCAGGATGCATTAAAATGGAAAGAGTTTACTTTGCGTCTTACACAGCTGACGCAAGTTATGTGGGGCTTATTTTGTTTCACAAATGGGTGGACAAAACAGTGTCCAGAAATTTGTGAATTAAAGCCTCACACAACTTGTGTCTGTTATGTGAGGCACAAAATAGAGTTTCTCTTGAATATGTCATACAATCAAGAGCAGAATCAAGAGGCTTGTATATCAAAATGAACACCCAATTATTAATCCGATCTAACCTGCATTGTTAGAGATGGAATATGATCTCTTCCGCACTGATGATCAGTGAGAAGTGACATTTCACCTACCACAGAGTTGTGAAATTTACAAGAATCTAGTTGCAAGTCAAGAGCCTGTTCAACAAGATGCACCAATCTCTTTTCTGGAATCATAACAGTTGGGGGAAGCAATCTTTGCAATTCCTCTAGAAGCTTTGTACGTGACTTTACTCTCACTATACCTTGACTTGATACCCCAGTAAGAACCTGCTGAGAATGTGATATAATGAGAAAGGAAAGCTCATGGACTCTATCATTGTTTATGCAAAGAGGTGCGATCTCGCCCCTCAGTGTCTTCAGAGCATCCATGACTTTTTCTTTGTCCAACAATTCAAAAAACTTCTGCTCCAATATCACAAAAGATGCCAACTTTACAATTTTTTCATCCACCAGACCAATCTTTTGCAATGTGTTTAAACTTTCATCCCATTTACCATCAAGAATTTGCTGCATAAACAAATTTATGACAGAAGTGTGCAAGGATATCCCTGATTCTTCCTCTAGAAGGGACCGAGTCTTTTTGTAACCAAGAGAATCTAATGCCTCAGTTATAATACGAACAAATTCAACTTTCTTGACAACTCCTTTTGTACCAACAACCTCATCGTCCCCTTGAAGAGCCAAGGGTCGAGCCATCGAGTCACCCAATGAACAACTTGCAGGATCTCTAACAAATGTCCTGTATGAAATATCTACCAATTGACCGGAGGATACCTTCACACGTTTTGATGGTGGTTCATCATCATCCTCAACTCCCATGAAACAAATACCTCAGCCCATATATAATAGCCGGAGGAAGACAAAACTGAAAAGTTGGAATTGTAGGCCTAAATCCTGCAATCAATGTATGAAACACCAGAAAAGGAAATAACATAAAATCAATTAAAGTAGAAAACATTAAAAACAGAAAGAAGGTAATCTGCAGGACCCACTTTGAACGATCTAATATTAGAAACAGAAAACAATAGTAATTAGACAATGAGTAATACAGAGAGTTGAAAGAAAAAACTTCAACAAACAAAAAGTATAAGATAATCTTTTTTATGTGTAATTATTTTATAGATGAAAATTTCCCAGCATTGAGCACGAGCATCATCTAATACTAATATCACATGCGAACATACTCACATATATTTATATGAACGTAAAAGTGCTTAGACAAATTCGCAACGAATACAGCTGTCATATCCAAACAGTCAAGAGCTTCTAACCATCATCCATCAAGACCTTGGACAGAATATTTAGAATTACAGGATAAAATGCCGTCATGACGTGCAACCAGTAATATTGGAGATGATGCCAGACAATAATAATTGCTTATGCTACAAATTGATTTTGCTTGCGTTAGTTGAAAATCTATACATAGAGGGCTCCACCAGAACTTCCTTTTTAACAACTATTCAAGTAGGAAGGGGCAGCCTCAGTTAAAAGCTTAATGAACATAGACCTAAATAAACATCAAGAATTTATACTACTAGTTATCCAACCATTCAACAACCTGCCTAGTTGCTCCCACTAAGTCCATATTAACATCAAAGGGGCATTTGTCACCATTTTCTTTGAATAACCCTATTCGATCTTCTCAATACCAGCCGCCAAATCAAACAGCATTACCAGCTAATGATGATCCTCCAAAAAGTAAGAGAACTGATGCAAAACAGAGAACCAATTCCCCCCAGATGGAGATTACACAAAATACACATGTTTTTACTAGTGTGAGTGCTAGCACACAAGTTCCCATTAATCAATACTCAAGCTGTGGGTAGTTACGGTAAATGAATGAATAAATTCAACTCTCAGATATGTCTAATCTTGATATTTGTAATTCAATAGAAAAGAAAAAACACCCTACATATGTTACCACTATCGACTTGATAGCTCTATCCAAAATAGCTTGGCCACTAACCAGAAGAGTCTAGTCCTCTTACTCACATGTGAATATGACTTAAGGCCATAAACTGGGTAACAATAAAGCTGGAGCAATCAACAGAATCTCACTCATTATATACATACATTTGCAAGGTCTGACTACACAAGGTCATCATACTTGCAAAATAACAAACAAGGTTTACCCTATTTCTCTACCGGATTATGAATTGGTCATATCTCATATCATATCTTGGAAACAAAGTTAATTCCTCCCCTAGCATGATATGATGTAGCACGCACACACTAAGCCCCTCAAAACCTGTTATGATCAAGAATGATAGTAAGATACCCATAAATAGCACAAGATAGTGATGAGTCTTGAGCCTCTTAAACCTACTATGATCAACAATAAACTAATTAAGGAGAACTAGTTACACTTACAGCAATACACTTACAATGCAAATCTAAACCAGCCCTCTCACCAACAGCACGAAGTAAGGATATTGATGAAAGAAAAAGCAAAAACAAATAAAAACTATGACATCATTTTATAGATTCAATGTTCAAGTAAACTTCTGCATAAGCTAATTCAAACTCAAAATGTATGCCGTCAAACTGATCTTAAAGTTCCAGATAGGTTAAACTTAACTTGTGTCAACCATACTCTTCTTAGTAAAATAAATAAGCATCCTACAATAACCAACTAGAAAACAATCAGACTTTAGATAATCCAGTAATACCATTCAAGAAATCCAACAAAACCATACCCAGAAAAGATTTCCGTAAAAGAAAAGCAAACTAGATAACCAGAAAATAAATGAATATCAAGAAAGATAGGGGCAGAATCTGCAATACCCAGAAAACAATTTCAAGATTCAGATCAAAATGGATAGAGAAACTGATTGAAAACCGAGTAAATCGGAAATGGTTTTATCCAATTTGCTTTCTGTCGGTAAGGTAAGACTAGTAGATTAGGTGGGTAAGGAGCACTCGATTGAAAAGAAAGCTAAGAAAAGGTATTTGATTGTTGGGAGTGTGAATGTTGTAGAGAGATTTGTTAATGGAGAATTTCGTGAATAGAGAAATGGAGGAAAGAGTTGTTTGGCATTTTACATAAGGGACCCCTTTGTATATTATACTAATCTTTTTGCGTGGATCGGAGAACCACCTCTCAAAGCTTCTAGGTGCCTTATTCTGGTTGTTCAAATTGTTACCTCGGGGTGGAAATATGTTATTCGAGTTATTCCTTGAAGAATGAAATAAATAATTAAAAAATTATTTTATATTTTAAATCAAATATAATTTTATTTTATCTCAATATTATTATAATTTATAACTCACATTAAATAATTTCTTAGTCTCTGTGTCAATACCATAAAGGTTAATGTGTTTGCGATTTTATCCAAAATATTAAATTCATCTTTAAGAAAAAAGTTGATATAGTATATTAAAGGGATAACCCTCAAATTGGACCATTAACTTGGCACCAATTTGTAAGTTGGAACTTAAACTTTCATATTGCACAAATAGGACCCTCAACTTGGCAATTCCTGAACAAGTAGGCACA
>JAOTQJ010000099.1:13791266-13810314 GCA_025642045.1 Solanum sejunctum | reverse complement strand
TGTTGTTAGAAGAAAATAGAACTTTTATATGGGCATCAACGAAAATTTTCACTTCCATTTGGGATCCAACCAAGAGAGAATGTATTTTCTTCAGAAATTTCCCATGTTCTCAACCTAAAGCAAATAGGGAAAGGAAAGCTATTATCTCTCGTCTTCCTTTCATTCTTCTCTTACCTCAATACCTAGTTATTAAAAGGAAAAATCTTTGAGATACGGAGTTTGGGACAATGAAGACAGAATTGTACCTCTGAACCCTCTTGCTGACTCCACCTTGAATTACAGCTAGGTAGTTTAGCCTCTTCATTCTTTTGTTTTTCCATCAGCTGAGCACCTCTAGCAGCCTTTGCTTCAACCCCTTTTAAGTACTTCGTAGGATTGCCTTCACTGTCATAATACCGACCTACAAGCTTACCAACAAATCTGCCAAAAAGGAAGTGAGTTAGAGATTCATTCAGTTCTTCAATATTAAACTTCCTACTTATGTTTGTCAAAATAGAGGAAACAAATTCTTAAAAACCAAATTCTTTGTTATTGCTTTTTGAATGCCAAACAAATGAAATACATACCATGCAGGATTTATTTTTCATTGATAACTATGCACCTTTATATAAGTGATAGCATTCTACATATTAAGCCCATGGTTATAACAATATTATTTGCTTCACCAGAAACAAAAACATCTCAGGTACCACAATAAAGGAACCCTTGAACTTTTGGCAAATGACAATGTTAGAATGATTCTTGTACTATATTCTGGAAAGTTACCAGGAAAAGAGAAGTATGTTTTCCTTAGTTTATCACATATGTAGGTCAACCATTAATAAATTCATTCCAAAGGATAAATGAATAGACAGTATAGAATAGAATAGTGTGTTTCAATCGCATCTTGCTATCCGTCTCCGACAACATATTTATTTTGGATGGTTAGGCCTTATCGTAAAAGAGTTAATGGCTAAAAAATCGCGTCTTTGCAAGTCTGATACTAACATTATGTCTTGTTTCCGACTTTCCATTACTCCCGGAACTATAACTTCCAAGGATTAACCCCCCTTGCTAGACAGATGGCAAAGCGTTTGTTAACACTTACTTAGAGGAGCATGGGGGGTAAATAAGTCATTCACATGGCCTTTATAAAGCCTAAAACCCGCTAAACTATCATCATTTGCAAGTTTCATACTTAATTATCGGGTGTTTCTGTTTTCCCCACCCACACTCCCCGAACTATAATTTTGGAAGATTAAACCCCCATGGGGGCCAAATAACAAAGAGTTTTATTATATTTTCTCTTCTTTTTTTTTGAGAAATAATACTGTTGTGTTCTTCAGCATTAAGGAATGTTGGCTACCTCCAAAAAGTTAAAGGTAGTAAGGTGAAACTTAAAAGCTTATAAGCACTTCTTTATTTTTACCCAAATACTACAAAGTCACAAAAGTGCTTAAAAGTCATTTTGGCTTAGAACACCTAAAATAAGCAAATCCAAATAGGCTCTTGGTTTAACTTTTAACTAGTTTATTTGACTTTTTTTGTGTTAAACTTTGATAGAGATTTTGGGCTTAAATTGTAATGCTACGTGTAGTGTCACTAGGCATATTGAGTAATACACTTCCAGGGGATTTTTAATCTTTAAAAATTATAGTTTAGGGGAATAACAGAAAAACCTAACAGTTTAATTATGAAACTTGCAAAGCTTGCCACTTGGCACATTTTTTAAGGGGTCATTTGGAAGCTCGTTTTGGAGTTGAGCTATGCAGATATTAAATCCAGCATTTGTAATACCACGTTTGATAGTTAGTTAGGAGATCAAAAAATTTTATGTATAAAATTAATATGGTGTTTGATTTGTAAGTTAGAAACCTGCAGTACTCCTATTCCATATTAAATTAATTTGTGAGATAATGCACACATATTAAGAAACACATTTAAGCACAAAATTTTAACCATATTTTCTACTATTACCCTTATAAATAACTTTGTAAATAGTGTATTTAATTTTTGGAAAATATAAAATTTCATTAAAGGAAAGGGCAAACAACAACAACAACAACAACATACCCGGTGGAATCCCACAAGTGGAGTATGGGAAGGTTAAAATATATGCAAACCTTACCACTACCTCATAGAGATAGAGAGGCTGTTTTCGGAAAACCCTCGTCTCAAAAATCAAGCCTCATAAGCAGAAAACACTAGCTATGGAAAGAAAGCAAAAAGAAAGGAAAGAAGGAAAATGACCAATAATGAAAGCAAATGATAATATATAAATAAGATAAAAGTAACAAATATAAGACGGATAATGACCCCACAGGATATAAAGACACGACTAATTCTACTAACCTACTATATCATACGACCAGACATCAACTTACTCCTACTAGCCTATTATCCTTCTACCCTAATATGCGGACCTCCACTCCTTTCTATCTAAGTCATGTCTTCAGTGAGACGAAGTTTCACCATATCTTATCTAATCACCTCCCTCTAATACTTCTTCGATCTACCGCTACCCCTCCGTGTAACACCTAGCTCCAACCTCTCGCACCTCCTAACAGGAGCATCAGTACTTCTTCTTTGCACATATTTGAACCATCACAGTCTCGCTTCCCTAATTTTGTCAACCATAGTGGCCACCTCTAACCTCTCCCGAATGGTCTCATTCCTAACCTTATCACTCCTGATCTGTACACATCCATCTCAACATCCTCATCTCCGCGACCTGCATCTTCTGAACATGTGAGTTTTTGCTTGGCCAACACTCCACCCCATATAATAAAGACGGTCTAATCACCATTCTATAAAACTAAACTTTAAGTTTAGGTGGTATCTTCTTATCACACAATACTCAAGAGACAAGCCTACATTTCATCCATGCTACACCTATACAATGTGTGACATCGTCGTCGATCTCGCCACTGCCTTGGGTGATGGACCCTAGATATTTAATAATTTTCTCTCTTGGGAATAGATTGGGTCGCAAGCTTCACTTTAATGTCTGCTTCATACCTCACAACGCTGAATTTGTACTCCAAGTATTCTGTTTTGGTCCTGCTCAGTTTAAACCCTTTAGATTCCAAACTATGTCTCCAAACCTCCAATTTATTATTAACTTTAGCCCGAATTTCATCAATCAGTACTATATCATCAGCAAATAGCATACACCATGAAACCTCCTCCTGAATAGATCGTGTCAGCTCATCCATTACTAAGGCAAAAAGAAAAGGGCTCAACACAAATCCTTGATGAAGTCTCGTCTCAATAGGAAAATACTCTTGAGTCTCCCCCCACCATTCTCCCTCGAGTTTTGGCTCCGTCATACATGTCCTTTATCACCTTAATATACACTATTAGAACACCTTTCGCCTCTAGGCACCTCCATAGGACATCCCTCGGGACTCTGTCCTAGGCCTTCTCAAGAGGAAAGGGCAAATATAAAAAATATTTCAAACATCTATCTTGAAATTTGAGCGATTCAACTACTTTGAACAATGAAAAAAGCTCCAAAATTGAGTTAATACAATATAGAGGGAGTATTATTTCATATAAGATAAAGGTGGAATAACTAATACATACATAATCAATACCTGCATAAAATAATACATTGAATCCTACATTACTAATATTTGCATAATTCTATCCAACTACCAAATGACCCCCAAGTGTTTTTGGAGCATGAAATACACACACCGACATATATTGATTTGCGGGTTTAACCCTTGAAAGTTACATTTCAGGTGGTAATAGAAACACCTTACGGTTTACGTATAAAACTTGTGTTAGTCATTAATTCATCAAAAACCCATTCATCATGTAGCAGCTTCTGCTTACTCCCTCAAACAAACAATGCACTAACTTGCATTCCCAATCTATGGAATTTTGATTCTTCCACAGATAAAACTAAAAAGATATACTGATATTTAAAAAAAAGACTAAGAGATAGACAATAGTTGAAAGGTTGCAATATATAACAGATTTTATTTAATTGCAAACACTAACACATGGATATGAGAACTAGGTGACTTCAAACATTTATCATGAATTCTTCTTCTCTTACTTAGATCAACGTTCCATCACATTCTTTTCCATTTTCATTTCTATTTCTGGAAAGCAAAACCTCCACCAAAGATTAAGGTTTTCAGACAGGCTGGTTCCCA
Source organism: Solanum sejunctum (assembly GCA_025642045.1). Lineage (NCBI taxonomy): Eukaryota > Viridiplantae > Streptophyta > Magnoliopsida > Solanales > Solanaceae > Solanum > Solanum sejunctum. The sequence continues at coordinate 13,806,169 of JAOTQJ010000099.1, read as the reverse complement.
AATAGACTGAACCTAAGACATGTTACACCAACAGAGAAGAAAGTAGACATCTTTTCCAATATTTCTTAAAAGTATGAAGAAAGTGGTGATAGCCATAATCATTTTTCTGATATGTTACAGTGCCAAACTAGAACATGTAGCTAGAAAAAATTGCAAGACCATGACAACTGTGGACATGCAAAAACAAAGTAACAGTTACTTTGAGATACTTATTGCAATGTGGTACTTCTTTCCTACTATTAGAGCTCATTACTTCTAAATTCTTGTGTTGCAATGCATTGACTTCTTGATCTCCCTCCTAGCTTTAGGTTATCTGGTTAGCTTTCGAACATCTTTAAATTGGATCTCTCTTTAAAAATGAAATTTTGAAGTTTTTGCTACGAAACATCACTATTCATGTGTGACTTTCTAATTCCACTTTCTTTCTTTTTCTTTGATGAGCAAGAAGTGTCCAAGGGCCAGTCGAGCACAATTCGGAACTTGGAAGATAATGGGTCTATCTTCTACCTTGCTCCACTTAAATACTAGGCTTTTGTTTGCTACAACGTTTGAAAAAATGATGTGCACCTAACCCACATAACACATGATATGCCCCTACCAACCAAAACCCTTGGAGCTTTCTACACATACTCTTCTATGCTTTTGTTCTCCTTCCCAATAGAGATACACAAAAACATACAATCACCTACTACTCATGTCTATATAGTTTTCCACTACGAAGATGCTACTCCTTGACGTTTTACAGAAATGACTTGGCATATGAATAATAAATCTAACCACTGAATAAGAAAGTGAAGGCACTGTTGATAAGTATTCTCCCAAGGAAAGTCCACTATTCACAATCCACACTACCCATTCAAGATTAATAAGTTCAAGATGAATTACTCACGTGTATGTTCGGAAGTAGAAGTCTCTCCAGTCAACAATGCTTTTAACCTATAAAAGTGGGATATATAAAATAAGTTCTTCCCTGTCAAGAAAAAATTGCTATGTACAACCTTTGTAATAGATATTTCTGCAGACCGATATAAATACAACTCCATTCCCTTTCAGATAATAAAAAGTGCCATGCACAGAGATGGTCGACTGGACGTAAAAGAACAATGTAAAGATACGCATAAGCAAAGAGAGAAACATCTAAGCATATTAATCTTGCAAAAGCCAGAAGGAAAAAAAGGGGGGGCAAGCCCGTTCACTAAAGCTCCTGCTATGTGCAAGGTCCGGGGAAGGGCCTAACCACAAGGGTCTAAGGGTCTATTGTATGTAGTCTTACCTTGCATTTCTGCAAGAGACTGTTTCCAATCCAGAATGCCATAAAGTATTTAGGAACAGTGTGTATCATCAAAAGTATTGCACTAGATATATTAGGAGGATTGAGCCTGACCAAGGACATAACGTGTTCAAAACAGGAAGCACCCTCTGAATGACAACAGAACATCATATTACCTCGGAGCTGGATAAATCCCGCAGTGAGTCAGTGAGTCCATCTCCTGTATTAACATAGAGTAAAACAACTTCATTTAGAAGCCACACATCATCAAGACAAAACCAAAACAGAAGAATCATATTCATTTATACTATGGAAATTGAAAGGCAAGCAAGAAGTTTAAACATCGGAAGTGCTGCATTTAGTCATTGTTTAGTCTCATTACACTTTAGAGACCGTCTAGAAGCAAGAAAAGGGATTTCTCTTTAAGTGGTCAAATTTGTACTATTATTCTTGTCCAGAGAGGAATTCAGTCAATCACAACTGATATTGTTTAGTAAAGGCAGTGTTTATTGCTTCAATGGCTTCAAGCATCACAATTCATAGTTCTCTTGTCTCAAATCATTTTCGTAATAGCAATTATCATAGGAAGTCAAAAGATTTCTTCAAATAGTAGACCAAATCAGGCACATTCTTAAATTATATATTGTTTGTGCTTGACTGAGCCTTTTTATTTCCTGATAAGTTGCACTTGGCTAAGCCTAAAGAATGTGATTCTTGTTTTTAAGTGGGCAGAGTAGGTATTCCTTTCTATTCTACAAAATCCCATACAAGAGAAGTACAATCACCACTGCCATAACCATTATTTCGATTTTAACCAAATGGAGAACACAACTTCTAATTTCTAGCCTCTTTTGGTACACATATTATGGGAAATTAAACAGAAGGTATGCTATAAAGCTCCTCAAACTGCTTCCACTCTGCATTCACCTTCTTGTTGAAAGTTTGCCAGTGAAGTATGTAGTACTGTAGTTGATTTTTTTTTATTTGCACCGGGTGTCCGAGTCTCCTTGAGCCCAGACTAATCCCGGGGGTACACAGGCCCTCGGCAAGGAGTTTCCCGCAACTGCACCACGGTTAATTTAGGTTTTACCCAGTCCGATGGCCCTCAAAAATTGTTTGCACCCAGTGGGTTTCGAACTTGAGACCTTGAAAACAACTCTTGGTACTTGGAAGTTGATGGCACCAATATCCTATTCTTCCTATTCAGAAGTTGATGACACCAATATTAAAATGAAGGTCCAAGAACCCTTGGCTAATGAACTTTGATATCTCACTTCTCAATATGGTTAATAATAACCCATAATCAAATTTCTTGGCTAGTTGCATATTAAAATTTCCTTTTAAGATTTTAACATTCTTTGTTTTCCTTTTAAGATTTTACCTTCTTTTTTTCCTTTAAGATTTTAAGCTTCTGTATTACTTTAAGCACCTTATGCTTTTCTTGAGCCAAGGATCTTTCGAAAACAGTTTATCTGCCCTCATACGATAGGGGGTAAGTAAGAGGTAAGGTCTATGTACACACCACCCTCCTCAGAACCAACTTGTGGAATTACATTGGATATGTTCTTGTTGTTGTATATTACTTTAAGCACCTAAGTACAAGAAATCTTTTTGCACAACATAAAGAAACAAGATATAATCCAAGGGGCATAGATAGAAGATGAATTTTGATCAGATAAGAGTTCATATATAATACTATGAACTTACATTCACCATTTCTCACTAACATTTCAAACAAAACACCAAAAATTAATGAAAGGAAATGAAACAAAGACTAACAACAGCTGAGCCTATAATAATTGTTTCCACCTTGCAGATGCAACTGGTGCTTAATCACTACTCGAAGCATAATAGAGCTCTACTGATAAATCATTGGAAACACCTGAGAGGAGCCACCATGAACAATTTTAAGCAAAACACTACTTGAAATAATAGGAATGCCACTTCCTTGGTGCTGGTAGCGGATCCATTTTCTCTTAGAGAACCCCTTAACATCTCACTGCAACCTTGCTAGATGTGACTTCCCAGAAGCATAAATACCTTAAATGGAGTATGCATATCATCAGATACTTCAATCAAGACAGTTTGCTTCATCTAGAAGTTTGCTAGCATAGCAAGTAAACCTTTCTCACCACGGCTAGACTTGGTGTGTCTTCAGTACAGCGGAAAAATTTCCATGTTCGGTTGCTCAAAATTTTTAAAAAATATCTTCTCTACGAAAACTAGTTACTTAAAAATGAGAAAAATGACTTCCCCAGTGAAAGTAGGGAAAACAAGTTCCACAAGTGCCAGTCCACATTGATTATGTCCTCCCCACTCTCCAACACACCTCATCTTCAACTCCCTTCCCTTAATACCCCATCTCTATCACCTGCACAAAAAATCCACACCCTTACCCCTACCCCACCTCTCACAGTATTTTTCTAGATTGTATATAAATGCTTTAATAATATTTTTTTATTACATACCAAACACAAGAAAATAAATAAGAAACCTACTTATTTTTCTGAAAAAACATTTTCTTTCATAACGAACACACCCTTAATCTGATGTTCTTGAGATCTTCCATCCGTTAGAAATGGAAGTTGATTTTGCTTCTATCATGAACTTCTATTCACTTTCCCTACTTTTGGGATTACAGTGATATGTGTTATGAACTCTTATTCACACTATATTCAAGTATACATGCTATGCAGTAGATAATGTTATAATAATCTCGATGCATCAGAACATAGAAATAAAAACAAAAGACTCTAACCTGTAAAGTTTCCTGAAACGAATGCACGTGAAGCATCTCTGAAATTTGAAAATTGTAGGGAAATCATTATATAATTGGAAAATGTTGAGCAGCTAAAAGTTCTCCAATGAGATTAGCTTTATATGACACAGAGCAGCAAAAGTTTAAACTGATTGTCCTTTGTGAGAAAATAAAACAAATCCCACATAAATTACAAACCATGAGAAAAATAGCCACTCTTTAAGATTCGAAAGTGATAGAACGAAAGATTACATCAAATCTTCAATGGGGATTACATATCATGAAGCATAAATACAACAACAGCAAAAGAATTGGAAGAAGAGCACACCTTCCGGCAAAATGGTTGTAGCCACCTCCTACTCCATAGTGACTCTTTCCTTTGCTCACATCAAATACCGACCTATTAACAGCACCAAACAAAACAAAAGCCGGAAGATTAAAAGAAAAAATACAATCTTGAAATGAAACTAAGAGTATAGCAGATTTGACATATACCCAATAATACCAAGAAATATGGGCAAACTTGGATCAGAACCATTATAAATAGCAAGTTCTTCAACAGTGAAAAGTCTGGGAGAATTCTATCACAAGCACATATAAAAAAAGAGATTTAAATAAAATTAATCAATATAGCAATGAAACATCAAAGATTTGGCTCAAGAAAAAACAAAAAGAATGGAGTTAAAGAGACACACTTGCGTAGTAGAGTTGAATGATTTGAGAGGGAAAATCTTGAATAGGAGCAAAGAGAGAAGAGCCACTGTAACAGGAATCCCTAAAAATGAAGACCACCTCATTTTTTTCATACTTCTCCAATTTTCTTGTAATTAGCGACTATTTCTGTTGTGCTGACCCGCAGAATTTTATATTTCATCATTGACCTTTAAAATTACTCCACTATATTTCAAAATCATTATTCATGAAAATTTCAAATTTGAAAAATAGCTTCTAAGGCTTTATTTGGTGTGATAGACAAAGGGAAGCTAATTTTACTTATTTGTATAGTGTAGGATAACTTATTCTAGGATTAATAATTAGTTCTGAAATAAGTTATTTCCTTCTGTGATAAAATAATATTAACACGATATTATCCAGATATGTGAAATAAGAAAAATATTCCTCTTAAACTCTCTTTTATACACCAATTTTATATATGCAGAAAAGAAGTATCAATGCTCTTATTAGAAAGTGCGAAAAGTTGGAGTCAGGGGTCACTCGAAGGGGTAGAAATAGACCGAAGAAGTACTGAAAGAAGGTGATCAGACAAGATATGGTGAAACTTCATCTTACCGAAGACGTGACCTTAGACAGGAAGGAGTGGAGATCACATATTAATATAGCAGGCTAATAAGTTAGTAAGGGTAGATTGATGTCTAGCCTTGTGATATTGTAAGTTAGTACTAGGAATAGTCGGTTTTTATATCTTGTCATTACCCGTCTTAATGAAGGGCCTTTTGTCATTTCCAATTTATTTGACTTCTAAACTACGTTGTTTTGACCCATGATGTTGTTTTGTCTCTCTAGCAAAGTTTCTATTAAAGCTTAGGGATTGAGGCTTGGATCAAGAGTTTTCAAGGTCTTTTCACCTCAATTTCTAAGGCTTCCTATTGAGGTGCGTAGGGCTTCATTTATATATTAGATTCATCCATGAAGTTCAAATTCTACTCACTTTTTCTTTAAGTTCAAGTATGAATTTTTAAGGTTTTTCCTGATTTGATTCCAAAAACATGGATTGTAGTTATTACAAGATTAATTTACTTAATTATGCATGTATTATGATGGACTATATGAACTTTGTGATTTCCAAATGATTTCAAGTATGTGTTATTGGGCTTGTTGAATTGATATAGGTTACTTTACTAATGATCCGAATTGATTTCAATTGCATTGATTCCACATGATTTTCATCCAATTCCATCATTTTAACTTCAATTGTTCATGAATTCATATTATGCGATTTTCTATGACAAAGCTACAATTTTTAAGTATGAAAATATGCTATGATGATGATATTGAGGGCGATCTGAGACCCTAAATATTTATGTAATGGCGATAAAATGGAAGTATACCCACACTTTATGTAAGCATGTAGAGGGATGTCACGACCTAAAACGAACTCATGACTAAAAAGACACTTAATTCCAAATCCAAGGGTAAAGTACACTTAAATGAGAACCCAATAAGTAAATAGTCATTACATAATATACTAAATCACCCATAAAATCATAATTTAGAACTTGGTGTCATGAGTGTACAGAGCATCTAATACACAAACGAGTGAATTAAATACATTACTGTCTTTTGAACAGGAATAAAGGTCATACTATTAGGATAGAATCTAATGGAAACTCGAAGCTTTGAGTCTCACCACTAAATCTGGAATAAATCGACTGCATGAGTAAATTAACTACTACATGAGTAATCCTGACGAAAATCTACAGGGGAGAAAGAAGTAGGAGTGAGTACACATAATATGTATCCAGCAGATTTAACTGACTGAGAATTAGAAATTGAATAAACTATGAAACAATTTAGAAACGCTTCCTCTTGCAACCAAAAAACCAGCCTGAATCGGTGCCGCCAATTTATATAGAACAACACGAATAAAGTAAAGATATAATGTCAATTAATTCAATCCAAAACTATCACAAGTAATGCAATGATATGGTATACAATGCAATGCAAGGTGGAATCAAGCTTGTTGCATAGCCTGTCATCTATAATCTCAATATATCAACTACCTTGCCATCTAACTCGTGATCAAGGACTCATGATAATAATCTCCCTGTATCAATTACCTTGCCATCTAAGCGTATGTGGTCAAGGACTCATGATACGAATCACAATGTATCAACTACCTTGCCACCTGAGTGAGTATGATGAAGGACTCATGATACGAGTCACAATGTATCAACTACCTTGTCAATTGAGTGAGTGTGATCAAGGACTCATGCTACGAGTCATGATTCACAACTTCCCAAAATATCATGACATATAGTATGAAGATGTATGCAACAAAGATATAGTTATGGAAGCAATATTTCTCTCAGTAAAGTACAATAATTGTCAAAGTTCTCCAAGTTAGCAATTATATTTTCACCCCCTTTTACACATTTTGGGATATTGTTCTCTTTAAAAATTCTCCACTACATTTTAAAAATTATCATTTCCCAACTTAGTCATGATTCTCATAATTTTTTGTCATTATTTGTCTCATAATTAATACTTTTATTTATTCTTTTTTAGCATGAATTTTGTGAGTTGTGCTAGACAATGCGATTAATTGCAGAATTAAATTGATACAAAAATGAGAAAATTTAGAGCCAAAATGAATCAAAAATAACAAATTATAGAAGGAAATTTGTAGTACTACGAAGGGTAATTCAATAATTTTGCATATATGTATCAACTTAATAGATTAAAATGAATATTATATTTATATTTGTTACCCTTTTCTACCTTATAATAAGAGAAGGTTTGTAGTACTGCGAACGGTAATTCAATAATTTTGCACATATGTATCAGGATCAACACCTGGCCTTATGCATGTTGACGAATGACAAGTGTATGATATTATATTTTATTTGCTTTCCTACAATTCCACGTGTAACTTCATACTCCACATGAAATTTTCTTTTGTCTTCTACCTTTTGCATTTTACATTTTCTGCCTGCCTCTTTCTTTCCTAGATTGGTGAGCTCTTCATCCACTTCTCTTTTTAAATTTAATTTGTATTCTTAACTCTTCAAATTCTTTGTTTTTTTTGTTCTCCAATCTCATATTTGTTGCTACCTATTTTCCATAGCATTACTTAAAGAGAGAGGAGTACTGTTCAAAAAGAGAGAATGAGCAATTTTTTGTCGAGGTTTGTGCTCATTTATTTGTTTCCTGTTTTTTTTTTCAGATGTTATACATTGATATCATCTTTCTTTTTTATTTTTATCTCAGTATATTCATAGGTAATTTTGATCAATTTAGATTGTGATTTGGTTAATATGCATGAAAATTTTGACTTTGTGGTAATGGGTACTCAATTTTTTTTGTCAATGTAATGAGTTTCCAAAGAGATTCTAAAATTGTAATTTCTTTGTGACTTCAAATTCTCGCTGGAACTCACATGCATTTGGACAATGATATTTAATTTACACATTTATGTATTGAATGTATTTGATAATATGTCAAAACCAACTAATTGGGGAAATGGTCGATACTATTGAAAAGATTAAAAGGGAACCAATGTGTTCAGTCCACATGAGTAGTAGCAAAGAACCCATTTAAACATGTTGAGAAGATGAAATGAAAGGTTGAACTAATCAGTTCACATGAGCAGTGACGAAGAACCCATTGAAACATGAAAGCCACAAAGGCTTAAATTGAAGAATTGAACTCAACATCATTAAAAAATAAGAGAGACCGAGAGAAGAAGGTGGATGATAGAGGCCAAACTGAGTCAAAAGGAGAAGAGTGAAAGGGCATGCATAAATTAGGGGTTAAACCACGTGGAGTACGTTAATAGGTAGTAGGAGCCAATGCAAAGAAAAGCTTGCAATGAGTGAGTTTTTATTTGCTTTTGTGATGTTCCATCATGAGGCATGTAAGTGAATTCTTTTATATTTATATTTATTCTTGAATCCAGGATAAATTAATATATCTTGAAAATGATAACATGTTCTTTTTTTTTTTGATAAGTGACAACAGACGGTGTGTCTTACCTTTTTCCATAGTAGAAACTTGAAAAGAGATGGATAATGCAAGGAGAGGAATGATTTTGTCAAGGATGTTAGGAAGTTTCTAGAAATATGTCATGAAAGTCAAGACATTTTTCTGCGTCCTTTTCTGTGAATAGAAGAGAAATTTGGTATGATAAGACAATATCTGGTTTTAACTTTCAATTTCATTAAAAGTTATCACAACTCTTTCATCACACTTTTTTATGAAAATTATTTTTGTAGGGAAGTTTTCAAGTTGTTTTCCAACAACTTTCTTCTTACTAAAGGTGGAGCGTATGGGGAAAAGTTAAATTTTCAACATTTGTTTTGTATTCTTGTCAACTATCAAGTCTCATACTGGTTGATGGAGAGTATTGTTGTTTTCCTTATATATACTTGGGAAATTCTACCCTTGTGAGCTGGCTTTTGGTGTTGAGGAATGACCAAAGTTCATATCTTCACATGTTTATCAGAGTTAGGTTCATTGATTGTTGTTTTGTGTTTCTCAATGTTGGTCCCGACATTATGTTTATCAATGCTCTAATGTTCAATCCTGAGTATGGGAAAGTGTCAAATCTGAGATTGATTGAGGAGATAGATTGTGGTTATTTTTATGGTTCTGAGCAATACTCTCCTCCCATCATGAGCTAGGTTAAAGCTTAGGCCAGTTACTAAGGTTTAAGCTTCCCACCAGATGATTTCTTAAAGAAAGTGATAATATCTTGAGTTGGAAAGGAGAAATATTTCATCAAGTTTCATGGGTTCGATTTAACATGTTCTATGAAGACTGGAGAGGGCTAGCCAGCTAGGCATCATATTTGCATTTTGATATATTATTTGGTTCAAAATTGCAGAGGAGGAAGTTGTCTGACATGCTTGGTCCCCAGTGGAGTGAGGAAGACATGACATGCTTTTATCAAGCCCACCACAAGTATGACAAACCTTGAAAAAAGATCGATCCAAATTCAAAGTATATCCATTAATTAAGGTTTATAGAATATACCCTGTAACTTGCATATATTTTCTGTCGATTGATCTTTGATGCCTTGCCTCTAAGAGCTATTTTTTGCTTATTGCAGGTTGCATCTGCAGTAAAATCCCGAATTGTAGAAATGGTAAAAGCTCTTTACAACATTTACTACACTGTTCATTTTTTCTTTACTTTTTTGTATTGTCCTAAATCTATTTCTTTCTAAAATTTACTTGGTGTGTTATTTGGTACAACTTGTGGTATTTCTGATAAAAAAATATGCTGCAATTAATTTCACAAAGAAAAAATAATAGTTGAGCATTGAACTTCTTTGCTGAAGTGAATGAGTTTGGGAGCTGAAGTTGAGGTGACCCACCAAACTTATTGTAAGTTAGTTTGTTGGGGTATAATTCTGCTGCGAAAGATGATATTCCATGCGTGTGCTAGTTGTTCTAATTAATTAGTTTCAGTTGTACATTTGGCATATTTGTAGTATCTTATCTAACTTTATAAGCTTTCTCCTTTTATTTTTCAGATTATACCCATATTCAGATGACAACTGTGATCACCAGCAACGCTGCTTGAATCCACTTTTACCAATATTATAGAACCATCTTTTCTATTGATTAAAAAATTTATTACGTCATCCAACACGTGCAAATTGTGTATTTGTAGCAAGTTTTCAAATGTAATAGTTATAGTTTTGGTCTCCATATAACGTGAAAGACGTTGCTATGTTAATTTTGATTTGATTATACTGTTTATTTCATTCTGTTAAAATAATTCTTCCTTAACAATTAAAACAAATAAGAAAGTACCTTCTGTAACTCAGGCGACTTTTGTGCTCAGCACCGGCACGGGCCATCTATTATTATAAGTCGAGCATATAGCAATGGACACACCTACATAGCGTGACAAAAATTATACATACATATATATATTGATTCTTTTTCTTTCTTAAAAGTACCAAGAATATCAACTTGGACATCTGCTATTAGATGGTTGGACTATTCTTTATTTCTGAGGACACTTGTATTCCAAATTCAAGTTTAAGTAATGAAAATTGAAGAGATATGCTACCTATTATACTGTGCTCATTTTTTTCTTTTCCCACGAAAACAGGTGTACCATAACTTAATCTTATCTTTGACCTTATAATGTAAAGAAATAGAGTATCTCACTATATACTGTTTAAGAGGGTATTGCTCTATATACTGTCTTCAATAATTTTTTAAAAAAAATTGATGTTATATTCAAATTCTTCCTTTTCCTTCTTGTTTCCGTAAGATGTTTGCTTGATTTTTCAATTGGTTTATACTCATTTTATTTTAGGATTCCCTAAATTTTGAACAGACTACAAAGTAATTCTTTCACAATTAAAACTTATTAACAATTTAACAATTGTTTAGAATTTTTATGCTTTTGCATATATAATTAAAGTTTTTCACACGAATATTATAAGAAAATTTTCAGCTTATTTCATAAATTATAACATACGAATATTCAACAACTCAATCTCAATCTCAAAGAAGGATAGGGAAACATACCTCAATGTCGGAACAACATTTCAATCAATTTTTACCGAATGAAAAAATCTTGAATTCTGCTACCAAAAGGATAATTTTCTAGACACAAAAATTTCTCTACCAATTTTTTTTCTTTTCTACTCTTATTTTCTCACGTTTCCTATTTGTTTTCTCCTGTGTTTCTTTTGTTTTCACGTCCTTCAAATGAGTATATTGCTCTTCTTTAAATAGAGGTAATAAATGGCTCTTTATATGCTCAGAAGGGCAATCTCAATTCAGTGGAATATAAGCATAAAATGGTGCATCGCATAATAATCGAAAAAGGAGAAAGATAATGGAGACAACATTATGAAATCATCCACCAAGAATATTAAGAATGCCCTAACATTTTATTATATATATATGTATGTATGTATGTTTGGTCATTACATTATCCACCACTAAAAATCATATTCGTCCTCGAACATATAGATGAAAGAACATACCTGATGTTTCAAAAAGGTAAGGATATTTGGCACGTATGTCAGACTCTGCCTCCTAAGTTGCCTCCTCAACAGGCCAATGTCTCCATCAAACCTTAACTGAAGCAATTTTCTTAGTCGTAAGTCTACGAACCTGTCTATATAGAATGGATACTGGATCCTCCTTATAAGTCAAATACGAAATCAACTCTACGACATCATAAGAAATCATATGAGACTTGTCCGGTATGTATTTTCAATGCATGAAGACATGGAATACTGGATGGACAACTGGCAATCTAGGTGGTAAAGTCAACTCATAAGTCACCTCACCTACTCTTCTAAGAATCCCAAATAGGCCAATAAACCTCGAGATAAGATTACTTTTTCTTCCGAAGCTCATCATACCTTTCGTAGGTAAAACCTTCAACAATACATGATAGCCTATCATAAATTCTAGAGGACCAACTCTTCTGTCAGCATAGCTATTTTGCCGATTGTAGGCTACTAACAGTCGACTCTGAATCAAGCGTGCTTGTTCCATAGCATCTCTGAGCAAATCAGTGCCTAATACATCAATGGCAACTAAGTCGAACCATCCAATAGGTGGTCGGCACCTACGCTGGTACAATGCCTCAAATGGTGGCATCTGAATACTAGAGTGATAACTATTATTATATGCAAACTCCGCTAAGGACAAGTATTGATCCCACCGAGAACCAAAATCAATCACACAGGCCCTAAGCATGTCCTCCAACACCTGAATAGTCCGCTCAGACTGGCCATCAATTTGAGGATGAAATGTTACGCTCATGTCTAATCGTGTACCTAGATCATGTTGCAATGCCTTCTAAAAGTGATAGGTGAACACCGAACCTCTATCTAACACAATAGAAATAGGTACCTTATGTAATCTAACAATCTCATGTATATAGATTTTAGCTAGTTGCTCTTCACTGTGGTTAGTCTTCACTGGAATAAAGTGAGCTGCTTTGGTCAACCTATTTATAATTACCCAAACCGAGTCAAACTTACTCACTGTCACAGATAATCCAGTCACAAAATCCATCATAATACGCTTCCACTTTCACTCAGGAATAGGCATCCTTTACATAAGACCTCCTGATTTTTGATGCTCAGCCTTACACTGCTGGCAATTCAAACACTTAGCCACAAAGTCTACAATGTCCCTTTTCATCCCACACCACCAAAAATGTTGCTTTAGGTTATGAAACATTTTTGCCACACCTGGATGAATGGAATACTTAGCACAATGAGCTTTTTCCAAGATCAAGTGAACCCAATCACCTACCTTAGGTACGCAAATGCCCCCATTAATCCTTAATACTCCCTCGAAATCAAGAAAATCTGACTTAGCTTCACCTCTCAATACTTTGTCCTGTATCACACATAATTTATCATCATCAAACTGGTGAGCACGAATCTGATCCATCAATGTAGACTTAGCTTCAATGGCCAACACACTATGAAGCGGGGAGATGTCAAGTCTGACCAACCATCTAGCCAAAGGTTGAACCTCTAAAGATAAAGGCCTCTCCTCTACCTAAGAAATGCCAAACTACTCATGCTAAAAGCCTTCTGACTCAAAGCATTAACCACTACGTTAGCCTTGCCAGGGTGATAAAGAATAGAGATATCATAGTCTTTTAAAAACTCAAACCACCTACTCTATCTCATGTTCAGATTAGGCTAAGAGAAAATATACTTAAGGCTACAATGATTAGTGTAGATCTCACAATGCACCTTATAAAGATAGTGTCGCCACAATTTCAACATAAATACTACTGCAGCCAACTCAAGATCATGGGTAAGGTAGTTTATCTCATCAATCTTCAATTGTCGCAAAGCATAAGCTACAACCCTCTCCTTTTGCATCAACACTCCACCTAAGCCTACACCAGAAGCATCACAATAGACCATGAAGGGCACGCCCTTTTTAGGTAAGGTTAGGATAGGAGATGATGTTAATATCTCTTTAAGCTTTTGGAAGCTTGCTTCACACTCATCAGTCCATAAAATGTTACGTTCTTCTGAGTAAGCCTGGTCATAGGGGCTGCGATAGAGGAGAACCCTTGAACAAATTAACAGTAATAGCCTGTTAGTCTAAGAAAACTACGAATTTCAGTTACTAAAGTAGGTCTCGCCCAATTATGAACCGCTACAACCTTGGATGGGTCAACCATAATGTCGTCCTTTGTCACCAGATAACCTAAGAAAGCTACAGACTTAAGCCAAAATTCATACTTAGAGAACTTAGCGTAAAGTTTCTCTTTATGCAACCTTTGGAGCACGATCCACAGGTGATGTTCATGGTTTGCTTCACTCTTAGAGTATACCAGGATGTCATCACTGAAACAATCACAAATGAGTCCAAATAGGGTCTAAACACTCAAGTTATCAATTCCATAAAAGCGAAGGGGGAATTAGTCAATCCAAATGACATAACTATAAACACATAGTGCCCATATCGAGTCCTAAAGACAGTCTTTGGGATGTTTGACTCATGAAGCCTCAATTGATGATCCTCTAACCTTAACTCAATCTTAGAGAATACTGAAGCACCCTGTAATTGGTCAAAAAGATCATTAACATATGGCAGGGGTTACTTATTCTTGATGATCACCTTGTTCAATTAACAATAGTCAATACACATTCTCATAGTACCATATTTCTTTTTCGCAAATAACACTGGTGCACCCTAAGGTGATAAACTAGGTCGAATGAACCCTTTTTTCTTTAATAGATCTTCTAATTGCTCCTTTAATTCCTTTAACTCTACTAGAGCCATCTAGTAAGGGAAAATAGAAATGGGCTTGGTTCTCGATTCCATATCAATATCAAAGTCAATATCATGTTCTGGGAGAACACTAGGCAAGTTGGTAGAAAACATATCTATGAACTCTCTTACTACCCTTGTGGTCTCTAAAGAAGGTAACTCCTTAGAAATATCCCATACGTGAGCCAAATAAGACAAACACCCATGTTTTATCATAATTCAGGCATGAACATAAGAAATCACCTCCTTAGGATAAGAGCTAGGAATGCCTGTCCAAACTAACTTAAGTAAACCTGAACATGCTAAGGTCATAGTCTTAGCATAACAATTAAGGATAGCATGACCGGGAAGACAACCAGTCCATTTCCAAAATAACATCAAAGTCTATCATGTCAAGGATAATCAAATTAGT
>JAOTQJ010000099.1:13753235-13791166 GCA_025642045.1 Solanum sejunctum | reverse complement strand
ATAACAAACTAGAACAATACTTGTGATCACAGCATCAGATGTTTGTGCCTTAGTTCTACTCGGAACGACATAACATACTCGACGTTCACCATTGGCCTTTGCTCTACCACAAGTGCCACCTCGATCTCCATCCTTAGAACCTCTAGGACCACCCCTCATATTCTATGAAGCACCTCTGGTTGTTGGAGCTAATATGGAGCAAGTTGTCTGTGCCCCCGGTGAAAAAGAAGCGAGAGCACGCTTGGGGCAATCTTGGGCCTTATGACCAAACTCATCACATACATAACAACCTATAGGCCTAGTAGTATTATCTACACCTGAAATAGCTATATGAATTGTACTCCCCTGATAACCCTGGGCGCCCTGTCTTTCAGGATTTCTATCTCTAGGTGTATGACTTCTAAACTGACCCTGATGGCAGGACCTCTTACTATCACCCTGTCATGCATGCTGATGCCTTCTATCATGCTTTAAAGGAACCAACAGATAACATATGAGATGCAGTAGCCTTCTGTAGATAGCTTGCGAGCCCCTTTACGAATTGAGGAATTAGCTCAAACCTGTGGGAATACTAGACATGGCATAGTGGGACAACTCGTGGAATTATCCTTCATATTGGGACACATTCATAAAACTTTACTCCAATCTATCAAACTCATCATGATGCCTATCTCGAACACTATAGGGTACAAATCTCTCTAGAAAGATCTCTGTAAATTGCTCCCAACTCATTGATGGAGCATCGATAGGCCTTCGGTCCATGACTAATCTTCACTACTCTTTGCCATGCATGTGAACTAATAAGATGTATAAGTTACCCCGCGGGCCTCCAGAATACCCAAATTGAACAGTATATCCTGACACGCTATCAGAAAGTCATATGCCCCATCCCCAACTGTACCATTAAATTTAGGAGGAGCTAATCTCACAAATCTTTCAAAGCTTTTTTGCTCAGATAAGGTCATAGCAGCACTGGCAGAAATTGGTAGGGCTGAAAACCTTGGAGGTGCAATTGAAGGCATGAAAAATAGACTCGGGGTCTAGAATTTCATACTAGGTCCCTAAGCTAGCTGTGAAGGACTAACATGTATAGTAGGAACTACAGTACCTGGAAGATTACTAGTAGTAGGGGTACCCTCTAACCTTGACAACAATTGAGTCAATAGCTCCTGTAATACTGATGTACCCTCAGAGGTTGCAGGATGTTGAACTGGATCCTCAATTTGCTGCTTATAAATTAGGTCAATGATTGATTTAGGTGAAGTCCTTCTGGAGTGACCTCGTGCTGGTGCTGCTCTCCTAGCCCGGCCTCGATCTCTAGCTCTGCCATGACCTCTGCTTTGCCCTCTACCGTGCTCTTTGGCTGGAGCTTGGATAGTAGGTAAAGACTCATCCTCAATATTGCTAATTCTAGTCCTCGGCATCTACATAAAAAGATTGGATTAGAGGAGTACTAAACTTAAATATGAATAAATCGCACGAAAAGAATCAATAATAGAGGATTTTTTCTAATAAGCATCCTATAGCCTCTCGAAGATAGATATGGACATGTATGTACCAATCCGTGAGCCTCTACTAGACACCTTGTTCTTTAACTCATAGGACCTATAAACCTAGAGCTCTGATACCAAACTTGTCACGATTCAAAACGAGGTCATGACTAAAAAGATACTTAATTCCAAATTCAATGGTAAAGTACACTAAAATGAGAACCCCAATAAGTAAATAGTCATTACATAATATACTAAATCACCCTTAAATTATAATTCAGAATTTGGTGTCACGAGTGTAAAGAACATTTAATACATAAACAAGTGAATTAAATACATTACTGTCTTTTGAACAGGAATAAAGACCATACTATTATTATAGAATCTAATGGAAACTCAAAGCTCTGAGTCTCACCACTAGATCTGGTATGAACCGACTGCAAGAGCAAATTAACTACCGCATAGGTAATCCTAACGAGAATCTATGGGGGAGAAAGAAGTAGGGTGAGTAGACATAATATGTACCCAACAGGTTTAACCAACTGGAAAGCAAAAATTGAATAAACTATGAAATAATTTAGGAACATTTCCTTCTGCAACCGAAAAATCAGCTCGACATTGGTGACGCCAATTTATATAGAACAACGTGAATATAGTAAACACATAATTTTGATTGAGCCAATTCAAAAATACTAAAAGTAATGCAATTATATGATATGTAATGCAATGCAAGGTGAAATCAAAACTGTTGCACAACCTGTCGTATATAATCTCAACATATTAACTACCTTGCCACCTAACTCGAGGTCAAGGACTCATGATGATAATCTCCTTGTATCAACTACCTTGCCACCTAAGTGAGCATGGTTAAAGACTCATGATACGAATCACAATTTATCAGCTACCTTGGCACCTGCGTGAGCGTGGTTAAGGACTCATGATACGAGTCCCAATGTATCAATTACCTTGTCACCTGAGTGAGCGTGGTCAAGGACTTATGATACGAGTCACCATTCACAACTTTTCAACATACCATGACATATAGTACGAAGATGTATGCAACCAAGTTATAGTTATGGAAGTAATATTTCTCTCAATAAGTACAATAATTGACAAAGTTCTCCAAGTTAGCAATTATATTTTCACCCTCTTTTACACATTTTGGGATATTGTTGACTTTAAAAATTCTCCACGACGTTTTAAAATTTATCTTTTCCCAACTTAGTTATGATTCTCAATATTGTGTCATGTTATGTCAAAAGTATCTATTTTCGGTCATTATTTATCTCATAATTACTGTTTGTATTTATCCTTTTCAAGCATAAATTTTGTGAGTTGTGCTAGACAGTGCGATTAAATTTATTCAAAAATGAAAAATTTGAAGCCAAAATAAATCAAAAATAATAAATTATAAAAGAAAATTCAAGTAGGCAGCTGAATGGATTAAAATGAATATTGTATTCATATTTATTACCCTTTATATATATAAGACGAGCATATAGTAATGGATACACTTATAGCGTGACATAAGTTTTATCTATATATATATATATAAAAAGAGAGAGAGAGAGAGAGAGAGAGAGAGAGAGAGAGAGAGAGAGAGAGAGAGAGATTTTCCTTCTTAAAAGTAGCAAGAATGTGTAAGAGGGTATTGCACTATATACTGTTTCCAAACAATTTTTAAAACATTGATGTTATATCCAAATTCTTCTTTTTTCTTCTTGATTTCATAAATGTATACTTGATTTTTTATTTCTGAGTTATTTTCCTGTTGCCTCCTTCATTTCTTCGAGATTCAAGGTAACGTTGGAGAGCATAGGCGAAAATTTCCTTTATGTTGCTTTATCGATAAATTTCAATTCAGTATGTATATGTTAGTTTTGAATTCTTCTAGATGTAGTTTGTTGCTTGGATATAATTATGTATGGATAGCATTGTCATATAATTTTTCTTCTGATTTTGATTTTTCAATTGGTTTGTACTCATTTTATTTTAAGATCCCTTAAGTTTTGAACGGGCTACAAAGTAATTCTTTCACAATTAAAACTTATTAACAATTTAACAATTGTTTAGAATTTTTATACTTTCGCATATATAATTAAAGTTTTTCACACGGATATTATAAGAAATTTTTTAACTCATTTCATAAATTATAACATATGAATATTTAATAATCAATCCCAATCTCAAAGAAGGATAGACAAACCTACCTCAATGCTGGGACAACACTTCAATCAATTTTTACTAAATGGAAAAATCTTGGATTCTGCTACCAAAGTGATAATTTTCTAGATACAAGGTTTTCTCTACCAATTTTCTTTCTTTTATACCCTTGTGTTCTCACGTTTCTATTTATTTTCTCCGTATTTCTTTTGTTTTCATGTCCTTCAAATGAGCATATTGCTCTTCTTTAAATAGAGGTAATAAATGCCTCTTCATATGCTTAAAAGGGCAATCTCAATTCAATGGAACATAAACATAAAATGGTGCACCACATAATGATGGAAAAAGGAGAAAGATAATTGAGACATCATTATGAAATTGTCTACCAAGAATATTAAGAATGCATATATATATATATATATATATATATATAAATGAGTAGATTGCTCTTCTTTAAGTATAGGTAATAAATGCATTTTCATATGCTCAAAAGGGCAATCTTAATTCAGTGGAACATAAACATAAAATGGTGCACCAAAATGATGGAAAAAGGAGAAAGATAATGGAGACAACATCATGAAATTGTCCACCAGAATATTAAGAATGCACTAACATTATATATATATATATTAGTCATTAAGAGGGACTATTCTTATGACATAAAGTATTGTACTTAAAAGCGTGAAAGTATGATTTTGATGATATAGAAATTATGATCATACCTATGTATATTGGATGATCATGTATTCCATAGGATTTGACTTAGCACTGAATGAGCCTAAGTGAGGGGAACTATCCCTAGGGGTCTTTACATAAATTCGTATGTGTCATAACTACGTGACACCATAGTATTATATTATGTGACTAAATGGTATTACGTTAGTAGATTCACAAGCTTGCATATTACTCACTGTGCAAGGGCAGAGACTACAGGGTGAGATATAGTCTACCTTGGCAAGTAGGTTGCTCTTTCTCTGGCGTAGAGGCAGTATCGGGATTGCATATAATAGTCTGCATGATCCTATTGTCAGTTATGGTCCTATTTCCACATATGTATGTGTGTTAGGTTATGAAATGCTTTAAATGTTTTCATTCATGATTTTAAACATGCATTGATCATACGTATCTTGTGTCCTTATTCTATTGCTATGACTATCCATATTGTTACTATGATTATGACATTTATTTGATGTATGGCATACCTACATATTTAATATATTTTACGTACTAACACATACTCTTAGCTTACATGATCTAACCATGTAGGGATGGGCGACGACGAGACTATTCCTCATCTTCATGGCTAGAGTTGGACATCATTTTGGAGATTATTGGTGAATTTCCATGCTTTGGGGACAAGCCTTATTCATGCTATGTTTTGTTATATTGAGACTTATGTTTTCACTTTATCTTGAGGGTGAGCTAGTAGCATGTTCTAGACCACAGAAAAATCTATGATACAGAGGCATGTATAGATGAATTGATACTAGGCCCTAGGTTCGGTCATAATATTACCAAAAAAAGCTAAAAGAATCATAGGGAAAAAAGAGTCAATCTAAAGGAAGGAGGAAAATTATCTCTTCAAACGCTAGAATGTTTGAGAAGTTTGTTCCTTTTTTAAAAAATCATATTTGATCAACACATTGTCACACCCTTGCAAGAAAGTTTTTCTCTGCAATAGGCCTTCTGTCATGACACATAAAAACTTTAATATATTTTACCATCTTTGGGCTCAAAATTATAAGCATATGTTATTTCTACTATGAGTTTCATTTTGACAATATAGTTTAGAGGAAGTCTAGTTATACTACAAAATTGTGTTACAGATAAAACATTGTATTTTGCCAGTCCTAGGAACTAAGTCATCCAACAAAATTATTAGAGACCAAAAATTAAGAATTATATTTTTTTGTAGTGTATAATAATAAGAAAAAAATAAAAAATTGTGGATATAATCCATATAATTGTATTATCACACTCAAACCATAAAATCAGCTACTAATATTTGTGTCCAATAAGCCCTATGACCTACATAATCAAATTTCTTTGGAGGTAGCCATTTTTTGGATCGTGCAAAAAATGTAGGAGTTCTTTTATAAAAAAGCGAAAAGCAATACACTTCCATGTAAGTTTAGGTTCAAATAAGAGTTCCATTTTTATGTTTTAAGTTTTACGTATTGATTATAGAATATGTTGGAATAATTTCCCAAAATGTAAAGTTTCATTTTGTTCATCAATTTTAATTTAAAGTTTATAATAATAATATTCACAGTAGGACACCATATTTTTTTTAATCTTTCTTTTCATAAAATTTCTCCTTCTATATTTAGGAGTTTATCAATTGAGCATATATAAATGACACTTGGAAGTTACTCATGTTTGCAGAAACTACAATTTATAGGATGATTTGTTTTGTGTAAACTTTTTGAATACCACAATGCCAGCGATTGTTATTATTGTAGGTGTAGACATGGATATGTGGTATAGAAGTAAAATTTTTCAATTCTTTGTCAGGCCATGTAGCTGCAACTTCTGATATACTGAGGTAAGTATTGGGAAAAAATAAGGAATAACATAAAATAAATATGGCATAATAATATGAAAAATGAAAAAATAATGACACCAAATATTTAACGTGGTTCACCCAACACTTTTTTGGGACTACATCCACAAATCAACATTCTAGTATATTTCTTCTACTATTATAAATTGTAGGTACAAGTATATAATCTCCTCTACTATTACAAATAGTAGGCACTCAAAGAAAAATACCAAAATTAGTGAACACGCTATTTCTTTTAGGAAAAAATATTTTCTAAGCATACACTCTAATTTTTCTTCACAGACTATTTTATATTATAGTCTATGCTATACCTCACAGAAGAAAATAAATACACAGTATTTCTTTCTTTCTCTCTGTGGCTCTCTGTTTTTCTCTCTTTCTGAATGATGAAATGAAGAGCAAATTACTTCTTATAGGAGTAATTTTGATAGGTGGCAAAGCAGCCGACAAATTGAAAAACAATTTATAGGAAGTTGGCAACTTATTTTCAACTTGCAGGAAATTGCCAACTTTCAATAAGTTAGTAACTTTGACTTATTTGCAGGTTGGTTGTTAAAGAGAGGGGGCCTGAACCCCACAAATCTCCCCCTCCAGACACATTTTCGAAAGGAGGTATCTTCATCTTCTCAAAGAGAGCTCATGCCGATAAGTTCTTTGCACAATTCAAAATTGTCTCTTGTCACAACCTTGGATAGCATATCTGCAGGATTCTCATTTATAGAGATTTTTTCAATATGCATAGATTTGTCCTCTATCTTTTCTCGAATCCAGTGGTATCTCACATCTATGTGTTTTATCCTTGCATGGTACATCGAGTTCTTGCTCAAGTCTATTGCACTTTGACTATCATAATAGACGACATACTCCATCTGCTGCAACCCAAGCTTTTGAAGAAATTGTTTAAGCCATATCATCTCTTTGTTAGCTTCAGCAGCAGCAATATACTCATCTTCAGTTGTAGATAGTGCAACACACTTTTGCAACTTTGACTGCCATGATATAGCTCCCCCTGAAAAAGTAAACAAATATCCAGTAGTGGATTTTCTGTTATCAAGGTCATCAGTCATATCAACATCTGTATAGCCCTTCAAGATTGGACTAGAGCCTCTAAAACACAAACATTCATCTGAGCTTCCTCTCAGATACCTGATATCCACTTTACATCTTCCCAATGTTCTTTTCCTAGATTATCGAGAAATCTGCTGACAATACTAACTGCATGAGCAATATCAGGTCTAATGCATACCATTGCATACATTAGACTTCAAACGACAGAGGAATATGGAATTTTGGCTATATTCTCTTTTTCTTCCTTTGTTGTTGGTCATATTTTCTTGCTCAACTTTATATGACTAGCAAGAGGTGTGCTAACCGGCTTAGCATTTTTCATATTGAAGCATTCCAACACATGTTCAATGTACTTCTTTTGTGACAAATAAATCTTCCTTTCATCTCTGAGACGAGTGATCCTTATGCTCAAAATTTGTTTGGCATGACCAAAGTCTTTAATAGAAAAAGACTTACACAACTCATTCTTTAGCTTGTCAATTTTGAAAGTATCCTTGCCCATAATCAACATATCATCCATGTACAATAATAGGATGGTAAAATCATTATCAAAAAAATTTTGTAGAAACACACAATGGTCTGAAAAAGTTTTCTTGTAGCCTTGCTCCCCCATAACAAATTCAAACTTTTTGTACCACTGTCTTAGAGCTTGCTTTAGGCCATATAGACTCTTTTTGAGTTTGTACACAAAATTTTCTTTACCTTTTACTTTGAAGTCCTCAGGTTATTCCATATAAATCTCCTCTTCTAGGTCACCATGAAGAAAAGTCGTTTTCACATCCATTTGCTCAATCTCCAAATTTAGACTAGTAGCCAGACTAAGAACTGTACGAATGGAGGATATTTTCACGACAAGTGAAAATATTTTGTCAAAGTCAATACCTTTTCTTTAACAGAATCCCTTAACAACCAATCTAGCTTTATATCTGGGCTTCTGGGTGTGTTCTTCAATTTTAACTTTGATCACCCACTTATTCTTCAAAGATTTCATGCCTTTAGGCAATTTTACCAACTCATAAGTATGGTTCTCATGCAAGGATTTTATTTCATCTTGCATAGCCTTTATCCATTGACCCCTGTGTTCATCTTCCATGGCCTCCTTATAACATTCAGGTTCTCCCCCATCAGTGAGTAGAATATACTCATTTGATGAATAACGAGACGAGGAAATATATTGTCTTGTGGACCTCTTGAGAGAAATATTTAATTCATCCACAACTTCATGAGCTAGAGGATCATTAATAACACCACCATTGTTATTATCAATATCAACATGTTGATCCTGAATGTAATCCTGGGCATCGTTATGATCATCAAGCATACCAACATCATGCGCACTTTCATGAGGTACTTAATCAAAATTTTCTTCAATTGTTTGATTCTCCATGAAGATGATATCACGGCTTCTCACAAGATTCTTTTCAATTAGATCATATAGCCTATGACCAAATTCATCAAGGCCATATCCAACAAAGATGTACTATCTTATCATGGTATCTAATTTTGACCTCTCATCTTTTGGCACATGTATAAATTTTTTGCAACCAGACACCCTCAAATAGTCATAAGAAACATCTTTGCCATACCAAACTTTATTTGGAACATCACCTTGTAAAGCCACTATAGGAGATAGATTAATCATATATACAACGGTCAATAATGCCTCCGCCAAAAGAAGTTTGGCAACTTTGCTTCAGAAAGCAAATATCTAACTCTCTCCATCAAGGTCCTGTCCATCCTCTCTGCCAAACCATTAAGTTGAGGAGTCTTAGGAGGAGTTTTCTAGTGTCTAATACCTTGATGCTTGCAATATTCGTCAAACAATCCACAATATTCACCATCATTATCAGTACAAATATATTTCAATTTCTTTCCAGTTTCTCTCTCAACTGAAGCTTGAAACTGCTTAAAGACACCTAGCACTTGGTCTTTAGTCTTCAAGACATAGACCCAAAGTTTTCTCGAGCAATCATCAATAAAAGTGACAAAATAGAGGGAACCACCCAAAGTTTTTATTTTTATTGAACCACATAAATCAGAATGCACCAACTCAAATAACTCTGTCTTTCTTGAATGAGGGTTAGACTTGAAGGGAACTCTATTTTGCTTAGTGCTCACACTTTTCTAATTTAGCGCCTTTGCAATCTGACAATAATATTCTTGTGGGTAGAATATTGAGTCCTTTCTCACTGATATGGCTAAGTCTTTTGTGCCATAATATTGAAGATTTATCATCCTCAACTGTATTCACCATATTGGCACAAGTAGAAGCTGTAGTCCAGTATAGACCACGACGTTTTTCGCCACGAGCTACAACCAAAGAACCCTTAATGAGTTTCTATTTTCCTCTAAACATTGGTACTGACATATCCTTCATCATCTAATACCCCAACAGAAATGAGATGTAGACGAACATCAGGTGCATGCTTTACATTGTTCTAAACTAGTTTAGGTTCAACACTGGTTTCTAAACAGATTGTACCAATACCAACCACTTTGGACACAGTCTCATTACCCATACTCAAGGTTCCAAGGTCACCTGGAGTGTAGGTAGAGAAAAAATCTTTCCTGAATGTCACATAAGGTGCGGCACCAGTGTCCATGACCTAGCTTGATTCATCACAATAAATATTTATCATGTCAGCATTAAGAACAGTGAGAAGATCTTTGGTGGCAAGGCAATTTTCATTGCCTTCTACTTTTTCTCTGTTCTCCCTTTTCAATTTTCGGTAGAACTTCTTGTGTGCCCTTTCATACTACAATGATAGCACTCAATATTTTTAAGTTTGCCTCTAGATTTGCTCCTGTTGTGTTCTCTATTTAGAGAACCATATTTTTTGTTTCTCCCTCTCGAACCTGTCATTAGGACATCTGACGAAGAAGAACCTTGAGATTTTTTTCTTATCTTTTCGTTCAACACACCGCTCTTGAAAAAATCCATAGAGATCACACCATTTGGAGCAAAATTCGATAATGACATTATAAATATTTTTCAAGAATCTGATAGGAAATCAAGTAGAAGCAAGTCTTGAATTTTTTCATCAAATTTAATGTCCATAGCAGACAACTGGTTCATGATTCCTTGAAAATTATTCAGGTGATCTGTCATCGGAGATCCATCAATATATTTTAAACTCAACATCTGCTTTATCAAGAACATTTTATTGTTCTCAGTCTTCCGAGCATATAAACTTTTAAGATGCTCCCATAGGGTACGAGCATGTGTTTTCCCATAAATATGGCTCAACATATTATAATCAACCCATTGTTTAATAAATCCACAAACCTGTCTATGCAATAAATTTCACTCTTTATCTGTTTTATTTTTAGGCTTTTTAGTGGCAAAGACTGGTTGATAAAAATTCTTAACATAAAGTAGATCTTCCATTTTTCCCTTTCAAATGACATAATTAGTGTCATTCAAAGTAATTATTCTATTAGTATTGGTTTCCATTATTTTTTCGAAAAATTATTCACCAAAGTAATTCTTTTTTGATATGGAAGTTTAGACTATGTTGCAACCATAACGCATACTCAGACAAAATATCGGCTTTGATACCAGTTTGTTGGAAAAAATAAGGAATAACATAAAATAAATATAACACAATAATATGAAAATAGAAAAATAATGATACAAATATTTAATATGGCTCACCCAACACTTTATTGGGACTACGTCCACAAATCAACACTTCTAGTATATTTGTTTTACTATTACAAATAATAGACACAAGTATATAATTTCCTCTACTATTACAACTAGTAGGCACTCAGAGAAAAATACCAAAAATAGTGACACACTATTTCTTTTAGAAAAAAATATTTTCTAAGCACACTCTGATTTTTCTTCATAGACTATTTTATTTTATAGTTTAGAGTATATCTCACAGAAGAAAATAAATACACAGTATTTATTTCTTTCTCTCTGTGGCTCTCTGTTTTCCTCTCTTTCTAAATGATGAAATGAAGAGCAAATTACTCCTTTTTATAGGAGTAATTTTGGTAGGTGATTGGCAACTTATTTTCAACTTGCAAAGAATTGCCAACTTTCAATAAGTTGACAACTTTGACTTATTTGCAGGTTGGTTATTAAAAAAAGGGGGGCTGGAACCCACAGTAAGTTGTATATTCGTTGGACCAAGGTTGAATCACATTTAAGTGCAATGTAAAAATTAGATAAATCTGGAATATGCATTAGAAGTTTGAGACACAGAGAGTACAGATTATCTGTTAAAGAATATCTAGAAATTTTACAATAAGAGATTTGACAAGATTTCCTGAGGAGGTCATTTTGTTGAATCTATAATTCTCACTATCATAAAATAAAGTTGCAAATTTTGGTTTTGTTATCCAAAGTAGTAAGGCTTGATAGAAAATAGTACATTTGCCCCTAAACTTTAAATGTGTAGATACCTTTAGTCCTAGTTGCTAACTTCTTATCATATATGACTCCAAGTGAAGTAAATGCAAAAATGTTATTATATGTTCTAATGTAAGTACGAAAATAGTTGGATTCTTTAGAGTCATAGTAAAGACTTTTCTAATTCATAAGGTACTTAGTGTGAAACTAATTTTATGGAACCGTTGTTACAACTGATGCTTGGAATCTCATATTGGAATCTTATGGCTCCATAAACTTTGCAGTTTGAGACTTTTTTAAAAATAACACGACAGTAGGGTAGCTGTTTGATATTCTAACAATCCATTTATGTTGATTTGCATCCTGCAACATTTTAGATTTGTTAGAAGTACACTTTAGTATACTCAAAGAGTGTAATAGAAGTTGCATTAGAAGTAGTAGCCTCGTCAGTTATGAACAAGGGCAGCTTGTCCAGCAAGCATGGTTAGGGGCCCCAAAAAAATAGATGGCTGAGTGGAATAGGTAGTAGTAGAATTTCAAAGGAATGGTGCTTTCTTGTAGCATATTCTAATCGATGTTGTTATAGAAGGATCGCCTTCTATTCAGATGAAATTTCTTTATAAGCTGTATGAGGCCTAAGATTTTTTGTAATTTGGGAGTCAGTCTAATTTCTTTTTGCATTAGACATTTGATTCTCTTTGCTAGTAGATAAGACTTATGTTATTCCTAGAACATAAATGTCTTTACTTATAATGAGTGAGAATATAAAATGAAATGTGAAACTGATCAAATTTGAGGAAGAAACATGCGCAAAATTTAATATTATGAAGCAAAAATTATCTATTGTAGTGATAATGTTGCTCTTTCTCCTGTAGAGAAAGCAAATATCACTTTTAGAACCAAATAATCAAAAGTTGGTGAAAGCAAGTAATCAAAGCACAAAAGCAGACAAACTAAGGAAACTATACTAATTTTTTCTCCTAGAGATCATCTTTTCCCTAGTTGGAGATTTTCCAATAGTTTCAATATTGTATGGAAAGTTCATAAAATCATTCACATTATAAAATACAGAAATTTGATTTTCAAATCAATATTTTTGTAGGTTTATAAGCAAGAAAATCATGATAATTTATTCCAAAGGAAGAATTACAAAATATCTAAGAAATTTAAAAATTTAACGTTATATTTAAATACCAAAGTTGGCAAAAATAAATTTCTCTCCAAGTATTCTCGAAATCTAGTGAAGTAGATCGACGCAAAAGGTCTTCAAACACAAAAATTTTCTCCTAAAGATCAATTTTCGCGCTATTATATGTCGATATTCTACATAAATATAGGTAACCATTGATATTACCCAGCAAAACAATAAAGAAGAAACAAACCCAGTAAATATTAAAGTTTCTTAGGAAAAAAAATAGGGTATGGGATCAATTTAACGGACTAAATAGAAGAGAAAATTTAGTGTGGAGGGAGATCAGAGAACTTCTTGCAAATTTTACTTCGATGAAGACTTTGTGGTGGAAGGCAACAATGAAGTAGTGAAAAGTTTACAAAGTGGAAGAAACTTTTGATAATGTAAAAATCAAAAGTACAACTAGAGAAGATTTCTCAAAGTGAAAGAGAAGGCCATAGAGTTACATGCATAGAACCACGTGTAATAACATTTATTAGCACTTTTGATTTTTTTCTATATATTGTTCACAACATACATAATACATGCATAGGGCCAGGTGTTGTATGTATAGAAACACTTGTTTTAATGATCATTAAATAGGAAGAGAAAGTGATCACTTTTATAAAACTATCCTTGGTACTACTCAGGTTATGAGAAAACGATATTTATAAATTATTCTTAGTACTACTCAAGCGGTGAGAAAGTAATATTTACAAAACTACCCTTGATAGTATTAAGGCACTTTCACTTATTATTGATAGAAATATTAGTACTGTAAAAGTAGAGTTTTTCTTTCAATATATACAGTTAAAAATGTAAGAATAAAAGTCAGTTTAGCATTATAGCTAAAAATTACTCTTATTTAAAAAAATAATTTTTAAAATAGTTTTTCAAGAAAGTATTTTGTATTTGGCTAATTTATAAAAAGTGTTTTTGCTAAGCATATTGTGTTTGACTAATCTTATTTACAAAGTATTTTTAAGAGTCAAATTACGAAAAAGAGTAAGTGTCAATGTACTTTTAATAATAAAATTAATTTACAGAAAAAAATATTTTAACTATCTATTATAAAAAAAATTAATTTTTATTAAATTAAAATGTACATATTCAAATTTTCAACCAATATTATTCATAGATAAACAAAAAATAAATAAATTAAACAATTGATATAATATCAACATGATGATTTTAAGTATAATTAAAAATATCAAATAATATATGTATTTTCTACAAAATGATAATTAATTAATTAATAAGACATATATTGATAATTCTATCATTAATAAGTGAAAGTGTCTTAGTACTTCCAATGGTAATTTTGTAAATATTAGTTTCTCACAACCTGTGTAACACTAAGGATAATTTTGTAAATATCACTTTCTCTTCCTATTTAATGACCAATACACATACTTTTACACATTCAACTCCTGTCCCTCTGCATGTATTATGTTTGTTTTCACTTATTGTGAACAATAATATATATATATATATATATATATATATAATGTGCTAATGAGAAAGGATATTTCGGGATAAATATCTTAATCTTCTCTTTTGTTTTGAGAAATCTTCTTCTAGCTCTACTTTTGGTACATATTGATAAATATGTATATATTATAAGGATATTTCGGTCTTTAAAAAAATATTTTTTTACTTCTACTTTTGCGTTTTTTAAGAAGTATATAAAAGTTTTAATTTCTTTCTAAGAACAAAAAATAACTATTTTTGCTTCCATTTAAAATCAGTTTTACTAATTTATCAAAAGCCTTGATTTTTTTTTTAAAATAATCTTAAAATAAATAATTTTGTCCTCCCAACAATATTGTCAAACATACTCTTAAGATGAAACATAAAAAGAGTTGAAGCTAAACAATGTATATTGAAACATATTTAACATGCTAGGCAAAATAATTAATCAAATGATATACCATAGAGAGGCGAAGGTTTAAGTTGTTTCGTGACATTGAAAAATGTTAGAACATGTATCCATTGCTCCCATTTCTTTAGTCGATGAACAGCTACTGTATCCGGAATAAGCTCATGGGAACATTTTCCATTAGTTCCAGGATAATCATACATTTTTGGCTTGTTTGAAAATCTATTTTTTGCTTTATTTCCCAAATTGAGCCATTGACCAACCAATTTATCTTCTGGTCCATACGTATCATTGGCAGGAATATTCGATATTCCTATCCATTCCACCAGATCCCATGATAGAACAAATCCCATTCCGGACATGTAATGCACAAAGGGATCCATGCTAGGACAAGGTATAACAAAACCATAATATAAATCAACTCTAGGTAATGGTTGAAGTGATGATGCTAATGGTGCAACCCTCAAATATACATCATCATCAGCCTTCATGACATAGTCATAACGAGTGGAAAGTATTTGTGGAAGAGTAGAAAAGTAAGTGTAAGTTTTGCCGCTATTCATGTTTTCTGAGCAATTGAGGATGATAATATCATTAAAACGCATGATTTCTAGAGCAACAAACGTTCGTTGTTCTGTATTGGTGATGTTACAGAAAATGAATCTTACATCAATACGAGCTATGGAAGTGGATTGAATTCCATATACAAGTCGAAGAAAATGTCGTCTATCGAAATTTCCTGGTCGTGTAAAAATTCCTATTAAGAGGGAGAAGTGTGCATTCATCTGTTGCAACAAAATTGTATTGTTTATGGAAGTCGTTAATGAAGAATTTAAGCTAATGCTAAATGATATAAAATAGATGAAGAGGAATATGGCAAAAGAAGATAAAGAAGCTATAAGTAACTTCCTGCTTAACATCCTAGGCCAAGTTTAAAAATGCTCTAAAGAAAAAAGAAACCAAGTTTAAATATTTCGAAAAAGTAGACATATTATTTAAAAGAGAAAGGACTTGCCTTTATATGGCATCATTAATGGTATGAATAAAATAAAAGACATGTGATCTTGTCATGCTTTTTATGCCATTAGTAACTAATCTTGTGAAGTGCATGAGATATAGTGTTTAAAATGTGAAGAGTGTAATAATTTTTTAAGTTTTATTGAAATGTTTATTTCACTTGAATTGAAAAGAACTCAAAAGTATGTTGACATGAAAATTTTAATCTTATAGTATCGATGTTTCAAAACTTAATATCGAATACTTTTAATTTTTCGTCTTTTTGAATAAATTTTATCAAATTTAAAAATTTCTTATAAATATTACATACTAGTAAGGATAATTTGTTGTCGCAAGGGCCTAATATACTATGTAAAATATTGAATTATAACTTTTTTATTATTAGAAATTTCTTGTTTTAGAATTCATCATCTCCAATACTCTTGTTTGAAGTTAATTATTAATACCATATTAAACTATTTGGTATGAATAATTTTTTTTGTTTAACTTTTGAGAATTGATATTTAAAAAAAAAAAACTACTCAATTACACAAACATCCACACCTTGTATGCTAATTCAATCTTTATTTTTATATAATTACCAACTATCCCACTATTTAATATTTTTGTATCAAATTTGAAAGTTAGATTCAAGGGCATACATTACTCCTTCAAAATAGACTAAAATAAAGCTCTTATATATATATACTCACTTAATCACACCCCCTAAATCATGCTCCTAACTCTCCCACCTTGTTTGGACAGGTTGTTATCCATTCCATTATTGGTTTAAATATAATATTTGTTTTGATTGTTACTTAATTTTATTATATTGTATCGTTTAAATCTATTGTTAGGTAGCGACAAGGAGTATTTTGTACAACGATCGAATTAGTGTGATCACGCGTGTTGTTACCTTAATATTTTCTTGTCATCTTGACTTTATTAGTTTATTTAATAATTTTGTTTTATTATTTATCTTACTTTTTTATAGTCAATCTACCACATATCCTACAATTTTTTTGTAGGTTTAATATTCAAATTATAAATGCATGATATTATGTAATGACTAAGAATAATGTCATCTATCCAAATATTGTATTTATTAAAATGATATATTATAATACATTATGAAACAATACGTAACAACCATCCAAATAAAGTGTTAATTAGCCAATTCTCTCTCCTACCTATTCATGGCCACAATCTCTATCCTCCTTATCCCTTCCACAATCATGCATCTGTTGTATCTGTCATGTTATTAGGCATATACCTCTTTTATACTTATGGTTATCTACTTGAGTTGTACATAGCTTATGTTGATTATGCTATGTATTCGAGCATATTCCTTAGATGTACTTATGATGTATTTGAGTTATACATTTTGTGTATATGATGTATATTTGCACTTATGCATCTGATGATTTTGTCATATTTATATTATGTATCTTGTTAAGTTCTAAAACATCTCAATAACATAGTAATAATTTTTGTATAAATTTTAGATATAATAAAATTTGAATTAATAAAACGATGCACATAATTAGTAATTGGAGAAGAATGATAAGAAAGAAGCTATCAACTGCTCGAAATAATGAAAAGAATTTTAGAAAAGTTCAACGCAGAATTATTATACACATGATTTACTTCTACATTTATATATTTCAATTTTAGATACATAAAGCTAAATATATCAACTTTGTACGAATTCAAGATACATGTAGCCAAAATATGATATGAGATGTAATTTAGAAACTAAAGTGAAGGAACATATTACGATTTTAAATTAGTGGAAATTGTGTTTGTTTAATATAAAGATCATTTTTCATGGTTAGTTTACAAAATTGGGCTCATCTCCAAAGGGCCCAACCCAATGGAAAAGCAAAAGTCTTTCTTGGGTTGTCGTCCTCGTTTTCTTTCTGTATCAGAGATCGGATTCTCCTTTCCATTTCCCTCTCTTCCTTACCTTCTCTCTCTCCTCTCAAGGTACTTTCGACTTTCTTAAAGTTATCTAAGTTTCTTCCTGGTATTGTTAGCTTTGATCTAGTTTACCAATGTTTTCTACAAGTTATTGTTTTTTGGCTGCAAAATCCAATGAGACACGGTAGTTTATTAATTGATTGGTTGGTTGCAGTAGAAGAAAATAGAGAAAGATGGGTGTGAAACAAGTTCTAAGAGCCCTGGATGCTTTTCCACGCGCTGAAGAGCATTTGTTACAGAAGACTAAATCTGGCGCCTTTGGTATTATTATCTCTGACTCCATGTATTGGTATCTACGATGGATGATCATGAATCATGACACCACCCATCTAATAGGACAAAGGAAAAGTGGCCTTATTGTTACAAAAGAAGCAGTAATTGCAAATCCTGCATGTAGTGACAATAGCTTGTTGACTGTGAATTGAATATTCTAAACTGTGTCTACAGGTTGCTTCTCTATGTTTTAAGTTGTGCTACTTCATGTTTGTGTGCATTTGTTTTTAGATAATGTCTCTCTAGTTAGTTGATCGTATGCTATGTTTACATATGCCAAGACTTTTCAAGATACATATCTTTTCTTCATTGAAGTTATTGATGCTATTAGGTCTGTTTGTTCCTTCCTTGTTCGATTCTATAGAATTTTCCCGTTCTTTTGTCAAACATGCTCCCCACGCCTCGTCAAATGCAAAAGGTCCTGTTACTGAATTCCGACAGTTGCTAGTTACTTCAGTTGGTGTTACTTTTGAATTGTCATTTAGAAGATATCATGCTTAGTATATTCTGCAGTTTTTCTTGAAGTTTGATTCTTTACTAACTTTGCACCTTTGTCTTTTCCTCCACTAGTTTCCATTGTGGGGCTGGTTATCATGTCAACATTATTTTTGCATGAACTGAGTTACTATCTTAATACGATCACAGTTCACGAGGTTTTTCTCATCTCTTCAATATAAGTTTCTCTTATTGCTTACTTTATTCTTTACCATCTAAGAATAATTTAAAGGTTTTTGCTCTTAATAATGATTTGGCAGATGGCTGTTGACTTGAGACGTGGAGAGACTCTGCCCATACACATCAATATGACATTCCCCTCTTTACCTTGTGATGGTAAGATAAATAACCCCCCTTCTGGTCTATGTTTGCTTACGCTCTTTCAGATTTGATTTTCTTTGTGAATATGTAATATCTAAATGCTTCAGACATTGATGAATTTGTTTTACTGTGGCAGTTCTAAGCGTTGATGCTATTGATATGTCGGGAAAGCATGAAGTAGACCTTGATACAAACATATGGAAGGTAATTGGTCTTTTTGATTTGAAAAATCAGTGTTCTGCCTTACCTATCGGAAAAAGAAGTGTTATCCATTAAACTGAAAAGAAAGTGACCATGTTTTGCATGATGAGATGATGCATCAAACTGTAGATTGTAGTATGTTAACCATACTTTTACTTTAGTAGTGGCTTCACTTGCAACTATTTGTGCCTTTTTTTCAGATTTAATCTGGTAACCATATCTTTCTTAGGCTTCCTTCCTCTTCTGTGTTTGTGTGTGTGTGTGTGTGTGCAGGGTGGGGGGGATATGCAGCATTAATGGGGTATGACAGAAAAAACAGTTATTCTGTTTTCACTTAGTATTTCATGCTTATATTCTTCTGGCAGACATGTTTGCCGTGATATGTTGGCTAGTTGCTTTAATGACACATTAGCATCTGAAGAGAACTGAACTATTAGAAATATCTTGAGTGTCCACGGTTACATGTTATACTTAAATAGTTGGCAATGCAATGGGCAATGGTTTGAATTAAGACCTAGTTGTTTTTGTTTATGTTAGATTCACTATCTTTCTGGCTAGAGACTAGTATTTTTCTGCAGGGATAGTGTGAGATTTTGATAATCTCTAGTTTTAATGAATCACTAATTTGCATTAGTAAATAAATATTTTTGGTAGTTAGTATTGGAACAAATGGACTTAAATAGAGTGAAATAGGTGCAAAAGATTCATGTAGCCCACCCAATTTGAGTTAATCATACAATTGGTTCTGCGTATGGTGTTTGGTGCAACTGAAGGGCTTAAGTTGAAAGCATGTGGATAAAGATGATTTCATTGAACCTGTGGAGTGAACGTGGAATTCAAGCAAGGTGAGTTGTAATCCAGGTACTATGCTTGCCAGGAATTAAAGTTGTTGAATGGTGATATTGAGAAATGAAACAATGTGTATAGTAGGCTGTATGAAAGGAAAGAAAAAGGCTTTGAATAGGCCGGAAGAATTAGATCATTTTAATGGAGTCATAGCTGATGAGAATGCAGTAATATTGGGAGGGAAACAATACCTCGGAATGAGAGCAAATTGCAAGGAAAAAGAGACACCTTGAAGGCAGAGGTCGAGGTGTATATGGGTAACAATTGGATACAAATACACAATGAACACAATTGTCATTTTCTGAAGAGGAAACAGAGGTTCTATAAAGCAGTTTGATGGGGACAAGGCTCTCAAACCATATGGTTTTAATAGGTTTTTCCTCCAAAAGTGTTGGAAGATTGTCATGGATGATAAATGAAGACAGTGGAGTGCTTCAACCTGAATTTGTTCCTTTGAAGAAGCTTTAGTGCTACTTTCATTGCTTTCTTATCAAATAAAGTGAAAGTTAAAGATTTTAGATCAATTAATATATTGATAAGTGTATAAGATTATTTCTAAACACTTTAACAGAGAGGCTGAAGAATGTGATTGGAAAACTTATATCTTGTTATCCAAATACATTCATAAAAGGGTTCCAAAATCATTAATGCAACAATAATAGCAAGTGAATGCCTTTATCAATACTTCCAAAAAGAAGGAAATCTATTGTTGCGTGCAAAGTAGTAGATTTGGAAAAGCATATGACCATGTGAATTGTCAATTTTCTATTGAGCATTTGAGCCAATGAGGCATATGAATTTTGGGACAAATGTAGATGACAAAGAGATATCAATTGTTAAGCGGACATGATTTATCATGATTCTTAGAAATTGAGTGTAGGAAAACTAGTCATTAAACTTGCATTAGAAACTTATTGTGATTTTGCATTTAGAATGGTAAAATGATTTTTCTTGGTTTTTTTCACTTATTTCAAACTTTGAATTCCTTTATTGTTGTTTCTTCTCTTGCAACACATGTATACTTTTTATATTTCCTTCGTTTGCATTTTGTTACACTAAATTGAACACATATACTTTTTATATTTTCTTGCAAAGCTTAAGGTCCCAATATACTTTGACGCTTTTCTATGCTCTTCGCTTTGACACCAACTATTCTAGTTTGTCATAGTCACAGAGATCTTCTAAACTTACATTCTTTAGTAACTTGTTTTAGTAATTTTGAAGTTACCCTAGAGCACATATGAAATGTGACCTAGTGGTCAATGAAGATGAAAAACACTAGGTGATTTTTTTCATATGCTAAAGCCATGGTATGTAGAGTTAATAGGTATTTGTGTTGGTGGGAGGTAGCAAATACTCGATGGAATAGTCGAGGTGCGTGCAAGATGGCTCTAGACACTGCTGTCATAAAAAGAAAGTTATGCAACAACAACATATCCAATGAATTCCCACTAATTGGATAAAAAGAAAGTTATGCAAGCACATAAAAGAAAAATTTCTTAGTTTCAAAATTGTCTTACCTATTGTCTATTTAATAGAGGAACGAACTTTTAATAAACTAAAGTAAGTACAGGTTAAAAAGATACCATGTTGCACCAAGGATGTGGTCTAGTAATTAATGAAATGGTTGAGAGCCATAGGTCTTTGGTTGAAAATCCCAGCAGTGGAGGTGGCAGGTATTTTGGTGGAATTAATCGAGGTGTGTGAAAGCTGGCCTGGACACCAGTCATAAGAAAAAAGAGTAAACACTTGAACCAAACCTCCAATTCAAAAATTGACTTTCCTAAGCCTCAAGGTGTTGGTGGTGTGACTCCACTAGATGTTTCGTGATATATACCTTATAGGTAGGGAGGCTTGTATAAGTTAGATGAATGTTGGAAACTCCAGCAGTGTATTGTAGTTACGAGAGTAAGAGGGAAGCTAGTGCTGTCTGAAATTGTAATAAGCTATGAGCTTTGGAGTTTACCCAAAAACAATTATGGTGCTTTACATGGCTTCGAATGCTTTAAAATCTAGAGTGTCATTAAAATTGGGGTGAATGAATTCAATACATAAGTCAGTTAATAAAAGAATAGAAGAAGCTCTACTGTATAGATTACTCCTAATGATTATATTAGTCTCTCATTCATGATGTAGCTATCTGGAACTAGTTTACCTTCTTCACTTGCAGAATCTGAGTTGGCATAACTTGGAGCTTGAACTCAAGTATTAGAATGAGTCTTATTAGTACCCTGGTGGAAGGCTACCCAAACCCCCTTGAGTCCTGTCCTGTCCTGCTCTTTTGGCATTCCGTCTGTTCACCACATTCCTTATAAAAGAAACCTTGTGAAATTGTAGGGGTAACTTGCGGTCACTTATAGCTGACTTCTGTTGCACAGTTCACTAGAGATTTTGTTATTGCCTTTCATTACATTTGGGAATTTTGTTTTCTCTTGCAGTACCTACTTCCTATGCCTGTCCAAGCACATATCTTCTCCTCTTTTATTTAAATCTTTCCCTACCTTTTTCCAGAGTTATGAAAGCATTTTGCTTAATGGTTAAGAGTTTTTGCAGCTTCGCTTGAACAATGATGGCCATATTACTGGAACTGAGTATTTGTCAGACCTTGTGGAAAAGGAACATAAACATGGTAATGCCTTTTGTTCTGCTCGAGTCTGGGTATAAATTGTGTGCGACTTTTTTCTCCTCTCATTAGTGAACTTGCAGTATTTTTGTTTTGGGCAGCAAAATATACTACTCCCTGTGTCCCGATTAATGTAGCGGACTTTCCTCTTCAATTTTTCCCAAAAAGAATGTCACCTTTCTATAATTGTAAACATTTTAACTTAAAAGATTTTAATTTTACCCTTTATAAAATGATTTATAGTCACACCAATGATCAAGGAGAATTTAAGACCACAAATTTCAAGTCTTCATTTTTTCTTAAATTTTCAGTCAAGTCAAACAGTGCCACATAAATTGAGATGGAGGCAGTATATGTTTAATAGTAATATAGCATGATTCTAAAATGACAACTTTGACCAGATAATCACAAAGGCCATCACAATGATTCGGATGATAACACCCATCTGCAAGGGTTCGATCAAGATGCTGAAAATATGATTAAGAAGGTCAAGCAAGCATTGGCTCATGGGGAAGGATGCAGAGTATGTGCCTCCTTTCATTTTTAGCTGCTTATTTTATTTGTAAACACCCTTTTATCTCCATGTCTCAGATATAAGATTAGGAAATATTTGTACCCTTACCTTTGGGTGTACCAGGTACACCACTTGGGCTAAATAAGCAATGATAATGTATTTGTTTATTTCAGGTCTATGGTGTTTTGGATGTCCAACGTGTTGCTGGAAATTTCCATATGTCCGTTCATGGGTTAAACATCTTTGTTGCTCAAAAGGTTAGATCTCTTAGAATTATTTTGCTTCATTGTATGATTTTGTACAATGATACAACAAGCCATTGGAAGATATTGACTACTCCACGTAACTTTCTTTTCTGTTATTGCTAATTATGTATGTACTACTAATCTTTGAAGGTTTCAATTTGGAAGACACTAATATTAAATTTTTCTCAGGAAGTAGGGAAATTAAAGCTCTGAAAGGTCTGAGAATCCAATATAGTTTAATAGAGTTATATCTTGGTGGTTCATCTAAAAATGAAATTGCCATTTGTCGCTGGAGGTTTAATATTTCATGTGTCCTTGTGATATTTGAAGCTAGTCTTAGATGTTTAATTAATTTTCATTAAGATAAGTGTTCAGGTATTACTTAGAAGTCCGATGCTGCATCTGTCTGCTGCATAAATTTTGGTCTCTGTTTTGAAGTACATTATCTTCTAAAAAAAGTGGAACTTAAAATGGACTTGAAAATTACAATCGGTTAGAAATTGGTTAATTTTGCGGATGACATAGTACTGGCTGATGAGACTTGGGATAAAGTTAATGATAAGTTGGAGGTTTGGAGACATACTTTGGAATCTAAAGGGTTCACCTTGAGCAGGACCAAAACAAAATACTTGGAGTGTAAATTTAATGTTGCGAGGGATGAAGCAGACATTGAAGTGAGGCTTGCCACTCAATCTATTCCCAAGAGAGACAACTTTAAGTATCTTCGGTCCATCATCCAGAATAATGGCAATATCGATGATGATATTACACATCGTATTGGGGCAGCATCTGGAGTATTGTGTGATCAGAAGATACCATCTAAATTTAAAGGTAAGTTTTACATTATAGTGATTAGACCGTCTTTGCTATATAGGGTGGAGTGCTTAGAAGATGTTCAGAAGATGCATGTTGTGGAGACGAGGATGTTGAGATGGATGTATGGGCATACCAGGAGGGATAAGATTAGGAATATATCATTAGGGAGGAGTTAGGGTTGGCCTCTGTCGCAGACAAAATGAAAGAAGCGAGACTAAGAG
This sequence comes from Solanum sejunctum, assembly GCA_025642045.1. Classification (NCBI taxonomy): domain Eukaryota; kingdom Viridiplantae; phylum Streptophyta; class Magnoliopsida; order Solanales; family Solanaceae; genus Solanum; species Solanum sejunctum. Next base: position 13,766,941 of record JAOTQJ010000099.1, on the reverse strand, counting down.
GGTTTGAGAAGAAGTGGTGACGCTTCTATTAGGAGGTGCGAGAGGTTGGATGTAGCCATGTAGGGGTTACGTGGAGGGGTAGAGGTAGACCAAAAAAGTATTAGAGGGAGGTGATTAGACAGGATATGCGCGGCCTCATATCACCGAGGACATGACCTTAGATAGAAAGAAGTGGAGGTCGCGTATTAGGGTAGAAGGTTAGACGGCCAGTAGGGGTAGAATGATGTATAACCTTGTGTTATAGTAGATTAGTAAAGGTAGTTGTGTCTTTATATATTGTGTTGCTATTGTCCGTCATTCATTTTGTACCTTTGTTATCTTTACAAATTATCATGTGCTTTCTATTTTAGTCATTTGATTTCATATCTAGTATTTTCTGCCTTTGGGATGATATGTTTGAGATGAGAGTCTTTAAGAAACAACCTCTCTATCTCTATGAGGTAGTGGTAAGGTCTGCATACATTTTATCCTCTCCAAACCCCCCTTGTGGGATTTCACTGGGTATATTGTTGTAGAAGTTCTTGTAGAAATCAGATTTTTTTTCTTGTTTGTTGCATCCAGTTGTTGCTTACTCCTGTTTGTATCTGTTTTTAACTGCTGCAGATTTTTGAAGGTACTACTCATGTCAATGTGAGCCATATCATCCATGACTTATCATTTGGGCCCAAATATCCAGGAAGTCACAACCCACTTGATGGAACAGAACGAATTCTGCGTGGGGCAAGTGGAACATTCAAATATTACATTAAGGTTTGAGTTGTAGCCCTCGTTTGAATTATGGACATTGTACTTGATATTTAGGTAGAAACTACAGTATTTGGGCATAGCCATATATATTTCTCGAACTGAAGAAATGAATGTGCAACTGCACACTTCAGTCATATTTCTGTACTTGTTTTCTATATTTTGGTTTTAAATTTTTTTTTACAGTCATTTTCCTGGACTTAAAAAGGTTCAAAAAAGGGTTTTACTTTTTCCAGATAACTTATCTTTTGTAATTGTGAGCTCAGAATCTGATTTTCTGCCCATACTTGGATATATGCCTGTTATGGTTTACACAGGTCATAAGATGGTGCATTCTCCATAGAGCAATTACATTATAGAAGGGTAGAGGGGCGAGTCCATTATCTGCTGACTTTCAAACCATGTGCCACTGGCTCTCGGACATTTCTCGATTATCAAAAAAAACATTTTTATAGAAAATCTGTAATCCTAAAATGACTGTTAGCATTTTTTGGTAATTATAGTCCTAGAATAACTTAAGTAGCTTTAGTCCTGCTTCCAGAGCTACGCTAAATGGGTGATGGTAGTTTTTGGTGACATTCATAGCAATGCATGATCTCCATTCCACTTTAATCTGAAATTGAGGAGACTATTTTTCTACATCAAGGACGTAAACAGCATAGAAATGATTTAGCTGAAAAAATGATTTTAACTGCATATAGTTTCATCAGCTTCCTCCTCCTTGTCCTTCTTCCTTTTTCAGGTTGTCTCAAGATTGTATCCACTTGCAATTGAAACCTTTTTTGTATTGTTGTAATACTTATTAATTAGGTCAATTTTGGGACCCATTTTCACTCTTAACAGTATTCAAACTTTTTGAAATCCAGAGCTTTATCAGCATTTGTGGACCCTTTTTAATTTAAGTATATGATAGATTGTCAACTTTTACCTTATTATTCGAGTTAAAACTAAATGTAACGACTAATGGTTTGGGCTTGAGACTTTTATTTTGGAGGTCTCAAGTTCAAAACCCCTTGCCAGTGAAAGTAAAGGGTTTGCTTGTGGGTCGATCTCGTCGCACTGGGCTTGCTTGGTGTGGGTCACCTCTCCTGTGTGGTTTGCAAGCTCCTATATAGGAGGCGGAGGTTTACCTTATGCGCACTCAAAGGATAGCGGCTGCAGGTTCCCCTTGTCATAAAAAAATATCAGGAGTAATTTCTTGTCTTGGTATCTGCTATTGTCCAAACCCCACTTGTGGGATTATACTTGGCATGTTTTTGTTGTAATATCTGCTAGTGTCTGTCATGTTGTCCTAAATTATAACCAGAAGTGAGGGATTTCTGTTGATTAATGGTGACACCTAACATTTTGGTGAAATGTAAGGTCTAGTTAACTTACGTGGTTTCCTTACCAAGTTGTTTTTAGAAGTCTAGTGTTGCATTCTTTGGCTCTTCTTTGCCTCTCTGCATTTTGAAGTTTTGCTTTTTGTCGTGTAGATTGTTCCCACTGAATATAGGTATCTATCAAAAGAAGTTTTGCCAACTAATCAATTCTCTGTATCTGAATACTTTTCTCCCATCCATGAGTTTGATCGGACATGGCCAGGTGCTTCTCTAAAATCTTAGTACTCAACAGATTAATTCCTTCTATCAATTGCTGCACTTTTTTTCTCGTTTTGTACTTTTTGCTTATTCAATGTATTTCTCACGTAATGCAGCTGTATATTTCTTATATGATTTGTCACCAATTACTGTGACCATCAGAGAAGAACGTCGCAATTTTCTGCACTTTATTACTCGGCTCTGCGCAGTACTGGGTGGTACTTTTGCCTTGACAGGTTTGCCTCTGATACTTAGCAGTAGGATTTCCTTGAGGTATAAAATATTTTGACAAACCAGAAGTCCCTGCTATAATTCTATTCTTCCTTTTGTAAGTATAGACCTGGCAGTTGTCAATGATTTAGAGTTTATATTGTGTCTGTTGAGTTAGATACTGATATTTATGTGGTTATTATGGTCATAGGCTTAGGAGTGGCTGAATATTGTGACCCCTTTGTTTGAGCATAAATCAATAGAATCATCTAATGAATGGTCTGACAATAGGAACTACATTATTTACACAAAGTGAGAAGGCTTTGACTTCGTAAGATATTGTTTGTCTGGAATTCGGAAGATACCCCCAAGGACTCTTTCTTGCAGTTAAGAAACTGGACCTTGAATTCAGTTGGAGATCTTTAATCTAATCACATTCCTGAAACTCTTAAGAAAGAATTTTAGTTGGAAATCATTGATCCAATCACGTAGTTAACTAATTTTTTTTTTGTGTATTATAGGCATGCTAGATAAATGGATGTACAGGTTCCTTGAAGCAGTTATGAAGAAAAACAGCAGAAGTCTTGTGCGGTAATTTAAGGTTACCAAGTGACATGTTGCCTACTAGGTAATATTTGTTCAGGGATTTCACACTATACCTGGGGATTTTAGCGGTGAGCTAAGGAGATCGATAAATGAGGCTTGTCCTGTGTATTTTCTTTTCTTACTTTTTTGATAGCGTTTTATGCAAATATAACGTGTTGTACCCAAGCCGTTCAGTGTAAACATAATCTAGTTTGTAGTTCAAAGGAAAAGGTTTTCTTGCTCCATTTTAGTGGAAAAAATTAACTGTATCTGAGAGAAGATTTTCTTTTTAGTACACTATTAATAGAAACTAATTCTTGAGCTTATTTGTGTATGCATCGTATCGATAGTGATATTGATCATCTCCCACCTGCCTAACCTAGTTGTCTGAGTAATCAATCGTGATTAGTCCATTGATTCATAATAAAAGCATTTCCTAGTTAAAGTGTAATGTATCTAGCCTAGTTGCGAGACAATAGAGCGTATAATAACATTGTTATTCATCTAGTATTTATAACTAAGTTCGTGGACTAAACAACCCTTGAAATAAAATTTGGAGAATCAATAGTTTTAATATATTTTAAATTTTTTGAATTTATAATATTTTTAAGTAGTTTTAAATAATATATATGGGAAAATAATTTATTATTTTATAGTTAAAGTAGATGAAGAAATAATTAAATAATATTTAATAAAAATAACACAAAAAAATAAAATAGACATTTTAATAGCTAACGAAAAATAAATAGATGCGTTATAGTCATCTGTTAGCTTCAAGCAGATACGACGATCTTAAGCTGCTCAAAGTAGTCATCTATATATATAAGAAAATTTAATATTTTTTGGAGGTACAATTCTTCTGTATATAATTTTTGTTATTTTTAATTTATTTCTAGAGTTGAATTTTACTTTTTTGAGGTGTAATTTATGCTCCTCTTTTAGTATCTATTACTCTTTTTTTTTTGCGTGTCGGATGTTTTAGGATTTGATGCTCATGGTTAAATTTTTTTTTTCAACGCTTGCTGTCAGATCAAACAAACATAAATTATTGAATATTTCATGAAACTTTTAGCAAACTTAAAAGATCACCATTTTGAACCCATACTCGAAACATATGGGACCATTTTTATCATTTTCTCACCTGAATTAGACATGATATAATGAAATTTTATCTCAATGAGAAGTAGAGGTCACAAATTAGAGTAGCCTACCTAATTGGTAGGGTTAGGTGGATGCATGCCTTTGGCATGGCCTTGGTTTTTGTTTTCTTTTTTTTTATGTGTTATCATTATCTGTCATATTATGTGTTAGTTTTATCATATTTATACATTGTCATGTGCTATTCATTATTAATCGCCCTTTCTGTTCCCTTCCCTCTATTTTTATCATATCTAGTTCTTTCTGCTTATAGGTTTTGAGATGAGGGTTCCCAGGAAATAGCCTCTCTAAGGTGGTAATAAGATCTGAGTATATTCTACCTTCCCCAAACCCCACTTGTACGATTTTACTGGGAATGTTGTTGTTGTTCACCTGAATACACAATCCAAGTATACATCATCCTACAAGTCTCCATCAGTATCAAAACAAGAAAAAAGAAATAACCAAATAGAGACAACTATGGCTCTTGGCCTAGATAACCACTATGCTATTGGAAAACATGACGACAACTAACCAGTTGATCCCACAAGTGAGGTCTGGAGAGGGTAAAATGTACGCAGACCTTACCACTACTTCATAGAGATAGAGAGACTATTTTTAAAAACATGACAACAGGATGATAATACCATATGATGACAATGTTGCAGTTGCTATGACCAATAAGGAAATCCAAAAGGAACTCAATTTTTAATCATAAACCCTTTTTTGTATTTCAAAAAGTAGCACAAGTTACATGCTCCCAAATACTATTGATGATAAAATGCTCTACAAGCTTCCTATGCTATCCCATTTCTCCTATTCCTTGTGCAGCTTAGCACCTAGTGAATTTTCATGCTACTACTAAAAGTAGCACAAGATGAGGAACTCCTCATAATACAAAAATATTACAACTCTTTGAGTTACGCAGTCTGGATCCTGATCTCTGGCAGCCTCGGATTTTCTGACTGTCCAACTACAGGATGCAACGGTGGTTGCTGCTGCTGATTATTATGGGGACGGTGTTGTCCTGAAGGGTTGTATCTATAATATCTTTGAACAGGCAGAGTATTGTGTGGCTGCATGGCGCTGGTTGTCGGTGCAGGGGATGATCCATGGCGTCTGCTTGCTCTCCACCTCAAATACTCTACGAGGAGCGAATTGGTACTAATTGCAATACCAAACCCAGTGAAGGAGGAAAGCAGCACCGATAGGAGTGCACTGACGTTGAGCTGCACATTAGCAATTACGTAAATCTTTATGCACCTGTTATTTCTGTAGGTGAAAATGCCAATGGCCTTCCCCCGCAGTCTAAACATGAAACCCACCGCCCTCCTCTCTTCCAACATACATAAGATTAAAGGAAGGCGGGAAATATAAGAAATTAGAGAGTGGAAGATTCTTACCACCGCGTAGAATATATGGGCGAACAGGATAACAATTGCAAACTGAAATGAAGCATAAGCCCATATGTAACTCTTGCTGACTGCAAATAACCAAAGAATGTATTTATAATTCTGGATAAAAAAGACACCCCTCCATGGGCAGATCTAGAGGGCCGGGAAGGTGTTCACCAGAATCCCCTTGACTAAAAATTACACTGTATATATATTAGGCAACTTTTCATCTATTATGTGTAGATAAAGATTTTGAATCCCCTAAACATAAGACTAGAGGTTGGCTTAGTGGTCTAGGGTGTTCAGAATTCAAATCCTAGGCACTACATTTTTATATTTCGAATCTCCTAAGTGAAAAATCCTGGATCCCTACTGTCCTTGGAGTTCTAAAAGAACAAGCCATTAAGTCCCTGTCAGCCATGTCATTTTCACTATACTCATTGCAAATGATGAGGTATGTATTACAGCATGATAGGCAGTTTGTCCAAGCGGGCTCTTGGTTAAGACTTAAGACAGGAATCAACCAGTGAACAAATAAAGCCAAGGATGCTCTTGGCTATTGGCACAGAACTATTTATCCAAACACATTAACCATGTATGCTAAAGATCAAAATTCCACTATAAAAGTGGCTACATAACAGTCGTATGAAAATCCTATGATATACAAAATTAACTTCAAAGTTAGTAATGGTGAAACTACAACTTAATATTCCTTCCGTTTCAATTTGTTTTATCAGGTTTTGACCTGGCAAGGCGCATGACTATAAGAAAGTAAGGAAGACTTTTGAATCTTGTGGTCTTAGATTAAAGATATATAGAATATACCAAAATATCCTTTAATCTTGTGGTCTAAAACATGTCACGTGATAAATTGAAATTAAAGAGCTACCAAAAAAGGAAACACTCTTTTTCAAACGGACCAAAAAGGAAAGTAGGACAAACAAATTGAAACGGAGGGTGTGTTATTTTTAAATTGCATATACAATAATTTTGCAGTTCATAGTTATTTCGATATGTAAGAACTAAAATCTAACATGCATAAGCGGACCGATTAACAGCCTCCTTGGTCTCTGTCCCTAATCTATTTTGAGGCATTCAGTTAAGCGCAAGGGAGAATTACTATGTTGATGTTAGCTAAAATGCAGGGATTCTTATAGGAATCCGAGGTTTTAGCAGCTGGACAGGAGTTTTACGGAGAAACTCGAGTTGACAGCTATGGAGGATGAAGAGAGAAGAAGATGAAGAAATCTGTAATGATACAATGCCCTTTTATAGAAATGAGAAAGTATCTAATTTGCCAACAACTGCTTCTAACTAATTCAACAGCCCGTAACTAACTACTGCTATGGCAAAGCTAATCAACTTGACCAACTAAGTCATTTTTGTGTAACAGTTGAGCGTGCATTCTTACCCTATGTCTCAATGAGTTAACCTTACCCTTGACAGAAAATGACCAGCAAGTAGAAGTTTTAGGTTGGGACTACATTAGAAATGACATCTGATAAGAAGAGAATAGAGGGGGGGAAACAATCATACCCATAGTAGAAGCTATCATAGAAGAAAGGAGGCCTAAAACACAAGAGAAAGGTAAAGAGATGGCAAGAGCACGAGCGCCTAAGTCAGCTACCTGTCATAATACAGGAAAAGAAATTAATCAATAAAATATTTTATATCAAATACAATGTGAATGCAAAGTGAAATATGATCAAAGCAATGCTTGTCTCTTTAATAGGAGTACACTATACTTTGACAATTTTTATCATCACTCCAAGCCTTGACATTAAGAGACTCACTACCCAGTCATTTTTAAGGACATACCAACTGATGATAAGTGTTGCAGTAACGATGTGCACTGCTTTACCCCCACACATGATAAGAAAATACCAAACTGTTCTGTCTCTGCTTCACAAAGTTCATGGTGTAACTGTAACATAGAGTTCCATACTCCACTTAAAAAATGAATAACATGAATGCAGAATAGAATATCACGATGGTTATCACAGAGGATCAAGCAGTGAATAAAAATCGCACTTAGCAATAGGAGCCATGTGTCTTCTGATATACTTCTCTGAAATGTGCACTTTGGGTACATAGTTAATAGGGTTTGTGCTTTTGTTATCATACCTTTTTGAAATATACACATAAATCCCTAAGGCATTGTTTGATGGTTGGTAAGGAAGGAAATTATTCATGTATTAGAATTAGCATATTCAATACCATGCTTTGTAGCATTTTAGTTACTTCATATAAAATTAATGCACACCTAAGTACATTGTTTGGTTATCATTTTACAATCCCACATAACTAAAGCAAGTATAAGTTATGAGTCAATGTATGTATATGCAGCATAAAAGATGGAATAATTAAACCTTGCATAACTAAAATATGGACAAAAGTTGCACAAAACCTATAAACAAAGTACAAAAATAAACATTGCAAAAAGAGTAGAAAATACTTAGACCATCACACCATTTTAACGCATATAAGAGATATCATAATGAAGAAACAAAAGGAAAGTACCAGAAGCTGCTCCAGAAAGCAAAAATATGCAAGCATGCTAACCATGACAAGGATAGGTACGTCTTGCCAGACTCTGTTGACAGCAAAAGAAAAGGGCAATACCCAAATAAGTGTGACAAACCAATTTTCATGTAACACTCATCAACATTTAACAACCTGGTTCAATGGCGAAGCCTGAATTGTTATTAAGGGGTGTCAAAATATAAAGTAAAAAAATTATGTGAACACAACCTCAAACAATACAACATACCCAGTGAACACACCCTTCAGCTTGTGTTAAGTGTCAACAGTTGTACATATACCTTCTACACTAAATTTTGACCTCTATATACAATGTAATTTTCCGACAAAGGGGGTGTAGCTTGATACCCCTCGGACAAGGGTGGCTTCGCCCCTGACCTGGTTACAAGTACCATAAAAAGATGAGAACTATTGACACCAATTATCATAGTATAAATACCATCAGGGCACCAAACAAACACTGAAGTTCAGGTCAAGTTTAGTTTGCTGATTTATATGTATAATCTTCAGAAATCAGAGGGTTAACACCAAGCCATAAAAAGATGGCAGTTCACTCTTTATGCAGTGGAAATTAAAGAACAACAAACTGAAATTAAAGAATAAAATGGAAAATATGTCTAGAATATCCCAAAGCACAGTAGTCTAAATCTTTCTTCAGTGTGTTAAATCTCACAAGAATTGATTACATATCCTTCCTCAATCTTTAATTTATCTTTACTAGCTTGGGGTGGCCGCCTATCTTCAAATTTCCCTCACATCCAAAGACACAACCTAACATGGACTCATGGGAAGGATAAGACCCACGGCCTATACCTCTCTCTGAAGTCAAGCAGCTGGTTTTTGCTCATCTAGGAGGAACAATTGAGAAGAAGAAAAAGTTATCACACAATTGCTCGAATTTTTTCTTTTGGTCCAACTATTAGTGACTTCACTAGATTCAAATAACTCTCTTGAGACTTCAGATTCATACAGCTCCACCCAAACTTCTCAAATGTATGGTGCTAGCATTGCAGGGGATGACCACCAAATAAAACTATCTGCAGTCTGCACTTTCTCCCTGTTGGCTAAAGCAACATGGAAAAAGGTACCAAAATTTATGCACAAGTTTCGGTTGCCTCCCCCTCCCCATCTACAAGCATTTTATGCACAAGGATATATCGAAACTAATTAACTGAATCTCATTCTAAAAACTGTTCTACACTTGCGAAGAAACCTAGTTATGTTTGTCAAGATCCATGGCATTCAAGAGTTCAAGATCTTAAAGATTTTTAGGTTTTAGGAGTTCTCATGATTCCCGGTGCATCATGTTGAAAATTAAAAGCTTCCAAATGTTAAAGCTAGCTTTAGGCCATAGATTTTGGGAGTATATTTTGAAAATTTATCCTCAAATGTTTGTTTGGGCATCAAATTTTTGAAATATGACCCTTTAAATATTTTCAAGTTCTCAAAAATTGGCTCAGACCAATTTTTGGGACTTCCATTCACAAAACTTTAATTTTTTTTTCCAAGTAAAATGCATGTCCAAACACAACCGTAATTTCCAAAATGCAGAACTTCAAAAACTCAAATTTTCAAGTTCCAACTTCAAAATCAATGACCAAGCGGGAGCTTAATATTCCCAATCAGAAACATGTTTATACTTGTGACAGAACTAGTAATGTTTGTCAAGACTTAGTTAGCAGTTCATAAATTGAGAAGATTTTTAAGACTAAAAACTTCCTAGTGATTCGTGTTTTACAGTGCATCATGTAAATATCAAAGTTTCCAAATTTTTATGTCATGTCCACTACAGACTGAATTGCAAAGGCATATAAAATCCAAATGCAGGAAGCTAAATTTTGCAATAGAAAGAAACTTCCTAGAATCATTAAGTATTTATTGGCTATATTTATCATCTTTAAGTCTAAGATTCACAAAATTTCAAGTGAAAGTAAAGAAAGCAACAAAACTTTATTAGTTGGACTTGCCTGTAGCGAGGCACTTCTCTCTGCTGTATAACAGTTTGGGACCTTCTGGTAGCAGTTGGAGGACTTTGAATTTTCAATAATGTTACAGGGAGATTTTGTACTTCCTGCTTGCAAACATCACAGATCTTGTTACCCTTAATACTGAACCACTTTATGGTGCACACCTTGTGGGCGAGTGCAAGCTCTCCTTTGCAGCTGCATTCCATTTTAAATGTTTCACTTTCTTCACCAAGTTCAACAAAACAAATTCTGCAAACAGCTTCTTCCTCGGGAATATCTTCACCGGTGTTATCTGTCGCTGTAGATAGCGAAGGAGAAAAGCCATTATACTCATCTAGAAACAATCAGCTAAGATGCCACAGAAAGTACTAGAACAAGGACAGGATACAACTGGGGTCATGTCCCTTTGCTCTTAATTATTTACCTATTTGAAGTATCAAATAGTCCGAATATGTTCAACGGTTCTATCTACTACCGGGAGCCAAAGAGAATGAACACGATCAGATAGAAATTAGTAATTTCCATAATTAAGCACATTTGGCATTATCCATCCTCTTAAAATGTATACTTCCCATTATACACAGCCAGTTCTGTTCCTACTGATTTGAAGTTGTGATAAACAATCTCTCAAAAGTTTGTTGGGAAAACGACCTATTTAACTGAAATTTAAGATATATAGATCATATTGACTTGACTAGACACAAGCCCAAAATGTTAGTTTGACGTACGTACTATACCAGTAGCAGTGAAAAAACATCAAATCACATATTTTAGTTGATTGAATTTAAATTCTTGAAAGTTGTAAAGAGATAGTACTTCCCTCCAGCAATTTACATATTAGTCTGTTTTGAAAAGAATTCCACCTTTTCATACTTTGTAGCAACATTTTCTTATAGGAATGACATGATATATTTAAGACCATAAGATTCAAGGAATAAGCTTTGATATGTTATACACACCTTCACTTTATGACAACAAGATTCAAGAGTCTTTTACATTCTTCAATTTTGTGCTCAATCAAACTAAGACATAATAAATGAAAAATGAGGAGTAATACTTTTGGAATGGTGTCAAACAGTTTGAAAAGTACCAAAAGCAGAAAGAGTGTCGATATAAGTTGGGATGTGAAAGATGAAGCAAATAAAAATAGTTATAGCCAAAAAAGAATGTCTCAGTATAACGTGCCACAGCCCACAAGTGGTAACTAACTCACAAATGGATATGATTCCCACTACACAGCGTCTTTGTGGTTGTTTAAGATTGATCACGTATACAAATTCTTCGGCAAACTTCGATAACCTTCAAGGATAAACTGCAGCTCAATACCATTGAACATCAGAGAAAGTAGACTCCAGACTTATTCTTCTCGCTAATATCGAAATAATTCATTACCTCATTTGATAAGAGATTCAAGATGTTGATAACTGAAACGAAGGTGCTGATGATTAACTTACATATGTGAATTGTTACATAACGAAAGATCCTTACTGAAAATCAAACAGGTATACTAATTGATCCAGATGTAACACAATTAGTGTTGAAGGCTTGTATCAAGAACATTTTTAGTTCAGAAAATGATCAAAACAGTAATGCACTGTTAGATTCACTCATGTAGCATTATCCAATTGGAGAAGCTAGTTGAAAGTATAAAATTTAAAGAGTCAGGATGCACGAAAATTTACATACCATTTTCTATTTCTTGTAGTATATCTGCTGAGGCATCAGAATCAGTGGCTGTGTGAACAACTTTGGAAATTACACGGATGAGACCACCATTAGAATCTGTCCTCCTTAAGCTTCCACTTTTAACATGTATAGGCACTGAAAATGAACGCTTCATATGCTGTTGAGCTTCAGGTTTCTGTCAGCAAATGGTACAAACAGAAAAAGTAAGAAAGAGTACATACAAAAACAGTGCATCCAAATAAGTAAACATTAGGACATATAACATACAATTAACTCTGAATGATCATCCAAACAATTGTCCTCTGCAGGCTTTGCCACAGTTCCCATTGGTGTCTCTGGTAAAGAGCGAATTGATTTTGTCGTTGAAGAGAACAAAACTTTATTGAGAGAAAATGACCTTGAAGTTGAAGGCTTATCTGAAAGTGGCATGTCTGGGATAATGAGAACTGTCTTTTCGCCATCGTGCGTTACATTTTTTGCCCTAGTGCTTTTTTGTGGAATCAGATTCTTCATACTTGACATGAACTTGGCAGAGTGGGGCCTTGGGGGCAACCCTGATCTGGCAGAGTGAGGACTTGGAACATCTATTTTAGTAAAGCTGGATAATGCATTTTCCAAAGATCTTGTAGGTATTTGCAAAGACGAGAGGTTTGGCCGTCTTGTTGACTGCTGCCGCACTAAAGTAGCCTCCTCTCTCTCTCCATTCTTTTTCCGTAGATGTAAATTTCAGAGCACAAAAACAAGAACCAATCAGTTTAGATCATAATGAGTTGACAAACATTGTGTTAGTTATCTAAATTACTTCAGAAGAACAATGTATATTTCAAACACAAGATGGAGATCAAATATTCTAAAACTGAATGATAAATCTTAACACAAATCCTAATAGAGGTCTACAAAAATGAGACTCTTTCTTTTTATTTTTACTACTTCATAAAAAGGACAACAACAACAACTACGCCTCAATCGCAAACAAGTTAGGGTCAGCTATATGAAATCCTCATTAACTAACAAATTCAAAAAGAACCCATAGAAGTTCCAGACTAACTAAAGTAATTCCACAAATATCTCAAACCAACTAATTTATCCAAACTCACTTATCAAAAAGGGAATAAAATAAGAAAAGAAAAATCAAATCTTTCTCGTTCCATCTTCCACCACTAGAAGAAATTTCACATCTTTCCTTCACCAATCACCAAATAACATTGAATTCAAGAAAACCCCACAAGAGGAAAAGAATAAAAATCATATCTTTAGCTACTTTCTGTACACAACCAACTCACCAAATCGCCCCACCCCCAGCCCCCCACCCCCCACCCACCCCAAAAAAAGGAAACTTACTGTGTTAGAGTGAGCAGAAGAATCAACTTCAGGTGGTGTTTGATGCATTTCTTGAACAGAATTCTCCATTTCCAGTACTAAGAGAAGAACTCCAGATCATAAAATCATTGGGATTTGCTGATTTCTAAAATTAAAGTGGGGGGTTTTGCTTAATTGCTTTAAGAAAGCAATGATGAAAACAAGAAAGAAAGGAAAAAAAAACAATCTTTTTTTGGTTTAAAATATACTTAGCTAAATATTTATCTGTTCATTACCAAAAAACTATCTAAGCTTTGTAGACGAAACAAAGCATTTTTTTTTTAACCTTTTCAACAACTAATTTATTTTTTTTGTTTGGATTGTATTATTACCCGCCAACGTTATTTGGTTTTGCCAGCTGAATTCAAGATTCCTACTTAATTTGAGTTACTTCTGGATTTTCTTCTCCAATACTGATATTAATTAAATTTATGAGTTAATATATATTATTAAAAATATATTTAAAGATAAAATTTAAATTATATTTTTTATAAAATTATAAA
>JAOTQJ010000099.1:13730889-13753135 GCA_025642045.1 Solanum sejunctum | reverse complement strand
ATAGCACAACAAAACTCTTTTGTTAAATGAAACCAAAATCAGGGCAGCAACCTTAGGGTAATATCTATAACTCAATCTATGTTAAGAGCATCAAATTCTCTCCATAATACAGCCCACAGACCATATAGAAGTCACTAAAACAAAAGGCAAGAGTGCAGTAATTTTCTGAACACATGTTGTTCAGAATTTTCCAGCATAACATACTATCATCTACTTCTTGATTTTCCTGAAGAAATTATACTAAATACACAAATATTTACATTTACCTTCAAGGTTGAGACCCTCCTTAATAACCCTAAAATATCCTTTTGGATGTTGCTTTGGTAGGTTAAGAAAAGAGTGGAGAGAAAGTTTAGGAGAGCTGAAATTTTCCAAGTGTAAGAGAGTGAATGCAATTTGCTGCATATAACCCCTTTTTAAAGGGTTGATTTGGACGAATCTCTTTGTAACGTTTGACCAAATAATACCTCATATACTTAGGCTGATTATTCAACAGCTTATTCCAAAAAATTGGGCCAAAATCGGCATCAAATCTAATGGACTTTGGCTGCCAATTTTCAGCTTTTCTCTTAATCCGTTTTTGGCCCAAATAGTCAAGTGGTTTGGAATATATTTGGGCTTTTTTTTTACATTCTTCTTGGACTGATAATAAGGTCCATTTATGATGCTAAAGCATGGGCTAAAATTACACCCTTAAAATAGATTTTAATTGTAATCGAACTTGAGCAAATTCGATGTCGGCCTGACTCCGTTGAGCTAGCAAATTTAAGCTAATCAAGTAGGTGGCTCACCTAATAAATTATTAATTCATACAAACACCTTAGTTCTCTTACTTTCTTTAAGGCTATGATATCCTCAATTTAACACAAAACACATATACACTCGACCCTCTTAAGCGTTAGACTCTCATATCACCCACTAACACGAGATTCAAGCACTTTCAAGAATTGAAGCTAATTTGACTAAATCATATCATGATTCATTCACACAACATTAGTACATGTAAAATGTGGGTGTTACATCAATGCACCATATTAATGGTATAATTAATGACTAAAGCAGAATAATGTACTTTTAGTGAAAAATCATAAAATATATTCAATTAAAATGCTCCATTCTCTAAAGTGAATGTAGTAGCAATGCATAATGTCTAAAACAAGATAAGTTATTAAATAATGCATGTAAACATGAAATGAGGTACTAAGCTATCATAAATTGATATGCTAAGGTGATTGTGCTCCATTCATGAAGAATGAGAACTTTTGATAATTTAAATTAAAGAAAATTTCAAATGGACATCTATTAAAGAATCTAAAGATTCTTTTAAATAATGAGTTTTCTTGTATAGCTTGTTATCAAGGAAAGTTGATAGTGAGAGTATCACCAATGAAAGTTGGAATTGGGTACCCTGCGTTTTTGGAACGTATACATGGGGATATTTGTGGACCTATTCACCCACGGACGTTTAGATATTTTATGGTCCTAATATATGCTTCATCTAGATGGTCTTGATCATATGTGTCTATTGTCATCTCGTAATTTAGCATTTGCAAAGTTATTGGTACAAATAATATGATTACGGGCACAAATTCTTGATAACCAGATTAAGTCCATTCGCCTTGATAATGCTGCAGAGTTTTCATTTCAAGCATTTAATGATTGTTGTTTATCCATTGGGATAAGAGTTGAACATCATGTTGCTCAAGTTCATACTCAAAATGGCATTGTCGAGTCATTAATAAAGCGCTTGTAATTGATAGCAAGACTATTGCTTATGAACATTAGATTGTCCACTTCTGTATGGGGACATGCAATTTTGCATGCTGCACTTATTCGTCTCAAATCGAAAAACTATTATAAGTATTCTCCTTTGCAATTGGTTTTGGATCAAGAACCTAATATATTCCATCTAAGAATTTTTGCATATGTCGTATATGTGTCTATGACACCACCACATCGTGTAAAAATGGTATCTCAAAGAAGATTAGGAATATATGATGGGTTTGAATCACCCACTATTATTTGTTATCTTGAACCATTAACTCAAGATGTGTTTAATGCTCAATTTGCTGATTGTTGATTTGATGAGACATTTTTTCCAAAATTAGGGGGAGAAGATGATGATATCAAAAGAGAAATTTTGTGAAAAAATCTATTATTGTCTCATCTTGATCCATGTGCTTCTATTTGGGAGCAAAAACTACAAAAATCTGAAAGTATAGAAGGTGAATATGGGCTTGTTCACCGTCATGTGATATTATAAATGATGCATCAATAAGGTGATCACATGTGCATTTATTGTCAACCTAAAGTTTGTCATTCGCAAAATTGTTTGTCCAAGATAATTGAGTTAAAAGCACAACTTTCAGAATACGTAATCAAGATAATTTATCTTGATAATATTGATAAATATCCAAACTGATTGATACTAAACAATTTTGATAAATGATCAATCATCACTTATGAGAACAAGCTTCATGGTCTAAAATATGATAAATTGTAGACATGAAATGTGTACACCAATCCAATATAATATCATCAATTTTTCCCTTAATTGATTTATGGTCAGAGACCATATAATTTTCATATAATAATTTTGATATACGGCATATGATTAATAAATATATCATGATGCATAAAAGATGGATCTCCAACACAGATTGGAATATATGTTAGTTTGTCTAACATAAGGGGGAGATAATAATAAACTAAGAGTTGAAATACTCTTATTGAATATCCCTGAAGGACAGAGTTTATGACATGCAAGAAACATGCAATTGATCCCAAATAAGATAATTTTTGAAACGAAAAGGAGCAAATGATCAAAATGATCATAATAAAGAGGCAATGTGCTCTTGAAGAGCTTATGACATAACACTTCATGAAACTTCATGAGAAGGATAGCTACCTGAAAATAATGAAGTGATGAGATATCAACAAGTTATGTCACATTGTAATCGTCAAAAGAGATATTTTGTCGAAGATATCTTTGATCCAAGTTTTTGATACATTAAAGCATGTTCTAACTATCAAGTGGAATAGTGCATTTTGGTAAGCATAAAGCTTATTTGACTTGCAATCTAGACACTAGAAAATGTCATGCATTTAATATTGAATATTGTCACTAAACAAAATTGATATGAAAGTACATAAAAGAAATAGAACAAAACACATATCGTCAAAAGTTTTTACACAAATGAGTTCCAAAAGAATGGTGATATAAATGTGTAATAGATTTGTTCGTGTGATAATGTGGCTGATTTGTTCACCAAATCTTTACCAACTACAACTTTCAAGATGATACACAAGGTTGGGATACGAAGATTCAAGATCGTGGATTGATGTTCTGATTAGGGGGGAGTTAATACGCGATATACTCTTTTTTCCTCACAAGGTTTTGTTCCATTGGGTTTTCCTTGTAAGGTTTTTAATGAAGTATCAAATAATGTGTATTATTAGATATGTGTACTCTTTTTCCTTCACTAGAATTTTTTTACTACAGGGTTTTATCGAGTAAGGTTTTAATGAGGCACATAATCTAGCAAATATACATTCAAGGGGGAGTGTTACAAACATATTCTATTTATGGTGAATGTCTATTTTATGTAGATTCCTTTAGGAGTTAAGAATTCTGCTTGAATACCAATTCAGTTTCTTATTTGGAGACCAAGTCATTTTTTTCTTATAAAATATAAGGGTTTCCTTCATTGTAAGATACATCTTAATATTATTGAAGAGCAATAATAAATTCTCTCTTCTCTCTCCTACTTTATTCTTTTGTATTGTTCTATATAGTTTCATAACATTTTTCTCTATGTTTTGATTTATTTATTTTACTTTTAATTTTAGTTTCTTTCTAACTCTTTTTTCGTTTTTTGGGTGGGGGGTTGATTTTCACTTTAGCATGACATATTTTGAGATCACAAAATTAAAGAATATTTTGAAACTATCTATATATATTTAGTTTAAAACTATAAGATTTAAAAGTTTAACTGTTATTTTCTTAAACTTTGAATCAAATTAAAATCAAATGAGAAAATTAAAACGGAGAGAGAAAAATTGATGAAAATACATCGTTCAATACAATGAAGTATAATGGTAATTGATATTAAATATCTCATTAATTCTTGAGATATTCACAAAGAGATCAAAATATAATCAAATTTGATAATCAAATATTTTAAAAAGATCCACAAAATCTTCCTTACATGAAGATCAAATAAATTTCAAAGAGCTCCAATACTACATTCGAAAAATATACTAATAATAACCCTTGAATCATGGAGAGATTCAAAAAGAAGGAGAAACAGATATACACATTATTTTGCCAATTAACTTATATTTCTTTTATATTTTACTTATACTTATAATTTTTTTTTTTTTTACTTTAAAATTTTTTACAAACAAATATAAGACTCAGCAAGCTTATCCTATTTTTCGAAAAAAGTGTTGTGGCTTATCAACACTTTGTATTTATTACATCAAAATCATATTATTACTCTTATAGTCTAGTGATATAGTATTAATATGAGAATAGACATTAACTAGTAAATTTTATCAATTAACTAGTGAGATTTAGTAATAGAAGTGCTTTAATTACATTCATTTAAACCAATATGAACACTTGGTACGTATAAGTGAATATTTTTCTTCAATTTATATTAATTATATTTTTGTTGACATAAAACTCCAAGTTAAAACAAACAATAAGAAGAAGAAAACAAAACCTAAAAGACTTGCTCCTAACTAGTTCATTTTACTTATCATATTTTCATTTCTCACGCCTCTTGAGAAAATCTTATTAATTCTTCTATCTTATCTTTACTTATCTATTATACTATTTTGGAATGTTTAATAATATTTATCTACTTTATAAAAGTAAGAGATAATTTTACACATAGTTCTTAATTTATTCTTCTAATTAATTATAGTCTTTTGTCTATTATATTTGTCAAGTATTATATTCAAAATATAATTTGATAAAATTATACTATCATTTATTATTAAATTATTATGTTAAGTCAATAATAGTCAAATAAAGATGGACGGAGAGAGTACCTAGACGATAATTTGACAAGATTGTCATTATTTCGTTTTAACCTCAATTTAATACTACTACTATTTTATCATATTAATCTCTTTTCATATATATTAAATAAAAATAAATAATAAACAATATTTATTTTATTTTTAATTTCTAAAATAATAAATATTTTGTTTGAATTAGCTTTCCTCTACACAAATAAGAGGCCGAATAGCCGATCAGTCCGACCGGACCTTTGGGGACATGAAGCATATTTTCTGGCTGACTCTTTTTTCATTAGTCTCTTTTGATTAAGACTAGATTTTGAAGCCCATGTAATAGATGTTTTAATTAATATTCATCGCAAAATTAATAGATGTATTATTGTAGTTTCATGGTTGAAGTAAATAAAAAAATAATTAAATAATAGTTAAAAGAAATGACACCATAAAATTAAAGTCACTGTAACACTAAGTAGACAGGTTGTAGTCACTTGTCTGCTTCAAGCAACTGTAGCAGACAACTGAAATGCTTAGTCATAAATAGTAATTTAAATAATAATTAATAGAAATGTCATAAAAATATTGTCGTTGTTGAAGTTCGATCTCAAGACGTTAGATTTAAGATGTTGAGCTAGGACCATCAAGCCAAGCAGCAGCTGCTTGCTTGAAGCAGCTGAAAAAAGCACGACGACTCTAAGTTGCTCAAATAAGCAACTTATTATATATAGGAATGTATTCTACACTTAAAAAATAAAAAATAAAAAATTGAGTTAACTTACAATTAATCACATATAAAAGGATATTTGCTGTTACACAGAAGTTATGACGTAATAATAATTAGTCATCTAACATATAATTAGTACCTGTGAGATAATGATTATGCAATAATAACTAATGGTAATTTAGGATAAAGTGAAAATTCATATTCACAAAAAACTTTTAATATTAAACAATCATTAATTCTGAATAGTTCAAACCTATTCAATCTCTTCAACATCAATATACATAAAATCACCTACTAATAATTTGAAATTTGAATTATCTTAGATTTAGATTTCTGTTAATTATACCCAATTCACCAGCCAGCAAGAAATTCTCGGGGGCTTAAAGAGTTAGTGGTCAAAGATACAAGTTTCATACTTCAATTATTTTTATACTTTAATCATCAACTTTGTTTTAACCTACACTATCACTAACTCTATCTATTAAAACACACTTGTAAGCTAATTAGGTCAACTATCAATTGTATCACCATCTATTCAACTATATAAGTTTTAGTGCATGAAAATAGAAAAAAAAACAATTAAACTAACAAAATCACCACATCAACTAGCAATTATGTCAGGTAACAACAACATCTTGTCTATGACAAGACCCACAAAGAAGTTGAGATGATCCAAATCATAGTCATGATCAAAGATAGCACTTTTATAATAAATTTAGTTAAAAAATAAAGTTGTTACCATTTTATAAATTATAATTTTTAGCATAATTATAAGCGCGGTGAACAAGTTATACTCGTTTGAAACTACAAAAAAATAACTGACCATTATCTCAGCAACTGATGTTCCTCCTTGTAGGGATTTGAGGGAGCTTGTTATAAAATGGAAGCATCTAATGGGAACGAAAAAGATTAATTTAGGCGTAAGAGAAAAATAAGTCCCAGCACTTCACATTCACATTTTACGCAGCCTAATATCAAGCTTGAGATAGTGAAAAAAGTTATGACTAAGAGGCAATATAATAGTGGGCAAACAAAAGACGGGGTAATTGATAGCTAAAGATTACATATAGTGGATATTAAATCGTTATTGAATTCTATGTATAGCATTTCAGTTATAATATCATTCTGGAGCTACTGCAAACTCTAAAACACCCTCATTATCAGCACATATGGACATCAGTTGTGCATTTGTCTCTTCATGGTCATTCCCAATAAGCCATTTCACAGTGTCCATGCCTGTTAAACAAACCAGTACATTACATCAAAAACATAATTCTAGGGGCAATCCTCAGGAGCCTCTTATGATGGACATAACAAGATAAAATGCTCTTTCTATTCATATATTTGGTTAAACCTCCCTCTTATTTTCTCGATGAATAGGGAACAGCATAGGACAATAGGAAAAATAACCACATGCAACATCCGAGTATGGTTTCAGTTACAGTATATCCACAGATTTCAACAGTCGCACAAAGTGGTAATGAACCAATCAAAGTGGGATAAACGCTTCATATTTTTATATCTGGGAGACAATTGTGAGTCGACCGCAATATCCTATTCTTACAGCCATTCTATTCTAAGATGTTTTATGTCCTTCTGACAGCAGGCACCTTAAGAAAGGTTTTATAGCTGAAACTTTCAAATCCAAACAGCCATTCTTACAGGGGCAAACCATTTAACACACATGCATGACGCACTGTATAACAGATAAGCCACATGTGCTTGATAAATACTGATATATCAAAGAGCCGAGCTTCTTTGTTTTACAGTTAATTAACAGACAACCTTTTATTTCCTATTTTCCAACCTCTTTGTTCAGTTGCTATGATTATTATTTGTTATTGCTGTATTAGTAAGTCCCGCTTAATAATTTTGTATACAAGTAGGAACAAATAGAGAATTATCAATGACCAGATGGATGAGAACATCAAATTCATCAGTAGAAATCAAGGAACTTGCCTTACAGAAAATTAGAAAAATTTCCTCCCAGAACCTTGGTCACCGCTAGCCTCATCATCTCCAAAGCCATCAAAACGGTTTGAACGATTTTCATTATCAGACTGTGAATCACCAAATCCACTAGAATGGCCCGAACCAAATCCTCTGAAACCACTTGAGCGGTTTGAACTCTCGAAGTTGCCAAAGCCACCGGTCCAATTTGAACTTCCAAAGCTTCCAAAACCACCACTACGATCTGAACCACCAAAATTACCGAATCCTCCCTGATGATTGGAGTCACGCATATCTCTGGAACCACCGAAATTCCCCGAGTGACTTGAGCTTGATCCACCAAAGCTACCCCCTGATCGTCCAAAACCAGATCCACCAAATCTCCCTGTTCGACCAGAATATCTATCTTGCCCCCCAAACCTGCCGCCAGAATTTCCATAGCCACCAGAGCGCCCAGAACCAGAAACACCAAACCGACCACCTCCCATGCCTCCATAAGAGCCAAAGCCGCCACCACCTCTGCCCATGTCACTGAACATGTCCATTGCTCCAGCCTCTACTTCTATCCTTGGAAGCTTTTTTCACCAAATACATGAAAATAAGATAACTTGACAAGATGAGAAAATAAGAAAATTACTCTTGGCCACAAGCAACCTTACAATTCACCTAATTTGGTCAAGTAAGAACAGAGTAGTATGATACTTTATTGGAAATATCAAATAATTACCGCAGCCAACTATAAGTTGCTTCAGTTTCAGCTCCATTCCAGTCTATATACTTTCATGATTCAATATTATTCAATTATGTAACCATCTAAATCAATGAAGATAGTGATAGGAAATAGAAAATCACTGAATTTGGACCTCACAAAGAAATAAAGATTCAACCTCTCTTGTCACTCTCTCAACAAAAGGGCACAACACAAAAGATATATCGAGAGTGAGAAATCGTGATTCGTGAAGTAAATGCCACAAGAACTTGAACTACTTCAAGGACATGGAATTCAGTACAAACTTCAGTTTGTCTACACTAGTATTCAAATAATAACACATCAACACATCAGCCTCGCATAGTCATGACAATGAAGTACTAGAACAAATTACATCGATTTACAATATTCCAACAAAAACTGTCCCAACATTCCATTTAATCTGACATGATTTCAACAAGGTAAAGATATCTGCTTGAGTTACTACATTGAAATCATTGTGAGATATCCTTAAAAGTAATAGTAACAGCATGTGAAAAGAAGGCCCAAAATGTCTGAATCATCAAAGTAAACACTGCATTGCACTATTTTCACTGCAATCATAAAATATTTGGCGGCAAGAACTTATGATCATTATTAAAATAATTCAACTTTTTGGACCACATGAAAAAAAGGAACACAGAAGTAAACATCAGCCTTTAGCACTAATTAGTTACAGCAGTCACAACTCACACCGCAGTTATAGATTTATAGTGTTCTTGAGCATAAAGCTCTTTTCTCCAACTGAGGTTCACATTCATCAGTGCCATCATAAAAAACGTGGGAAAATATGAATACAGGACATCAAAATGTAAAAGTATCACTGATATTGGCAGTCTTACCGCGATAAATCTGCATCCCACATCACGTTCAATACCTTTCACATCATTATATTCGCTTGAAGAATATATCAGAATTGCACTTCCTTTCTTCCCAGCACGCCCAGTTCGACCGGATCGATGAACAAAGATCTCTGATGAGTTTGGAAGCTCATAATGTACCACCTGAGTGGCAAATTATCTACTTCAACTTCAGAAAGAACAAAAAAACAAAGCAGACTGCAATTGAAGGCACTCAATACCCAGAAACTTTTCACCATGTACCTAATTGGTGTCACCACGCATAAAAAGTAGAGATGTCCTCAGAAGCAACTTACATGCTTTTGGCCATATCCTATTTCATTTACTTATTCATTTTCTAATATTCAATTATTATCCCAACATACAACAGAGTCGATGCAATAGCCATGAACTGGTTTCAAGTATTTGTTTCCTTCTCCTAAAAAATTTCAGACATCAGGGTTTAGGTGAAAAACTAAAAACAGCATATGTGACTCAATAAGGATCGGGCAAGGTCGCTATGTACATATGCAACTTCCACCAAACCTCTGCTATTACATGTCATGTTGTTGGTTTTTGATCAACGGGCTCTAACAGAATGTTTTCTGATATATGTTGTCTGCTCTATTGTTAGAGAGTGCGAATGAAAGAAAAGAATGCAGTGGTTATCGAACCTAAAATCACAAGTAAGAAATAAAAAACCAACCAGATCAACATTAGGTACATCAAGTCCTCGAGCAGCAACATCAGTAGCCACCAACACATTGAATTGGCCTTGGCGAAAACCTGATAGAGTTCTCTCCCTCTGAGCTTGTGGGATGTCCCCATGCAAAGCTTCACATCTGAAACTCGCTGCCATTCTAAGCGACAATCTGTTAGCATCACGTTTAGTTTGAGTAAAAACAATGCACTTCCCTCCTTTTGCATGTTCCTGCAGAAATGAAATGGTCAATTAGTTTCAGAGACTAAGGATTAGTTAACAATTAGACAGCGGAAAAACCAGTATCTTTATGTTGGTAGAAATAAATAGAGAGCGACTTCAAACAATATGATAGGCATAACGGTAGGACAGAGGAGACTGAGGGTATATCTCCATACAGTTATCAGAGGTCCAAGAACTGCTGGTTTCTGATGCATATCACAAGCAATTGAAAACAATGAAATCCCATCAGCCAGTTTCTGATCAGAATCTCCTACCTGGGATATATTGAAAAATTAGCCTCCAAGGTTCTCAAAAACTAAGACAGACATTCATATTGAAATGTTGAGCATTTTGGTCTCACAAGATCAATGTGAACTGGATTTTTCAGGAACTTGTTGGTAATTTTTAATATCCAACCAGGCATTGTGGCTGAAAACATCAGTGTCTGATGCTTCTGTGGAACATTTTCTAAAATGGACTCGACATTTTCCTCAAAACCCACATTAAGCATTTGATCAGCTTCATCTAGAACAACAAACTGGATCTCTGACAAATTTAAAGCACCCCTCTTCAGCAGATCAATAATCCGACCTGGCGTTCCCACAACAATGTCTACTCCCCTGTCAAGGGAACTCATTTGCCTTGAAATGGGAACACCACCATAAGCACACAGCGTATCCAGACCAGGAGCAGACTCAAAAAATTCTTTCTCCACTTGCTTCGCAAGTTCTCTGGTCGGCGCCAAGATTAAAGCCAAAGGATTCCTTCCACGTCTGCATAATAGATAATAAGCAAATATTTTAGTATTTTTATAGCAGTAAACCAAATTTGCAACAAATGTTCAGAATCAAACTTTAATAACACCTGCCAAACCTATGAGAAATCATTACATTATGCTGCTATCGTATTTGTACTACTAACAAAAACCCCAGAGAGAAAGCAAACTGAACGAACCCATGTTTCTCGTTGAAGCGAATGATCTTATCCATGATGGGAATGCCAAAAGCTAGTGTCTTCCCCGTTCCAGTTCTAGCTCGAGCAATCATATCAGATCCTTGCATTGCTGGTTCCAGAACAGCTCTCTATACAATCCAAAAAGAATTAAACTCCACACTCTCTTTGCCTTGCATCTCATGACCAAATTAACCTAAGGCTATGCATTAAAACACACAGTACATGACTAAATTAAGCTCATTCCACCAACTAAAACACAAGTGGACAGATCATTCTAAATGGGACTTCAGAGGAGAAAATCTTTGACATTAAGCATCATATTAGGCAACTAAGGGTGTGACCTTGTGGCAACTGAAGTGATAAAAAACCTTGGAGCCCAGGGCTAAAATTCAAGCAAGACAATAAAACTAAGTGATTTCTTCCATCTGTTTAAACATCGAACAGAATTCCTAGCGTTAAACGAAGCAATGGAAAACCTTGGAGGTCAGGGTTAAAATTCTACCAGATACAATAAAGTTTAAGTGACTACTTCCCATCTACTTAAGCCTTTGTCAAAACTGTGCAGTAGCTGTGTTGGAGGAAGTTAGGCCGTTATAAAGATGTTAAGACTTATTACAAAAGATAGCCGACCAACCGCATGAGAGTACAGCATACAACTATAAGTTACTCAACCCTATATAATATTTAACTCATCAACCAAAAAACTTCCAGAATCACATTAAGGGTTCGTTTGGTATGGCAAAACTGTTTTCACCAATGAACATATGTACATATGAAGACAAAATTAGATATATAAAGGTATCTTAAGCTTAGAACAGATCATTGAGATGGTCATACACCAAAATATTCCTCTATTGGAGGAAAATGGCATCATTCACTTCAAGTCATTATATATCCAACTCTCTAACCCATATAACTTGATTGAATCAACGAATTGAGAATGTTACTTAATACAGTAAGATTACCATATATCACTTGAGTTTATACCTAAACAAAATTATTTGCTAAGATAAAACATTCCTTGAGAAAACATTTCAAATCACAAAGCTGAAATGGAAAAAAAAAAACGATTTTTACAAATGGAAATGATAGTTGCTTTGGGGGAAAACCTGAATAGGAAAGAGCTTAGTAATTCCCTTTTTCTCCAAAGCAGAAATGATCTCCTGAGATATACCGAGTTTCGATATATCAAGCCTTTCATCATCCTCAGGTAAATCCGGCACCGCATATCCAGCTCGTAAGTAGCCACCGGAGTGAAACCCTCTTACAGAAACCCCAAATTTACCATCAACCCAGTTCCCAATTCTTGAAGTATTAGCAGTGGTAAAGCGGGTACTCGGGACGGCCTTTCCGGAAATGACCTTGTCACCGGACGTCGCCGGCGAGAATAATAGATGGGTAAGGGCATTAAGAGCAACCCTTTTCGAGGCATGTAAAGAAGAAGACTTCTTCAAGAGAACAAGGCTATTCATTTTTATTGATATGACAAGAAAAGAGAGCAAAATATGAAAGGGTTTAATTAGGGTTTATGAAGGAAGGAACTGATTTAACCCAGCAAAGTATGAAGGCGGTCCGATACTTCTCGGAGATATTTTGCGGAGGGCAGCTAAGAGGTTTTGGAGGTTTTTGTGCAAGTATTTGTCAAGGTTTTTAAGAAGAGGGAGAGCACCAACTACACTAGTCCAAGATACACATAGTTGGGCTGCCTTAGAATGGACATTTTTGCTTGTGTCATAGTTAAACAAGCCCAACTAAATTTGGGCTTGGAAATGTTTGTAAACATTTCATCTTTAGGACTTCTTACCTAGTTTTTACATAAAGAATATTTTTAGGTTAATTATTACTCTTTTTTAGGCTACTTTCTTTTATTATCATGATATTTAAATTTATCTCATTGCTCTTCTCATTTCCCTATTTCTCCCTCTCTGTCCCGCCACTCCGTCTCCATTCAAAGTCATCGGAAAAATCAACTGCGGCAAACAAACAAGCAACAACCATTATCCCAACTCCTATTTTCCTTTCTCACATCCACACCATCACCTAACAGATACAACGACAACAAATACTACTATTATTATATCAAAAAATTCTTCAAATTTTAACTAAAAATTACGAGCTCACACGAACTCCATAAATATCAATGATGGTCATGCCATGTTCTTCTTTTTTTCTATATTATCTTTATTTTATTTTCAGTTAAAATTTTATAGTATTTAGATATAACCGAAAAAAATTTCTTTGACAATGATTCATCTTCAATGAAGCCAATGAGAAATAATGGGACCAAATGAATTATTGTGGTGCTATTTATTGGTCATTTTAATGTGTGTGTTTACTGAAGAAGACAAGGAAGATATGAAAAAGCATTGTATAGTGAAAATGGTGGTGAGTGCACAAAAAAATTGAAAAAAAAGAGCTTGATAGTTACTTCATGCTTGGTAAAGTGCGTGATGATTGATTTTTGGTTGGTTGGAGCTAGTGGTAATTTGATAATAGTTTGGTGATGGTGATTCATCAAATAAGATGAGATAAAATTTTAAAAAGTTGTATTACAGTTGTATAAAAAATGTATTAAATATAAATCATAATTGTAATACAATTTAAATTTAATACTATTGTCCATTATTATAAATTTGATTAGTATTATTCCAATAAATATAATATCTTTCTTACAACGTAAGTTAAATTAAATAGTATTATAATGTTGAAATTCATAGATAATATTGATGATACATTTGCTTTAAAAAATATTTTAGTTAGATATTCTCGCGTACATTGAAATATGCCTATAGCATGTATAATATATTTAAGTCAAATCTATTGTAATTATTTTTTATTTTCTCTTATTCACGCTAAAATATATTATTGTACTAAAAATATTTCAGTTATATATTCCCTACGTGCGTTGAAACATGCCTATAATATGTTTAATATATAGAATTCAAAATGTATTACAATAATTGATTACATTTATTTTTTTTGTTAGTGATGTCAAAAAATATTATACCTGAATTTCAACCATTCAAGAATTGTTTAAATTCATTTATATGTTAATATATTAAAATTGTTCTAGAAATATATTATATATGTATATATATAATACAAATTTAACACGTAAATGATTTTGTAATGGAGGTTGAATCCATCAAAAATTACTAGGAGATAGAAAAAGTTACAACATTAACGGAAGAAAAAAAATATTAAAGAAATTAATGAAAGATAGAAAATGAAGAAAAGAGTGTATTCATTCTTTTTTTGCTATTTTGGATTTTTTTTTAAAAAGTATAGCAATTTCGAGTAAGGATAAAATTTATACTAAAATTCGTAATTAAGGCTATATAATATATTTTCTTTATCCAACTTTACTTGACTCCTATACCATTTTGGTATGTCTAACAATACTTATTCATTTTCTAAATTTAATAGATAATTTACCTATTTCTACCTATTTTACCCTTATTTAATACTACATCAGAATTTTCAATTCATTTTTCAATACTTTGGAATACTATAAGTCAGAGTTAAATTTTCGAAGTCTAATAAATGGTTAAATATAGTACATCTATCTAGAGGGGGCAAAATAAGCTCAAACATAAGCAACTCGTCCAAACATTGGTGGTGAAGAGCCCCTCTTCTTCATGACCTCCATCTCAACTATCAAGTCGTCCTCGAGATAGACTTCTTGAGTTGAGGGTTATTACTGACGCAGACTTCTTGTGTAAACCTAAAGTTGAAAAATAGTTGAGCATCTATTAGAAGGACATTGACGATCTTTTCTTTTTCCAAGATAACTCCAAAAAGGTAAAAATTTGAAATTAAATCATGAAAGGGAAATAATTATTTGGTAATTGATTGATTAAATAGTTGCCAAAAAAGAGCTGTAATAATAGCTATTAAGAGTTATGGGAGACAATTAATTTTTAAGTATCACACGGTAGTGTAGAGAATGCAAAAAAAAAATAGAATTTTTGTAATTTTTTGAAATGATAGAAAATTTTGGAGATTATGGTAAGATAAGTTGTGTATTTGTGTAATTTTTCCTAAAATAATTTTGAGGTGAGCACAATAATATTTTCACTTCAGTCCAAGTATCATTTGCTTTTATGTTCAATGTTAGTCTAAAATAAACGAATTAAATTGGACGGATCATGATCCAACCCGAATTTTAGCTTACTTGAGTCCAATCTATTTGAGCCCAAAATACATTTGAGTGGGTCAAGACTCAATCCGATATTTAATCCAACTTATTTTAACCTCCCTAATTTTCGCTCAACCCGCCCATTTAACACCCCCACATCTCCCCATATCATCTATTCCAATATAAATAAAGATGTTGCTTCTTATCATGGGTCACTTTAATTATTTTTTTTAAGTTGAATGCTTTTATTTCTTTTGAAGAAATAGAAAGAGCAATTAAAAAATATGTATCCCAAAGAAAACCTTGAAAATTTTAGTATTGTTAAAATTGAAGGTTTCAATACCGCAGATAAAAAAGTTCAAAATTCAAAAGTGAAGATTGGAGATACAAAGCTCAAAATTTTGGGCAAAAATGTGGGTTTTCCTTAAAGAAAGAAAAGAAGTATTTGAAAATGAAGAAATACGAAGAACATATTGTAAAATGTTAAAACTTTTACTTTCTAATTTTTATTAAATGATTTTTTTTTCTGGAGAAGATAGAATATTTGAGATAGTATTGAAGCTAGTTTGTATAGTACATGATTGTAGAGGTACATTGAAAATTATAGCGTATCTAATTGCATTATTCATAAGCCAAATATTCATTAATTGGAATGGAGTTGACAACAATCATAACAAACAATGTGAAGCACAAAGAGTTCTTATCCAAAATAGCTCTATTGACATGTAAAAGAATTTGTTCTACAAATGCTAAATTCAACATTAGACTATTTGGGGCCTGATCTTTTCCATCAAGGCCTTTTTTTTATTGCAAACTAAAACATATTCATAGCTCAAAGTTTACTACATGAGAATGAATATTACACTGTTCATTTTGCCTAGTTTGCTTTCGTCTTTTATTGAATTTTCTCAGAAGAACCTAATACTCAAAAGAACACCTAAAATATCACTATTTCCGAACGTTTTCAACTGAATGCGCATTACTCCTTATCCATGTCAATAAGAGATCGAGCAATAGTAATCATTATGCATCAGATAAGAATAACTAACTAGGATATAAGACAATAATTTTAGTGATCAACAATAATTGTGACAAAAGGAACAACCAATAATTAATGCATATTAATACCAAAAGTTACTTGAAAATTCACAGGGTCACACTGACCTTTGTACCAAAAGGACCTTCAGGAAAGTTAATGTCAAGAATCTCCCTTCCTTGGAGCTTAGCTTCAAGCTCATGACCAATTGCAACGGGCATTATATCCTCCACTTTCTTAACAACATTCTCTAATACGGTATTGAAGTGAAAAATATTACTGTATTCAAATATCTTCACCGATATAATTGAGCATTTCATGTAATAAATTTGCATCACATTTCAGACCGATAGGAAGTTGGCTAACTTTCTCTAATATTGCTTTCTTAACATGTGGGACGTCATACTTATTGGAACCCTTAACTCGCATAGTTTGTAACATGCATGACTGTAATGTTAGAAAAATATGATTAGATAATTTTTCTGAAAATTTTTCATATGCATTGACCACGGCATTGATAAGATCATCAATAGTTTTTTGCGCCTCCATATATTGTAGTGCTTGAATAGCGTGAAAAAATTCAAGGTCCAAAACATTTAAATTCGAAGAATTTGAAGGTTGGTTCATTAAACAGATGTCAAAATCATCTTGTGTTGCCACATAGATAAATTCTTCATCATCATGAAAAATATGTGTTCTTGCATTGTCTTGTTGAATGAAAATTAGATGAGTTGAGTCTTCCCGTGTCCATTTTTCTTTAATGGAAGGAATGACTTTGTCGATTAAGTATGAGCTTATGACATCTCTACTTACTCAGGTTATTGGCTTTGTTTCCAGTGTGCCTGCCAGTCGATTGATGTTGTCTCTTTTTGCTACCTCTTGTGTGATAAGAGGATATACACTAGTTTTATCACAGAAAACACATTTCCTTCGTCATCTAATCTTGGACGAGCTACTGCTACCAAAAATATTATTTTTGGAATATAATTTTTGCTCTGGCAAGTACGTAACGATTCTTTTTCATCCGGTAGCAAGTAATAAGTCTCTTTTTTCTTTGTGATATAAAATTGTTTCTCATCGATATAAATTATATTATACATATTTTTGAAAAATGAATATATGGTGTGCTATGACGATCAATCATAGAGGCAAAATCTCAAATGAAAAATTTTATTTTCTTCTGATAAGTATGACTTTATCTCATCTGAATGTCTTCCAATTAATCCCCTCTTTAGGTGCAAAGTCAAAGTACTTTTCTTCATATCTAATGCAGAGGCTAAATATTGAAGAGTTGTTCGTCTTCTAAGAAGAATCTGTTGAAAGCGATCAACGTCTAACGAAATTGCCATACGACTACAATTTTTTACTTTTTTACGTGATACATCAATTTATATGCCAAATTCTAATTGTTTTCAAATGCGTCTCACAGTTCGTGGGGACACTGAAAAAATTGATGCCACCATCTTTTGTGTTTTCTTTTTCAAGTTTCTACTAACACTTAATTTTGATAGTATCTCATAAACGATTTATGTTCATCATCGCTTAACTCGCGTTTTAATCTTGATGGTTGAGATATTTCTTCATTTGGATCATCTATATCTTTATTTTTTATAAACAAAAAGATATGATAAGAGAATAAAGAGTAATCAACTGAGCTGTATGCAACAGAACCACGGTGAATGTATATCATATATCAATATACAGTAGAACAATGCCTCCAGGACAATAAACAACAGAACAATGTTCTATGAAACTGTGACTACTGCTCAATAGTTTGAGCAAGTGTCCCGCATTGCAAGTGAAAGTTCAAGCTATATAGATTTTTTGGTACGCCAATCACAAAAGACCAACAAGAAGTAGTTGTATTACTGCAGCGGTAAGAAATAGTAGACCATCAAGTAGTTAGACCAGATGCCAATTACACGTTTACAATAATATAAAACAAACACATGAAAAATGTACTACGAACGAATCAGTCAACTGTAAAATGGACATATATATAGCTAGCTAGCTTGGATAAAATACATTATAGAATTCGTCGATCAATCATATCTAACTTAGGACACACAATATAGTTTCGATCTGAGTAACGGTATATTTGTGGTGCTGTTGTTGCATCCTCGTTTTGTTCTTCTTTTTTTTTAATCTATATATTATTAGCTTTTTTGTTTCGGGTTATATATATATATATATATATATATAAGCTACCAAAAAAATTAGAAAAAATATTGTCATACCATTATTCAAATTTGATTCTTCATGTATTGCTTATGTTTCTCCTTCAAATGGTGTATCATCTTTTTCATTTGGTTCAATATTTAAATCAAATAAAGATTGATTCACTAAAAATATTGAGATTCTGTACAATATTTCGATCCATTGAAATCATATTTATAACAATATTGAGATCGGACATTTCATGCTGCGTAGTATCCTATTCATTAGCATTATTGATGGGTACGTTTAGATATATTTGATGCGATGAAAATTGATGAAGTTATCTTGTAACCAACCTATGTTGTGTATTTTCTTAATAGAGTTGAACATATCTAAAAAATTATTTTAGAGAGAAATTTAAAAATTTATTTTTTAAAAAAAAAATTATAATGAATATCTGTAATAAATTTTAGCTCCATCCTAATTAATTAGATAACTTATATTAAATAGGGATAATTTGGTAAAATTATCCCTATCGTTAATTATTTTTTAATTCCTGTGTCAAGTCAACACGCGCCAAATAAAGTTAGACGGAGAAAGTATTATTTAAGTAGTTGACTCCTAATTATACGAGTCATAAAGAAAGAGTGAATTTCACAAATGAGAAACATGTGAAGTGTATTAATACTCCATAATTATAGTTTACCTAATTACACTTCATATTTAATATAAAATTTGCTAAATTTATATATGCATCGTTATTTTTGAAAAAAATGAGTGATTAATAAATCAA
Organism: Solanum sejunctum; assembly: GCA_025642045.1. Lineage (NCBI taxonomy): Eukaryota > Viridiplantae > Streptophyta > Magnoliopsida > Solanales > Solanaceae > Solanum > Solanum sejunctum. The sequence continues at coordinate 13,733,849 of JAOTQJ010000099.1, read as the reverse complement.
ATATGGCAGAATCAAAAGTGGCCCTAGTTTACGGTCAGATGAATGAACCGCCAAGTGAATATTTTAAAAATTGACTATCGGTAATTTAGCTACATAAATGATAATAAACCTCATTATTTACGAAATTGTTATACTAATCACAATTATGTGACTTGACGGAGTTCTTCAATGATATAATCGTTGTAGAAATATAAATTTTACTAGTGTAATATTTTATGTAAAAATATGCAAATGTAAAGATTGAAATACACACGATTGTACACCTATACAACAATTTTAAAATTAATTGTATAAAAAAAATTATATAAATTGAATTTATACAAAAGTATATCATGTATAATCCCAATTTCACAATCATAACTAGGCTCTTTTTAGTCTTCTTTCAGTCTTAAATACACAATTTCACACTGAAAAGTTATCATTTAATATCTTTTTTTTGCATAAAAACACATTCTTAAAACTCTCAGAAAATTAAATTTCAAATAAAACTCTCTCTCACAGTTCATCATCATTCAACATATGAACATTCAAATCGATTCAATTCAACAAACCCCAAAATATAATAACATTATAAAAGTTGAACCTTGAGACAACTTATTTGCACATATAACCAGACGATTGTATTATTGGATATCAGAAGCTCATTTATATGTGAATATATTACAACAACATATAACGTATTTGTATAATGTAATTGTGTATTATAATGTATAATAAAAATGAATATAAAAATAAGCCAATATACATAAACTAGTGTATACAAAAACAAATGATTTGTGCTAACTGAAATTATATAAAAATATATGATTGATTTTGCTCAATTAGTGTGTGGGAAACAACATAAAGAGAAACAGTGGTTTTAATCCACATCGTGAACTTTAGTGCACAAATCGTCAAATCGATATTATTGTTGTGGTTGCCCTTAGAATCAACGTGAGTTACCTTTTTTTTTTTTTAAATTCAGTTTCGACATCACTTTGATTTTTTAGCTGAAATAAATTTGATGACTTTTGTTACTGATTGCTTGATAATATGTTTCACTTTTATGGGATTGGACCTAATTTTGAATTATACACAGGAATGGTCTCACCAACAGGTAAAGATTTGACAATTGATCTTGTAATATCTCCCAAATTTTGGGTTAAACTCAAAGAAACAATGGAGGTTCTTGGGTAATTTGGCCATGCAAATAAATATCTCGAGTGATTCTCTTTGATGAAGTTTGATCATCTATTATTTGAGAATATCTATTAATTTAGCTATAAAAATTGAAATTTAAACCATAAAAAATTATGAATTTATGAAGAAAATATAAATTTATACGAACTAAAAATTTGAAAAAAATAGTCAAAAAACAATAGGCTATTACGTGAAAATGAAAATAGTAGAATTCGGAAGAGAAACAACCATAGGGATGGAGAAAAGATTTAAGTCGATCTGATTGAGGAATATTAGGGGCATAATCAGACGAAGAGAGAGAAATTAGGAATTTGTATAAGTGGTTTTTGAAGGAGGTTTTGTAATTTTTGATTCTTATGCAAACTTGATAAGTGGTACTCCCATATTATGGCAAATCTTCCATTAATTAAAATTACACCCGTAATAAATAAGCAACATTGGAGTTCGGATATTGATATATTCTATCAAGAGAAAGGAAGCAGCAGGTAAGAAGGCCAATCACATAGGGGGCCGAACCAAAAAACTCAGCTTTTCGGAGCGTATCAATCTTTCGTGCTGCCCTTCTTTCTTTTCTATAATTTTTATGATAAAAAAGAAAATGAAATTTTCAATCGTAGATGTTTGTCAGCTCTCGTGATTTTTTCGTGAAATGAAAGAAGGACTAGTTCCACGTATATATCATAAAAAAATTAAAGAAAGACTATCTAAATACACGCCTTATTTTATCATAATCTTTAAAGTCTCTATTATTTTAAAAAAATTCAAATATTCCCTATCTCTCTCTCGAATACCTCTCTAATACATCCTTATCGCTCTCTCTCAAATACCTCTCTAATACATCCCTCCCCTCTTGAATACATAAATCTTCTCTTGGCTACATATCTTTCATATGTATTCGGATGTCTTATTCTTTATGATATATCCTCTACTAAGTATCCAAATGTTTGATGATATATTAAAAATCCAATGATGTATTTCAGATTTTATAAATTCTAAAGAATTTTTATAATTTGAAAAAAGTAAAAAAAATTCAGTACCAATTTTTTTCCCACTATGGGTAGTTCTTCTTGCTCAATTATTTGTTTATTATTTATTTCTTATAAGTCAATCCATTATAATTTCACTATTTAACCAATTTAACACATATTCTTAAATCAAATATACAAATTTAATTGTACTATTTTATAATCTAGACAGTTGCATAAAACAAGAAATGAACAGGCAAAGAACATGCATTGTCCAAAAGATCATAAAATGGGGACTAAGCGAAATAAAACAAAATATATTGATCTAAACGTCTCTCAAAAATAGTCTTTAATTTTTATATATATAAAAAAATAATATCTATTAAAGATGTTTATGGGTCGATTTGAGTCATTTATTGATCAAAATCAAAATCAAATCCACTTAATTCAGTTTTTAAATTCTCAAAACCAACCCAACCCAACTATAATATACATTTATCGGTTTGATTGTTATCAGTTTCGGTTCGATTTGGTTCGGTTATTCGATCATTAATCATACACAAAATAAAAGTAATGATACCTTTAAAATGGAGAAAAGGTGATAATGATCCATTCAAAATGAAAAATAGTTAAAACGACTGATATTATAAAATTTTCAATCATTAAATTTATTGTGAATTTTTTTTAAAATTTCTAGTCCCACCAAGAATTGTCACAAGCATTCATATACCTGAAATTAATTGTTGACACCCAATTTTTACCCTCCACGGTGTCAAATTAATTATCGAGTCTTATTTTTGTTTTAACGATTTTTAT
>JAOTQJ010000099.1:13682469-13714264 GCA_025642045.1 Solanum sejunctum | reverse complement strand
GAAGACATTTGAGTGGAAAACCCACCCCCCCCCCCAAAAAAAAAAATATTAAATAATTAGTGACCTAACTTAATCACTAGAGTAAACAATTAATGACCTAACTTAATCACTAGAGTAAATAATTAAAATAAATGCCTTACTATTCTTATTCTTATTCTTTTTCTTCTTATTATTATTTTTTAGGTCGTTACAGATTTGGTATTATTCAAACTGTCAAAATAAGGGATATCGTTGACTGCTAAGAATGGCGCATCTTTCTTCCCTCTTGGTAGATAGCATTGACACTTTTCTGGGTCATCAAAGTCTTTTTGACTCGACCTGGCCTGTATTGTAGATTGGACTTTGCTTTTCAAGGCTCCAGGCTAGAGGCCCCCCCCCCTTCGGAAGCTTGCTAACTAGGATTGTTGGGTTTGTACGAGGGTTGTGCCGATAAAGATCTGTAATAAAATTACTAGCTTGGAAATGTTTGTTTGAATATTTCAACAAATATGATAGTTCAGTCATTCTATTCATTCACCGCTATAACATTGACAGATTATTATCAACTACCATCGTTGTTGCTCACTACCACAGCCGTCATCTTCAACCACAATTATTCTTAGGTATCACTTATAATCATCACCATCAACCACTATTGTCATAACAACCATCAACCATTACTGACAATCATTACCATTAGAATTGATTTACCAAAAATATGTAATGATCACTTCAATTTTTTTTTGGGGATCCACGCGACAGAGATGTGGTTGTTGTACCACTATATATATGTATGGTTGTTTTCACAGAAATTTTATATATTTCCTTCAACTTCGTACTGTGATTTCAAGCTAACTTTTCATTTGATTTGAGTAATTCAAAAGGCTATGTGACTCTGATTTTCTCAAGAAACGTTGTGGTGAAGTTGACTTCGGGATTTGATATGTATTTCGAGGTACAATCTCTGTTTTTCTCTGGTTATATATCAAAAATAGGTGAAAAATTTACATTGCTATATCTTGATCATTTCTCAATGGAATTAAGTGCAATATATATCTAAATTATTTTTATTTTTCAAAATATGTAGATGTCGTTTAATCTCTTATTAAACACTAAAATGAACAAAAATCAGTTTTAATTCACAACAACATGCTTTATATAGATTTTATTACGCCCCGGGAGGGCACCCCAGACTTGGCCAACACTCAGAGACTATTGCTAGTCCCCAAGCGAATTACTTGGCCTCATCATATTCATTTATTCAACATAACTTAACAAAATCAGTGAAAGACTATGATAGTAAGAGGTGGTCAGTCTAAGTCTCAAATATCATATCAACTAAATAGGCTAGTATGGAAAAAACTAGCTCACCAAAATCTCAACATCAATAACTCAACTTTAATCTATGAAGCCTCTGTCACTATGAAATGGTGCCAATGACAGACCTATGACTACCTCAAGAAAAATAAAGCTAACTCAAATCTAACTCTAGAAAGCTAGATGAAAATAAAATAATGATCCTCCGAAGTAAAGGAGGCTCAACAATTCTGCTGACTGCAATAGATCCTCAACGATGCACCTATTGACGATCTCTATTACCTGCCTTTGCATTATAAAATGATGTAGTGCAAAAGGAACATCAGTACGATGAATGCACGAGTATGTAAAATAACTGAATAAAACAGATACAAGTAATAATATAAAAATAATATCAACTCAAATGATACTAAAACAGAATATCAAATGTCTATCTAAAGTAAGAATAAAGAGCAGATAAATGACCCATCAATACCAATCAAACCTCATCAATCAACTTAACTTAACTCAACTCAACTCAACTCAACTCAGAGTATTATCAGTGTGGAACCTATCTGGAAGTTTCTCTTATCCGACTATAATCACTTATGAGCCAGTGATTATACAATAATTCCGCTGATATTGCCACAACCATTCTATACTTGCCAAGTAAAGAATGAATCAGATCCTATAAGGAGCTAGCCTCAACAAGTCCTCTATTGTTTTTAGCAACTTTAACTCAAGAGGGAACCTCAATATAACGGTTCTATCCTCACCTATATTTGGTGACGTAATTAATGAGTGCGAGTAATTGGATATACTCTTACTCATTTCAGTGCTTAATACTCCTCCCAAGACTCAATGCTCATAAGACTTCTCATCTCAATTGATCATCTCTATTAGCCTTGTAGAGGCTCTCATCATCTCATTAGTCTCATAAAGACACTCATAATCTCATTAACTCAACTCAATTGGGACTTTCGGCCTATCATCTCATCATCTCAGTTCTCATTTAATAGCTCAAGAACTCAAAATAATTATTATGAGGAAGATAATCACACAAAATTCTAGAATTCAATTATGAATATTCATGGGATCATCAAGCACTATTAACTCAACATCATACTTACATTACAATCACAATCAAAATACTCCAGTCAAGGCTCTAGACTCCGTCCCTAAGTTCATTCATGCATGCTTTTACAAAATAACTTATAGGGTTATACAATGACTCATGAAAAGTATTTAATTTTGTAAATCAAGTTTATCATGATCATCAACATATGAAAATACATGTAATATATATATAATTTTTAAGAAAATTTTCAAAAAACATGTGTATGGACTCATGGGACTCTCAACTCCTCTATTACCATTAATGAGGCACATGGAAGAATAATTCCATGTATTAGTTTAGCCTTACATACCTGGTATGAAGCTTTGGTACACATTCTTGTAGGAACTCTTCTCAATTCTCTTTAATTCTTGCTCCTTTTCTCTTCTCTTTAGCCCTATTCTTTGTTAAGAACTTAAAAAAGCTTAGGAATGGGGATTAAAACCCTTTTTACGCTCAAAATGATCCATTTAGATTATCTTTTAAGTTAAGGAGGAGTTGGGAAAGGTCTGGATTGCACCTCACGTAAGCTAAAAAAAATGTTCGTCTTAGGTTTAGGGGGGCCTGGACATGGACTTGGCTAATTTTTTGGGTTTTTTATCGAAAATTCTCCAATCGAGTTTTCTAGCCACATAGAAAATATTGGAACCAAGTCTAAATGTAACTCCGCGGCAGGTGCTCGTTGAACACCTGTCATACACCTGTCGTGCACTCCCATTGAAAATCATTTTTGCATCAAAAAATTATCTTTTGATCTGGTTGCTCTAAAAATAAACAGATACCATTTTTTCCCATAATTTTTCATGCTGATCGTATTTCCGATCTTGGATTTTCCATCAGAGTTTAGAAAGATGTGTTATGCACATATTTATTTTGTATTTTGGTAATTTTATCAATGATTATATCATCTCTCCCTTGGAATCATTTGTCCTCGAATAATGAGTAAAGGTAGATATTAAGGCGCAAATACAGTCAGGAGTACTCTTCTCAATACTCCATCAATCAAACTATCGTCTCTTCATCAATCTCAACAATCTCTATTTAGACTCAAGAATAGACAAATCAATTTAAGTCAATGGTAAGGACATTACCTTCAACATTCTCATTATCAGGCATAAAAAGATGTGGGTATTTAGCTCTCACCTCTTCCTCAGCTTCCCATGTGGCTTCCACAATATATTGATTTCTCGACAGGACTTTGATTGAGGCAATCTCTTTGGTCCTCAACTTGTGAACCTGACGATCAAAGATTTTGATTGGAATGTCTTCATAGGACAAACTATCTTTTACTCTAACATTCTCAATAGGGATTACCAATGAAGGATCTCCTAAGCATATCTTCAACATCGAGATGTGGAATACTGGATGAATTGAGTCTTGGTTGGCAGATAATTCTACTCATAAGAAACCTTCCCAATCCTCTTCACAATCTAATAGGGACTGATATAGAGAGGACTCAATTTCCCCTTCTTCTTAAATCTTATGACACCCTTCATGGGTGACATTTCAAGTATACCCAATCATTTACCTTGAACTCTAAGTCTCTTCTCTTCACATCGATGTAAGATTTTTGGCAACTCTGTACAGTCTTCAACCTTTCTTTAATGAACTTTACCCTATCCATTGATTGATGGACAAGATCAGGTCCAATCAACTCGGCTTCTCCAACCTCAAACCACCCAATTGGTGATCTATATCTTCTTCCATACAAAGCTTCACAGGAAGCCATCTGAATTCTCACATGGTACTCATATGCAAATTCGAACAATGGATCCCAATTCCTTTTAAAGTAAAGGAGACAGGATCTCATTATGTCTTCTAGTGTATATATTGTATGTTCTGCTTGGCCATCCTATAAGGTGGAATTAAGATAGGTTGGGCACCGGGAAGAAATCAACTCCCAAAGTCAATCTCCTTATCAAGAGGGACTCCAGGTAGATCTTGAGGAAACACTTTAGGAAACTCATTCATAATCGGGACTGACTCTAGAGTAGGGGGCTCAACTTCACCAGAATTAACTCTACGAGGTGATAGATAAAACCTTTATAAATTAGCTTTCTAGCACTAAGATAGGAGATAAACTTTCACTTAGGTGCAAAGAATCACTCTTCCACTCTAGAAACAGTTTATTCGGGAAGTGGAACTTAACAGTTCGAGCTCTACAATCACTGGAGGCATAACAAGAGTGGAGCCAATCCATGCCAAGAATCATATCAAAATCAATTATCTCTAACTCAACCAAATCCACAAGAGTATCCTTATGATGGATGGACACTACACAATCTCTATAGATTCTCTCAACTAGAATAAACTCATTCACTAGAGTAGAAACATCAAAGCATTCAAGAAGACTCTCTGGAGTTCTATCAAATCTACTAGCCATATAAGGAGTTACAAATGACAATGTGGCACTAGGATATATCAAAACATATCAATCACGAGTAAAGATTCAGATTATACCCATAACAACATCTAGGGAGTTCTCCTAATCTTGGTGACTACTTATGGCATATAAATGGTTTATAGATCTGCTTGCACCTGGCATAGTACCTTTCTGTGTTCCTTCAGCTGGCGGGGCTGGTGTAACAGATTGAGCTATATTAGCCCACTTTAGAAACTCTCTCTAGAAATTACCTACTTGGCCATACTTAAAATATGCATCACTCCCCTCAGGACATCTACCCAAGTGTGATTAGTTACACTTTCCACATGGTGGCTTACCTTGTGAACCTTGAGGCGCACTAGCCTGTTATGGCTGGATGTCTTGGCCCTCTTATTTCCAAACTCTTGCTGTCATGCTGTCTCTTCTCATCATCTTGTTGCATATAATTCATCAACTGATATCCATGTCGCTCACAAACATAGCTCCCCTTCCATCTTTCTTTGGCCCTTGTTTATCTAATCAACATACATCCCCATTATCCCCCTCATGTCAGCAACCATATTCGAAGCATAGCAAGATAGGTAGGTGAACTTAAGCCCATACTCTTGTATAGTCATAGAGCCCTGTTTCAGGATTAAAAAACTCTTGTACCTTGGCTTCTCTTTGTTCTCTTGGAAAGAAATGCCCCTACAAAGCTTCCTCGAACACTGCCCAACTCAGCAATAGGGCTTCCTCTCCTTTACCCTTCTTTTATTGATCAAACCACAACTTGGCCACACCTTTGAGCTGGTAGGCAGGCAGTTCAACTATATCAGCATTAGCCACATGCATAACTTGAAACACCTTCTAAAGATCCACCATAAAGATCTCAGGATCCTCATTAGATGCAGACCCTGTACACTCAGGCGGATTCATTCTTAAGAATTCTCAAACTCTATATGTGTACTATGCATCCTGTCTACCTGCTCCTTGCCTTGCAGTAGGTGATGTAATAGCCTGGGATAAAGTTTGGATAGCTTAGCAAAGCTCAGCATTTAAAATCTCAGCTTGTGGGGGTTGTTCAATAGGGATAGCTAGATACATGAGCTTCTCATGTCTTTGAGGCACACGTAGGTTAATATTCTGCCTGGCATGATGCTTTCTACCTTTGACGGCTCTTCTAGGAGGCATGATCACAACTCTACAATGTGTAGAGCACGAATAAGAAGAGAGTTTCCATAGCATTTTAACTCTATCGCATGAATCACATCATGAAAGAAGTGTAACTATTCCTTATGTCCTGTAAAATCCTGCTTATGAAGTGTGGGACACAACAAACTCATAAATAAGACTCTACTAGTCACGACTTCATAGATTCCCTAGAACACTTGAACTCTATGCTCTGATACTAAGTTTGTCACGCTCTGGGAAGGTACCCTAGACGTGGCCGGCACTCAAAGACTATTACTAGTTCCCAAATGAACTACTTGGTCTCATCACATTTATTCATTCACTATAACTTAACAAAATCAGTGGAAGACTATGATAGTAAGAGGTGGATAGTCTAAGTCTCAAATATCATATCAAATAAATAGGCTAGTATGGAAAAACTAGCTAAAAAAATCTAAACATCAATAACTCAAATCTAGTCTTGAAGCATCTATCACTATCAAATAGTACCAGACCAATGGCTACCTCAAACGAAATAAAGCAAACTCAAGTCTAACTTTGGAAAGCTAGATGAGAATAAAATAATAATCCTTCTAAATAAAGTATGCTCACTAACTCTTGTGACTGCAATAGATCCTCAGTGATGCCTCTATTGATGATCTCTAGTATCTGCCTCTGCATCATAAAATGATGAAGTCCAAAAGGAATGTTAGTACATCGAATGTACGAGTATGTAAAATGGCTGAATGAACTGATACAGGTAGAATAATATAGAAATAATATCAACTCAAAAGATACTAAACTAGAATGTTAAATGTCTATCTAAAGCAAGAATAAAGAGTAGACAAATGACCCATGAATATCAATCAGACCTCATTAATCAACTTAACTTAAGTCAACTCAACTCAACTCAGAGTACTATCAGTATGGGACCTATCTGGGAGTTTCTCTTATCCAAAAATACTCACTTATGAGCCAGTGATTGTACAACAATCTCATTGATGTTGCCATACTTGTCCTGTACTTGCCAAGTAAAGAATGAATCAGATCCACTAGAGATCTAGCCTCAACAAGTCCTCTATTGATTTCAGGGTCTTTCACTCAAGAGGGAACCTAATTGTAATGGTTCTATCCTCACCTATGCTTGGCGACGTAGTTAATAAGTGTGAGTTGGATTTACTCTTATTCATTTTGGTGCTCGATACACCTCCCAAGACTCAATGCTCATAAGATCCTCATCTTAATCGATCATCTCGATTAGCCTCATAGAGACTCTCATCATCTCAATCAATCTCATAGAGACTCTCATAATCTCATTAACTCAACTCAATTGGTCCTTTTGACCTATTATCTCATCAAATCGGTGCTTATTTAATAGCTCAAGGACTCAAATTAATCATTATGTATATAGAAATTAGACAAAACTCTAGAATTCAATTATGAATACTCATGGGATCTCAAGCTCTATTAACTCAACATCATACGCACATCACAATCACAATCAGCATACTTAAGTCAAGGCTCTAGACTCTATCCCTAGGTTCATTCATGCATGCTCTGACAAAATAACATATAGGGTTATACAGTGAGTCATGAAAAGTATTTAATTCAGGAAATCAACCTTATAATGATCATCAACATATGAAAATACATGTAATGTGTATATAATTTTCAAGAAAATACTCAAGAAACATGTATATAGACTCATGGAACTCTCAACTCCTCTATTACCATCAATGGGGCATATGGAAGAATAATTTTATGCTTTAGTTTAGCCTTACTTACCTTGTATGAAACTTTGATATTGAATCTAGCTCGCAGGAACTCTTCTCAATCCTCTCAAATTCTCACTCCTCTTCTCTTCTCTTTAGCCCTAGTCTTTGTTAAGAACTTAGAATGGCCTAGGAATGGGAATTAAAACCTATTTCGCTCAAATCGACCCATTTAGATCGTATTTTAAATTTAGGAGGGGTTGGAAAGGTCTGAAATGCCTCTCATGAAAATTGAGAAAATGTTCGCCTCAGGTTTAGGGGGTCTGCGACGCAGACTTGGCCAATTTTTGGGGGGTTTTATCAAAAATTCTCTGATCGAGTTTTCTAACCATGTAGAAAATATTGGGACCAAGTCTAAGCCTAACTCCGCGATAGGTGCACGTGCACACTTGTAGTGCACTCTCACTGGAATTTGTGCACTCCACATAATTCATGTTGATTATATTTTTGGCCTCGAATTTGCCATTAGAGTTTGAGAAGACACGTTATGCACATATCTCTCTTCTAGTGGTATTTTGGTACTTTACCTAGTGTTATAGATTTGATTAAAATTTGTCAGAAAAATGCATTCTTATAAAATTATCATTGATATGTAAGAAGACTTCTGATACCAATTGTTAGATTGTAAAACTAATACATGCAATAGATAACAATACCAGAATCGTAAACTCACATGATCATCTGATAATATAAAGGATAAAATTTATAAATCACATACTGTAAAATAATAATTACCATCTATACCTAGTCTTTTAAATTTTACAAAAAATTCTTCAATTTATAAGAAGGGCGGATATATTAAATCTCAGACTGGTACAAAAATTATAATTCATTAATTAACATTTTTAGTTGAGCAAAAAGGGAAAGTAAATTGTGATTTATCCCTAAAATCACGCAAATCTAATTTATATGAAACTTTTTCATTTGTAACGACCTTTCAAAATTCAAAAGAAAAGGGTAGGTTCATAACTTCTTTCCATGATTTAAAAACAAACAAATTTGCAAATAAATATAGAAAAATAAATATCAATATCGTCTTGCAATTTTGATGCATGATGAATGTGTCTACATTGTTGCAGCATTCAGGGATTTGGAAAAGTGATATTAGTTACCAACAATACAAAAGAATTGATCAAAATCAGATACAAAATCAAACTCTTCTGTTATACTTGATACAATAATTGCACATACCTTATTTTTATGTCATGACTGATTGTACTTGAAACAAAATAAATGTAAACACATATATTGTATTCAATAACTGTGTATAAGCACAGTTCATTCAATTTATACAAAAAAAGTGCACATAACTTAATTTTTATATCATGAATGATTGTATTGAGAAAAAATAAACAGTAATACATAATTATTATATCACAATAGTGCATTAGATGCCCCAAAAAAAGATATTTTCAGTTATGAATATTTGTATTTGAAAAAAATAAACAGAAACACACAATTATTGTATCACAACAGTGTATTAGATACAAAAATAAAAAAATCCTTCAGATAATTGTATATCCTCTCTGTTGTACTTGATACAAAAACCTAATTTTATATCATTTGATTCAAAAAATAAATAGATTCACAATATTGTATCATGAACTGATGTAGCTGATACAAAATTTTACATATATCAAAATATAATATTACAATTGTTGTATTCAATACAAAAAAATAATCCAAAAATTTGTATAAAAAATATAAAATCTTGGGCAATCAACTACCCCTTTTTTGAGGTTTTCTGCACTTTGACAGTTGGAGTAGATGTTGCAATTTTCTTCTATTTCTTCATGTATACTTGATTATGAATCTTCTTTGATCTGTTTTCTACCCAATCAAGATTTTCATAGTCATATGTAATATCAAACTTTGGTAATTGTGTAATCCCAATACTGAATGAAGGAGCATTGTTCATGAGTTATCAAAAAAAAAGATGACGAAGAAGACGAACGTACACTGCAAAGTCGAAGAACAAAGAAGGGAAAAGAGATATGGCAAATTTGAAATTCAAATTGTACAACCGTCTTCGTGATTTTAGGTTAAAAATTGGGGGAGTGAAGTCTGGAAGTTAATATGTTTTAAATTTGGAAGAATTTGAGCAGGAAATTATGTATCCGAGTTGGAGTTCTTAGGAGGAGAAATAGAAAATTTTGAAATATTTTGACACAGTAGGGAAGAATATAGTAAATAAGGTAAAAAAATATGTATAGTTAGGTAATATTTCCTAATATATAAAAACTAGAATCAAAAAGCATTACTGATCTCTTGTGGAGCAGTCCAAGACTCCGATCTTCCACTATTTTCTGACTAACTTTTTTAGCCAGTGACTTATGTGGGCAAGAATATGAGAAAACTTAAGAAATTTTATTTTTTCGAGAAGACTCCTATTTATCCCCAACTTCAGAAGAAAAGGAGTAATCTTGGAGAAATACCGCTCAAATGTATTTAGGAGTAATAAAATCTATTGAAATCCCTTAATGCTAAAACTTTTTTTTTAAAAAATAAAGAGTCTATTTTCAAATAATTATAAAAATCACATTAAGGAGCAATTAAAATCCTTTAATATCAAAAAATGATTATTATTCTCATTAATTAAAAAAATTTTAAATCGATATTTTAATCAATAATTAAGACCTTGAGTTTACTTCTTCCAAAGGATCAAAAAAATAATTTCTTCTAGATATCTTTTTCTCAAAACTAGTTAATTAGTCAAGCATAGCAAGAACCAAAATATATTTATAGAGGCTACCAATTATTACGATACTAATTTGCAAATGAATGATTATCGTATCATAATAAATTATAAATTATTCCAATAAGCATCTATAATTGAACTCCTCCATTCAAACTTTACCATTACATCTTATTTGACTCTCCATGTTAGAAGTACAAACACCAATAGATTAAATCAATTTTTTTGAAATTTTAATTTATTGACTAAGTTAATCTGAGGCATTGGGGTAATGTTATTGTTATTGATTTACTAAGTTAATCCTTTATTATTTTTCACTTAACTTATTTCACACGACTGATATAAAATCTACCTACAGGGTTTCAGGTGAAAACTTATAAGTAACCATAAAGGGGTGTCTTCAATTTGAAATCGAGACATGGTTCTATCAACTAATTATTACATCACTAATGTTATTTATTATTATCCAATCTATGAGGAATTTATTGATTCATTAAGGAGTTTTACATTTTAATAGATTAAAATAATAAATCAAATCACATAGAACATAACAATTATATCATGACTAAGAGTATAAGTACATGTAATGGACTAGAAAATTTATATATAAATATTCAGAACATAAATAAATATTTTTAATTGGTCCGCTCAATACACACAAAATGTACTAGCACAAGAAGTTGGAATGTAATGATTTCCTTGTGACACTCGTTAACTCTATCCTCCTATATACCTATGTTTCAAGCTTTACTCTTATATGTGGAAAGTGTACCTCTAGTATTGAGTCGTGTTCAAAACATTCCTATAAATTGAGTTTCTAGTGTTAGATTATGCAAGGGTCAACTGTAAATGATCACAACTATTAGCGCACAGAGAATTAGATGTCATGACCTATCCAATGAAAGCTCTTTGAATTATTTTTCTAATGCAACTGGTTTCTCCTCATTTAGACTACGGAGTCAAAAGTTGTGGCCATTTTACTGAAGACTGCTCGAGCAGAGTGGTATTACAAAACCCCTTTATGGGTCATAGAATGAAGTACGAACCGTCTGCTAATTCGTTGGAAAAGGTCCTGAAACTTCAATTTTTGGTCCCAGAGTCTATGGACCAATCTAGGGTCGTAGAACCTTCTATAGGTCGTAGATTGGACTCGTGGAATTGATCCAGAGATCCAAGATTGGGCCAAAAGTTTACAGAAGGGTTCCTACGAGCTATAAATGGGCCCGTAGACAACTTTTAATAACTTTTTAAGAAAGACTATTTTGGTCTTTTCCCACCCTTTCAAAGCCTAGAATTGACGTTTTTATACCTAAATAAAGCCCTGAACATGTCAAATCAATCTTTTAACACAAAATACTCTCTTAAACGTAGAAGCAAGGTTTCAAGAGAGAAAAAAGGCTAGAGTTTGAAGACAAACTTGAGAATTCTTCTAAGCTACTTCAAGGTTCAAAACTTCCAGGTATATAAGGCTAACCAAAGCATGAATTATGTTCTTCCACGTGCCACATAACCCGGATTGATGATGTTATGAGTAAAATTGACTCTCCATAAATGGTTCTTGAAGGTTCTTTTATATATAAATTCTAGTACATATCTATATAATTTTGCATGAATTGTCATTTTTATGAATTAAATGCTTAAATTAGACTATTTTGTCACACTACATGAACTCTAGCATGATTTCTTAATATTTTCATATATTTTACTTATATGAGCCGGCATGAGTATAATTTGAGCGTAAAGATCGAATCTATTGAATCCCTAATTTCTTTAATTTTACATTTGTTTTCTTAAATGTTATGAGTTAGAATGATGCATGATTGAGTCCTTATGAGTCAAGGCCTGTACCTTAAAATGATATGACATAAGGGTTGATAGTTGATGTGATGAGTTGAGTTGATAAATGTACAATGAGACTAAATGAATGAGTTAACCATAGGGTTGATGTCTTATGAGTATATTGAGTCTTGGGAGGAGTATTGAGCACCAAATTGAGTAAGAGTAAGTCCAACTCAAACTCAATAAGTACATAGGGAGAGAACTGAATCGTAAAATCAGATGTTTCCTATAGTCCCAAAATGAGGATTTGATGTTACTAATTTTGGATCTATTTGTCACGACCCAAATAGGGCCTAGACATGACAGGCGAATGGGAAACCCAAAAGAACCCCAAACAAGCCTCTTAGCATATTATACATACATCCTTAGTCGCGGAAGTAAAATAGAACAAATAAGAAATGTAGACAAGGGAAAATTAGGGCTAAGGGAAAGAGTTTTAAAACTTGAATAACATAAGTTGGTCAAAACTTAAGCATAATACATAACTTGTCCAACAACACCTCTAACGTAGAACTTAGCGGGGGCCAAAACAAGCAACCGGGTTCACCCTCATAGTCAAAGCATACCATAAATAAAAAGAGTCTTTAATGTATAGCACAATAACATAGTCATTATCCTTGGAATGAAAGACTCACCAACTAGCTTGAATAGGATCTACTAGCCACGTGGAGGATGATGATGACCAAAATGAGCTCCGGTTCCTATATGGTAACATCATGTAGCCTAGAGTATGGTTAGTACGTTTGAATGTACTAAATACATAGGATGCATTGCAATAAGAGATAAAGAATATAATCGAATTGCATAAGCATAGACAATGAGTAACATATAATAATATGACATGCATGGAAGATGCTTGAAGTAAATCATGCTTACATAGATCATTATATGTGTAAGAAGAGACCATCATTATAGAGTACATAGTTTATCAAGGTACAAACCCCTTGATTGATTGGTGGATCATCTCACCCTATCACCCTTATTGATCGAGGTACAAACCACTCAATTGGTTGTCAAGGTACAAACTCCTAAACATGGTTATCGAACGTATCACCTTCCATCTTAGGTGACTGAGGTATCAACCCCTCAAATGGGTTAATGAGGTATAAACCTCTCAATTGGGTATGAGGTATAAACTCCTCAATTAGGTTAATAAAGTATCAACCCCTTTATTAGGTTAATAAACATCACACGTTCTATCAAAGTGGTCATCTCGCAACACTTAAGAGAAAAATAACATAGATATACATTCTTTTCATCATCATAAGTTCACTCAACTCATATGCCATGCATTAACCTGTAACAACTCAAGATACATAATTTGGACATTTTATCAAATACTTGGCAGATGTGTAATGATAGTATAAAATTATGCAATTCAAGAGTGAAATCATGCTAAAATATTCAGTGTAAAACCATCAACAGATACTTGGTAACACCCTCAAGCAATATACATCACAATCCTTCATCAAATTTCACAATAAATCTTGGATTCATAGCTCAAAACATGCTAAAACAATCACAATTTCATGAAACCCCAACATAGTGTGCAATGAAATTCATAATAAGTAAGGTCCATGAGTAATCAACTTTAAATCGTGCAATTTAGGTAAAAAGGAAGCTTGGGCACCATGGGTGAAAGGACTCAATGGTTGAAACCTACATACTTTATCTTTGGACAATTTCTTGATGAAGATTTGGATGGAGACTTGAAGCTTGGATGCATTCCTTAAGATCCGAAAGAGATTTCGACACTTGATTTTGAGTGAAATAATAGTCTAAATATTTGAGAGGGTTTTGGGAAATGTCTTGTGTTATATGAAGGTGAAATATTGCTAAGTATAGGTATTTTCATGTATAGAAAGGCTTAGGCGCAAGACCCAAAAGCCTTGGATCGAACAAAGAAAAACTACACGAAATAAAACACTGGCGCGCCCTGGTCGCGTCGCTCCAGGGGAGGCGCCTATTTACTATGTTTGCTAACTTTGAATTTTCAAAATTCTTCACGGTTGCTCTAAAATCGGGGTTAGACCTATTTATCACTCAATATGATCCCCTGATCAAGAATATGAAGTCAGATTTTTGATATCACGCATAAATTTTGAGATATATGAAAATTACAATTCTGAATACTTTTGAGGCATATTTTTGGGCAGTTTTTGAGGTCGTTTCACCATTGACGGGATGTCCTATACCCCCATCAAGATATTGGATGGATGCAACATTGACGTCCCATCGTTGTATCATCACTGACTCATATATAGGTGATAGTTGTTAGTTAAAGAAACTCTAAAATAGGCTTTGATAGTAATCTGAGTAGATGTGATGTAGATGATAGATGGGTAGTCATTGTCCAAAATACATTCTTACTTTAGACTCTTGACATGATGATTGAGTTTCCTATTTCTTGAATTGATCTTATTCTTCCTTTACATGTTTCTTTCTACCACTTTACATACTCGTACATTCCACATAAGGCGTCTATTTGAGCCTACATCTTTTCGTGATGCAGAGACAGGTAGCGGTCATCAACAGGTGCCCCGTTGAGGATCTATTTGCTTTCAGTTGATTGGTGATCCCTCTCCTACTCTCGGAGGACATTATGTTTCCATTCTAGCTTGAGTTAGACTTATCTTATTCTATTTAGAGGTAGCCATGGGTCATCATTGACACCATTATTCAAATATTTTAGAGGCTTCATAGATTAGACTATTGATGTGATGGGATGTTATCTTTGACTAGACTCTTTCATACTAGTCTTATTCAGTTCATGGATAGATTTTTTTTGGCCTTTGGCCCTTTTATTATTGATCTTCATTGCTTTTCATTGAGTATTTTTATTCATGAATGTCTTCCGCTACTAGAATGTGATTGAACGAATGTGATGAAGTCGGGGTGGTTCGCTTGGACACTAGCAATAGTCTTTAAGTGTCGGCCACGCCAAGGGTATCCTCCTGGGGCGTGACATCCCGCAATTAAGATCAAATTATATTTGATCTTGTAATACGATTACCAAGATGTTTTTCCCACTTCATCTTTGATCGTGAACATAAATTTATAAGTTA
The DNA here is from genome assembly GCA_025642045.1 of Solanum sejunctum. Classification (NCBI taxonomy): domain Eukaryota; kingdom Viridiplantae; phylum Streptophyta; class Magnoliopsida; order Solanales; family Solanaceae; genus Solanum; species Solanum sejunctum. The sequence continues at coordinate 13,698,972 of JAOTQJ010000099.1, read as the reverse complement.
TATGCAGCGACAAGTTTAATCATCCAGTATGAGGTAAAATACTCCATACACAAAATTGTCTATGATATAAGTAATGCACACACATATATATACAATGATCTATTTAAATCAAGACTTTATAATAACAACATAAATAGTCTTTACAATGGATTAAACCAAAATATTATAACACAATCATATGGTTAATAGTATATCCTAACATAGACATGACATCTCTTTTCCTATGAGTGTCGTAATTCACTTTGAGGTCGTTTGGTAGTGTGCATTAGTAAAATAATGCATATGTTAACTTCGTGTATTAGTAGTACCTTTCTTCGTACACTTTTTCATGTTTTGTATAATTAATGGTAACATTAGTTATATACTCTATTATGTATTATGATGTGTATTACTAAGATCATGAATTTCTAGGTATTAGTAATGCAATGTTTTCAAGGCATGAGCATGATTAAAGACTCAATTTGCCCCTCAAATTTTTTTTGCATCTTTTTTTTTTTTTTGGTGAAATCTGTGCTATTTTAATGAATCAAACGAAATGATGCATAAACGTGTTCTATGTATAATTAATGCAATATAGCTAATATATTTATTACGAATGCAAGTATTATTAATAGACTCTATTTACTATTATTTTTATATACTCTACCAAATGACTCCTTTATGATTTTCCATTGTAATAGTCATTGAGATGTAGCTATTTGTATTTTGTGATATATAAAGTCAACTCCCAATAAATGACTACTTTTCGAAGATCATGGCCATGAACATATCATGGGATATACAGACGTCGATCGGACAAGATCACCCTTTGATATATAGCATATCATGGGATATACTAAAACCTAGTTGTGTACCAAATAATAGAAAATTAACTGCAGCAATGAAAAAACTCGAGTGAATTTAATTTGATGATAAACTACTGAATTTCAGGTATACATACAAGGAGAAATTCATTTTTTTAGCCTCTGTTTGGGTACTCGAAAACTGAAGAAACGAGGCGACCATTCACGAGGCTATTTCAAAGTTATGACTGAACGAAAATTTTGAGCTCACATTCGACTGAAGATATATGAATCTGGAGAAGAAGTATAACGATTTAAATCAAAACTTGAAGATTGACATCAAAAGAGAAAAAGAAGGCACGGGTTGATAGATTTCGGGATTTGAGCATCACTGGAGAAGAGGGAGGAAGTCGTTAAAGCAGACATGTAATTTATATTGGGCGAGCAAACTCAAGGAGTTGTTTGTCTCCTTGGAAAAAAGTCATCTCACTTTCTTCTAACGTCACAAGCGCTTCCACTCCTCCATCCCGGTTTTCATTATCCATTAGAACAAAGAAGTTACACGGAGGAATTAAGACGCTCACTCTTTGTGGTCTACCCCATCCAAAGTCTATGTTATAGAAAGGAAAATTGCATAAACTGCTACACCTATAGATGTCAAAACCTTCTCTGTTAAATACTTGTTGCACTTCTTTCATTATTTCAAATGATTCAGACACCAATTTATTACGGTCAACAGTATTGAACCTGTTGCGGAGCTTTTCTTTCCCTTTCCTCAGTTCCGCAACCAATCTGGGTAGCTGCATATCTATGTCCTTTTCTATTGATGTGGAAATATAACCAGGAGCATTTCCGATAGTGTTGAGGGGCAATGGTGGACGCATGTTTGCAAATAGTGTGAATGTTGATGGTCGGAATGATATACAATTTCTTGCAGCTTCTGCAGCACATTTGTAAAGGAGTGCACATACACTTTCAACCCGACTAGGATTCCGTAATACTCCTGAATCAATTTTGGCCTTGAGAGAGTTCAATGTTGAAGGGGGGAAAAGGTACCTGTTGGTTTTGTGAGTAGAAATTAGACAAGTAACTTTTATACAAATGCGTATTTGATTGGATATGAAATTTAAATTTGATTTATACCTTCTAGTCACATAATGTTGATGTCCTTTGTGTGGTAAGTTGTTCACCTCTGCTGTGGTTGAACCAGCATTATGAAAGGGTGGGAAGAAGGATGCTCCATCGAACCGAGGAGATGGTTTTGCACAACTCGGGTCTTTAGCTATACTAGCCCAATCAGTAAAGAAATTGCCAGCACTATATCCATCGATAATCTTGTGACATAAGCTTGCGCTGACTGCTACTCCACCACAATTGAAATGAGTCAGTTGAGCCATAACTAACCTACCATCAAAAGAACTACTATTGCCCCAAGATCCTTGTGGATATACACAATTTTGAGCACTCATGTCACTATCACATGAATTGACAACATCAGATATACGATAGTTGACACGGACGTTCAAGAACTCAGCTCCCCTGTCGTTGCAATCAACAAAAGCATTTTCTCTTAAGATCCCAGCAAAGGGATAGTAATATGTCAATGTTTTTGAGAGGGATTCTTCAAGAAGTTGGGATATCTTATTAGCCATGAGTGTTGGCTTAGGGTAGAAAAAGACAATTGCAACATAATCACCATGAGAATAACAATCTAGCAATGATAAATTGTGGCGTCTATGTGAAGAAGGGGTAGGAGAAGAGGGCTTGATTATCCTTTTGGCGATCGATAGAATCCGTGAAGAAGCCATCTCTGTACTTTCAGTAATTTGGTTTCATTTTGAAAAATCATGTTGCAACTTATATTGACAACAACTAGGGGCATCGGACAATTGGTTAGAGATATACAGGTAATGCTGGTTATGATTGAATCTATAATATCAGTTATACATGAATAACTTATCTTCAATGAATTACGAAATATGATATTACTTATATTAAATTTAATACCAACATAACTCATCCCCGAAAAATTACGAAATGACATCTTATAGCTAACGGTTGATTAATTACTCCCTCGATTCTCTTGGCATAATTTTATTACTACCCACCAAGTTTAAGAGAGATTTGTAATATTTACAGTGTTAAATGTATGTAATATTTGTATGGCTATAAAGCATTTTAATATCTACAGTGTTAATCGTTAGCTATAAGACGTCATTTGATGGAGACAAAAATATTAATATTATAAATATTAGTAATATTGAAAAGAAAAAAGAAAAACGTAATACTATAACCTTATTCTATAATGAATTCTACTTTAATTTAAAATTAGAATGCTCACAAAATTATGTTAATAAAAAAATAAACTAAAATAAATAAATAAAATTAATAATATTAAAAATTACATGGAATCACATGAAGAAGTAAAAGCTGAGAATGACAAGGAAATAAAATATAGTAAATATTAAAAAAAATTTGTAGAAAATAATAGAATAATAAAAATAATTTTAAAAATAGTAGAAACAATAAATAAAATATAACAGAAAAAATAAAAATAAATATAAAGAAACAAAACAATTTATAAAAGTTTCATGTATTACATCAATCCCTTACCCTCCGTTGGAATTGAAAAGTATAATTACGCGCAATTTCTATCTTGTCAATTAATTACTTGACCAACCAAATGGATCCAAGTATAATTACACCAAATTTCAATTATATAAACGTCATGAATATGATTTTTACGGGATTATCAAGCCCAGAATATAGAGAAAGGGAGAATGATTTTATTTTCGTAGTTTTCATTATCTTCTTTTCGTTTTTATCATTGGAAAAATGTTATTAGTAGCTAAACTTCAAGTATCTAGAGTTATTATCACTACTTAAAAAAAGAGAGAATAGCTACGAACTTCATCGTTAGTGAGTTGTTATTTTGCTAATAGCTAATAAAAAATCATTGCTAAATAGGGTTAGCGACGAATTTTATGATTTAGGGATGCTAAATCTGGTATGAACATGAAGGTCGATGTTTGAGAATAGACATTCCAATATTGATAGATTTACATTTTTCTTGAGTTCAATTATTTAATTCTTTGGGCAATTAACGAATATTAATATCCATGGCGCATAAATTGGATTCCAAAGAGGGAGTTTGCATGCGTGATTTAAAAAGTAGAGCTTGGTTGTGAATTTTAGCTTAGAGGAAAAGGAGAACGATTTGCTAACGTGGATAGGAATATACCCGCTAGCCTTGCTCAGATGACATATCACATGCACTTCATTATCGACCGACCATCATAGGAAAATAGGCATTAGGAATAAATGACTAGTCTTAAAGTTGTCGGAAAAATGCTCAATAAAGTATTATTAGTAACTCAGAAAACCATTTAAGCATATGCTTTCATAATAACTAAACCAGATTACCCAAAAACAGCTTCTAACTTTTTGTTCCCTTAGTGATTCAAACTCGAAATTTTAGAATTGAAAGCTTTCTATTAAATATCTTACTAATACCAGTAAATTAGTAGTATAACAAAAAAGAAGTTCCAACTTGTTTGTTACTCGTTGAATAGTTAAAGTAGCTATTCAAAGTAGACAATCAATTCGGCAAATCTATAACTGGACTTAACCTCCTATATTACTTTTACGTAGGAATGACAAATGAGCGGGTCAAATCAAATATGAGTTAAGTAAAAATTAATAAACTACCTAATTTGACTTATATTTTAAATGGATAAAACTAAATTACCCAACAAATAATATGAATAAATATAGATACAAATATTATAGTAGGAATGAAGGAATTCACACCTACCAGAAGGAAGAAATCAAAGCAAAGATGGAGGGAAATCTGTGATGCAGAATGCTCAAAGTAGAGAGAGCTTTTTTGCTTATTTCTTATAGAAAAAGAAAAGTAAAATTTCTCTTTACAGTGTAACACATATATATACCTCACTTAACTAGCTAACTAACCCCTTAACTAATTCTTAACTACTCCATTAATATTTAACTGTCACTTAGCTAATTAATCTGCTGCTAACTATTACTGCCCTCAACACCCCCTTCAAGCTATTTAGTGTGAACAAGTTCAACACTCCTAGCTTGCGCAAGAGGTATGTACGTTGCGATCTACTTAAGACCTTCGTGAACAAGTCTACCTCTTGATCTTTAGAAGCAATGTGAGTTGTCTTGATTGTCCCATCTTGAATCTTCTATCTTATAAAATGTAGGTCTATTTCAATGTGTTTAGTCCTTTCATGGAAGATAGGGGGGCTGCAATTTGAATGGCTGCCTTGCTATCACTTATCAGCTTCACTGGTGTCTCGATGCCAATGTTCAGTTCATTGCTGATGCCTACCAGCCATATCACTTCTGAAATAGCAGCTGCCATGCTTCTATACTCTGCCTCTGCTGAGTTTCTTGAGATAGTACTCTGCTTCTTTGACTTCCAGGAAATGAAGGAATTCCCCAACTTCACCACATAGCCAGTGATTGATCTCCTTGAATGGGGATAATTTGACCAATCTGCATCACAAAATGCAGTCAACTGAGTAATCCTTGCTAAGTAGAATTCCTAAGCATGGTTCACTCTTTATGTATCTCACAACTTTACATGCCGCCTCCATGTGTGATCTTTTGGGCCTTTGCATAAACTGATTTAGCATATGGACAACATATGTTATGTTAGGTCTGGTCATGGTTAGATATAGAAACTTTCCAATCATCCTTTGATATGATCTTGGATCCTCTAACTCAGCATCTGCTTCTGACCTGTCTACATGTTCATCATATTCAACAGTCATTAATTTTAAGTCGTATTCCATTGGAGTGCTTGTTGGCTTAAAACCTGATAATCCCATCTCAGCAATCACTCCAGTGCAAACTTTCTCTGATTCATCAGTATTCCCTCCTTTGATCTTGCTATCTCAATCCCAAGGAAGTACTACATCTCACCCAAGTCCTTAATTCTGAACCTGTTCTACAGAGCTATTTTAGCTTCCTAGATTAGACTCTGGTCATTACCTGTGATGTTATCAACATACACTAGGATGATCACTATGCTGTCTTCTTTCTTTCTTGTGAACAAGGAGTAATCAAAATGTCTTTATGTGAACCCTGAGTTGGTCAGTGCTTTAACAAATTTCAGATTCCACTGTCTTGAAGCTTGTTTGAGCCCATACAAGGATGCAGTCTACACACTTATTTGTTCCCCCCTTAACTGCCAAATCGTAGTGGTGGAAGCATGTACACCTCTTCCTGCTAGTCACCATTGAGAAAGACATTGTATATATCCATTTAGTGCAAACACCACTAATTTTCAGCAGCTAAAGCAAGAACAAGTCTTACAGTTACCATCTTTACTACAGGAGAAAGTTTCCCTTTGCCCAAAACCTTGCTTTGTACCTCTTAACTGTACCATCAGCTTTATACTTGATCTTAAATACCCATCTGTAGCCTATAGGTCTCTTAACAGAAGATAAACCAACCATAGATCAAGTATGATTGTCTTGCAAGGCCTATATTTCTTGATTCATGGCAGCCACCCAAAGAGGGTCTGAGACTACTTTAGTGTAGGACTGACGTTCCTTGGTAGAGTTGATTTTGGACAAATAAGTTTGGTAGGTGGGACTAGATAGGAATGGGACATGTAGGATTGGATAGGGTATTGGCAGACAAATGTAGAGGCTGAGTTTGTCTTACTACATATGTAATCATGTAGCCAAGTAGGGGCAGTTTTGGGTCTGGTGGATCTTCTAAGAGGTGCAGTGGTGGATGAGGGAGCAATTGCTGGTGGATGAGGTGTGTTTGACATGGGTGCAGGATCAGGAGGAGTGTGAAGAGTTGTAATGGCTATTGGAATGTTGAAAGGTTCTATGGGAATTGTTGTGAGAACTCCATTGAAAATATTTGCAATTTGTTTTCTTTAAGCATCTGAAAAGGGAAAATGTGCTCCCTAAATATGACATCTCTGCTAACATAAAAGGTGTTAGTAAGCATGTTAAATAATTTGTATCCCTTTTAAGTGGAAGAGTAGCCCAAAAGAATGGCAACAACATACCTGGGAGACAACTTGTCTCCATTATGCAATCTAGTTGCAAAGCATAAACAACCAGTGACTCTCATGTGGGATAGAGAAGTCGTCTTACCATAGACCACCTCAAAAGGAGATTTACCAGACAAAACTTGGAGTGGCAACCTGTTAATTATATAAATAGTAGACAAAACACATTCATTCCAGAATTTCAATGGAAGAAAACCTTGTAAACGAATAGCTCTAGCAACCTCCAAAATGTGCCTGTGTTTTCTCTCAACCAACCCATTTTGTTGAGGTGTGTGGACACATGATCTTTGGTGAATAATACCAAGAGTATTAATGACAATTAGAATTGAGGAATTCAGTTCTATTATCACTTCTGAAAACCTTCATTTAGGCACCAAACTGATTTTGTATCATTGCAAAAAATTGTCTAAGAATGACAGTGACATCACTTTCATTCTCAACATATACACCCAAGTCATCCTACTACAATCATCTACCAAAGTGAGAAAGACTCTGCATCCAACCCTATATGGTCCCCAAACATCTCCATGTATGATGGAGAAGATTTTAGTACTTCTATTAGAACTACCAGGAAAAGATAGTCTAGTTTGTCTAGCCAAAGGGCAGACAGTGCAGTCTTGAATGTCCTCTCATTCCTTTGCAATCTTCAGTGTAGAAATTTGATGCAGCACCTTAACTGGAGCATGTCCTAACCTTTTGTGCCATATTTCTGCAGCCTCAACTTTATTTACATTATCATTGTTAACTTGGTTGGCACTTATTGTTTTGGTGCATGTCTCTCTCTTTACTAGTAACTGCATGTTGTACAAACCATCTACTTATCTACCAATCCCCAGCATCATTCCATTGAATATATCCTGCTTAACACAGAGGTCAGGGAAAAAAGTGACAGAACACTTCAAGTCCCTGGTTAACTTGGACAATGACAATAGGTTGTGCTTAAATTCAGGTATGAACAACACATTTTGATTGTATCCCCACTATCTAGCCTGCACTTTCCAACACAAGCTATATCTAATGCATTTTCATCTGGTAAGTACACTCTCTTAATATTTTCCTTAGTAATCTGACTAATTCTATCCAACAGCTCCTTATTATGGACTATGTGGTTAGATGCTCCTGAATTAACTATCCACCTTTTAAATCATGTACTATTGGTTGCAAGAAATACTTGACTCATACATGTCTTTTCAGAGCTAGTAGGAATTTTCTTCTAAAGTATCTTCAGAATCTGATCCTACTGTTCCTGAGAGAACGTTGTGCCAACTCCTTAATTTGAGTTGCATGCAAGTTGGGATGGTTCATGTCCAGCTACATTGTGCATTGCGTTGGTTGTGTATTGCGGTGAACTCTTCTTCTTGAACTTATTGTCTGTTGGATAACCATGGATCTTGTAACATGTTTCTTTTATGTGTCCTTTCCACTTGCAATATTCACAAAACAGGTGTGCATTTCTCTCTCTGTAGCCTCCCCTGTCATAGTTTCCTGATGAATTATTGTGACTCCCTTTTGTTGCAGCGGATACACCATTTTTTACTTGATTCAAACTTGTCCTGTTACTGAACAAGGCTACTCCACTTGAATCATCAACTAGCTCCCCCAGATTCCTCTGACTTTCCTTAGAAATCAGCATTGAATAGGCCTTATTGATGTTTGGCACAGGCATCATCATCAAGATTTGGCTTCTTGCCTATGAGTAAGTCTCATTCAAGCCTGTCAAGAACTGTAGCAAACGTTGGTACTGATAGTGTTCCACATATCTCCTTGACCCTGCACATTCACAACTTGGACACGACACCAAGGAGTCATATTCCACCCACAAATCCTTCAGCTTGGTGAAGTAACTTGAGATGGATGAAGTTTCCTGCGTCAATGTAGTAATCTCCTTATGTAGTTGGAAGATTCTAGAACCATTCTCTTTGTCAAATCTTTCCTTCAAATCACTCTAAACAGTACATGCATTTGAAGCATAGGCTACACAACTCACCAATTCACTGCTTACTGAGTTCATAATCCAGAATAGGACTATGGCATTCACCTTTTTCCACAGATCATGAAGTGGAGCCTCGAACTTACCCTTTGCATGTCTACCATTAACAAATCCCATTTTACTCTTCCCTATGAGTGCTATCTTCATGGATCTACTCCACAAAGCATAGTTCTCCGACCCAGTCAGCTGAAACGATATCAAGAAGCTTCCTTGTGTGTCGAATGGTTGTAGATACAGTGGATAATTGGGGTCGATTGTAGTGTTAACCCTACCAGCTCTTCTCTCAGCTGCATCTCCTCCAGCTTCTACCGCCATCGCTAGGCCACACAGCTTCAAACGAGTGTTGACCTAATTTTCAAATCGACTACCTTATTGGGATGGAGATGCATCGCAAGCCGATCTAATTCCCAAATTAACCCGCTTTGATACCATGAAGGAATTCACAACTACCAGAAGGAGGAAATCAAAGCAAAGATGGAGGGGAATCTGTGATGCAGAATGCTCAAAGTAGAGAGAGCATTTTTGCTTATTTCTTATAGAAAAAGAAAAGTAAAATTTCTCTGTACAGTGTAACACATATATATACTTCCACTTAACTAGCTAACTAACCCCTTAACTAATTCTTAACTACTCCATTAACATTTAACTGTCACTTAGCTAATTTATCTACTGCTAACTATTACTGCCGTCAACAAGAAATCATGTTAAAAGTTTAAAAAATAAATCATTTTAATTATTTCTCACCCCCTATTGCTCCACCCGAAGCTCCCCGCGCCCACCTCCAACCCCATCTCCGAGGGCTCCTACCCAAAATAAAATGTAGACGAAAATTTAAATATGAAAATAAGGTTATTATTTTGTAGGCTCGTGCCTTGATTAAACAAAGAGATGTGGATACTTAGTGGGAAAGTTGATCCACACATACAATAATAATTAACATCAAACGTGGAGATCTCTATGTTTTCTTCCTTAAACAACAACAGCTACATTTATTCTGAAATATACTAATTATTTTAATAGAGGTAGGCAATTATTTGGTCACGAACAACACGTAGTTATTAAAAATAAATAATATTCGTGAAATATTGCTGGCTTCGGATTATTGAACTAGTTTTTTAGAAGGCTAAAATGATTGAATTATAAGGTGGGGGAAACATGCCAGGGAATACATAATTAAGATATATTATCGTTGAACAGAATGCCTATTACTTCAATAATTGAACATGCACGATTTGTGCATATCCTAGAGTTTAGGAAAAAAATATTTTGTTTAATTTCGTACACAATTTAAGAAAAATGAATAAATTTTGATATACTTGCTTCAATTTGTTTGTTAACAAATAAAACTCAATTTAATTTCAATCCAGTTTATTTGGCGACAAATCCACGTGCATAACACATCCAGTATCTTTATATCATTCCAAATTGATAACATACATCCAATAAAGAAAAGAAAATTTCAATTTTGACTTTTTCCTTAAAATATTTGTTGCTTCATCACATGTAAATAATTTTCCAAGGAATAAATATTATTCCATCTATTTTATTTTACTTATCCCATATTGAATTGATATTTTTTTCATTAAAACAAATATTTATTAAGGATGTGTTTTATTATATTATCCTTATTTATTATTTTTTTGAAATTTCATTTGACTATTAATATCTTATGTCGTTATTTAGTGATATGGATAGTTTTATGAGCCAATAAAAGAAAAAAAAATTCTATTTTCATTATAAGGCCTAAGTAAAATAAAATAAAGAGAAGAAAATGTTACTTCCCCCATCTCATTTTATATGACATCTTTTCGTTTTTTGCTTGTCCCCCCAAAAATATCACTTTAGTCTAATTGGAAAGAATTTAATTTTAAATTTTTCTTTTTACCCTTAATCAAATAATTTTCAGTCACGTAACTATCTAAGAGTAATTTTGTACCCAAAGTTTAAATTTTTTTTTTTTTTAAAATATCATGTTAAGTCAAAAAGTAATATATAAAATGAGATGGAAAAAGTAAATTAACGTAGGAGGTAGTTTATCAATTGAAAGATTCTCACAGTAATGGAGGTAAAGTGCAACCAATACTAGTTGTAGTAAACTTCAACTTTAATAATGATTTCTTAATTTAATTTATAATTAGCACAAATCTCAAGGGATGGTGGATCATTGGATTTCTTCAACCGTGTACAGCAATTAGTTGGCATGCACTCACAAATGTCAATTATCATTTTCGTCAGTTTTTGCTGTATATAAATTCATACTCAACCTTTCTCTATTGAGTTGTGATCATACAATCCGAAGTTTGTGCAAGTACATTAATAACTTTAGAATTTCAGTTGTAGTTCACCTGTCTTGCTCTGTCCCATTTATTCTTCGCCTTATCCCATTCCATCCTTTTTTGCTCTGTTCCATTGTCATTTCTAGTATTTGCTCCGCGTCATTTATCCTTTGCCTTAATCCTATATTCTATACTCTTTTGCCCTATCCCGTTGTCATCCCTAGTATTTTCTCTAACAAGTTGATCTGCTCTGACCCATTTATCCTTCGCTCTATCCTATCCCGGCCTCCTTTGCTCAATCCTGTTGTCATCCCTACCATTTGCTCCAATCGAAAAACACAAGATGGTTAAAGAAAAGTCACATGTTGTGTCCATGTCCAAGAAGATCATTAAGCCCTCTTCTCCCACCCCATCATCTCTTAGGCGTCACAATCTCTCTTTCTTGGATCAATTGGCTAGTCCTGCACATAATCCACTGGCTTTCTTCTATCCCAAACCTGAAAATTCATCGTATGACCTAAACCACATATCCACACTTCTTGAAAATTCTCTCACAAAAGTATTGACCTCCTATTATCCATTTGCTGGAACAGTCAAGGAAAACATCTATGTCGATTGTAATGATGCGGGAGTTGAGTTTTTTAATGTTCGAGTCAGCTTCCCCATGTCTGAAATTCTCAACGATCCTTACAATGATGCTACAAATTTAGTTTATCCACAAGGGTGTCCTTGGAACACTTCATATGAGGGGACTTTAGTAGTCACTCAGCTAACACATTTTGAATGTGGTGGAATAGCAATCAGTGTATGCATCTCACACAAGGTTGCCGATGCATATAGTGTAATCAAATTCATCACTGATTGGGCTTCCTTAACTTGTGATTCGGGACTCGCAAAACCTTCTACTCTGTTTGATGGAACTTCCTTTTTTCCACCAACTAATGATCTTTCCATTTTACCAAATTTCGAGCCTGAAAAAGATGAAACTTGTGTGACAAGAGTGTTCCATTTCTCCTTCTCTGCCTTAGAAAGGCTCAAACTCATAGCAGCTGCAGAATCAGGAGTGGATAATCCGACTCGGGTTGAAGTTGCAACAGCACTTGTTCACAAACATGCCATGGCTGCTTCAGCAAAGACGACTAAGCATAACAATTCGGGTTACTCCAAACCCAAACCATCTTTGCTGTGCCATATCATGGGTCTGCGCCCACCATTGCCTTTGGGCCACATTGGAAATGCTTGTACCTTCTTTCTCTCGATGACATCTACAGACGAATTTCCCATTTTGGTAGCTGAACTAAGAAAAGCCAAGCAACAACTTCGTGAAAAATTAAAAAATGTGCCTCCAAGTGAAGTGTTCTTTCAAGTAGTCGAAATAATCAAAGGGGGTGCAGAGTTATTAGAACAAGTAAGCAAGCCTGATGTGTATAAGTGTAACAGTTTGTGCAATTTCGGGCTATACAGTACAGATTTTGGATGGGGGAAGCCTACTAGAGTCACCTCGGCGAGTCCTGGAGTGAAGAATCAGATGTTTTTCATGGATAGCCCAAGTGGAAATGGGATGGATGTAGTGGTCACTTTGGAAGAAAAAGACATGGAAATATTTCAAACAGACAAAGCTCTCCTTCAATTTGCTTCTCCATTTGGGAAAAGGCAGTAGTTCTCTGATCTTTCCATTTCACAATATATAATTCGAGTTTCTTTATTTGTTAACGTGACTTCTTTCCCTAATTCAATGATGATCTTCACATTTTTATTTCCCGTACTTAATTGGTACACTACTAGTTCATATGTCATGTGCAAGCTAGCAAAACAAATTTCAAAAGTTAATGAGTAAGAAGACAAACGAGAAATATACCAAAAGAGACAAATATTCACAGGAAAAGATGAATAATTACTATATAAAAAAGAATATACAATATCACGAGAAATAATCTAACACAATTTATTTAAAATAAAAAGAGATATACACAAGTTTCTCCCTACACAACTTCCAAAGCCTCTAGGACTACATAGTGCATGTTACTAGATGGAACGAGACTCTATTTATAAGAGTCATAACTCTTTTCCTACGAGAGAGAGGGGACCGTCATATATGAAGAATTTGTGTTTTCTTTTTATAAGAGAATACAAAAGATTTTTTAATTTCAGAGTCCTAAATTAAAGTTACTCAAAGGTATCAAAATGCTTTTTAATTTCGTAATTTTAAACATGACATATGAATAGCGAAAATTAAAGTATTGTCAAAAAAGAAGAAATCATTCTTCTTAAAATAGTTTTTTAAAAAAGTAGATCATTCTTTTTTAAACGGAAGGAGTATGAGTCACAACTTTTATTGCGCAATACGCCATTGGGGAATGCTTCGGGTATAATGCAATGGATAGATTTGTCTCTCATATTCGAAAGTAGCTGAACCTGACATATTTTTGCAGGAGGACCGTTACTTCATTCTCCAATTTCAGTATATGGAAGATATGCATGAAAGTTTGACTCAAGGGCCATACACTATTAATTTGAGCAAATTGAAGAAGATGTTGGCAAAATACATAAGTATCCCTAAACTATGATAAAAATCTTAGATACAGATTTTAACTTCACTCAAGTTCTATCATCCCCTTATAATAATTAATTTTGTAACTAGTGGTGAGCATTAGACATTCGTGGATCTTAGTTTTTACGATTGAACTAACAAACAACAACAATATACTCAGTATGATCCCACAAGTGGGATTTGAGGAGGGTAAAGATGTAAAGCTTACTAAACTATTGAAAAGACCAGGTAGGAATTTAAGACATAAATATGTGTAGTATTATCAATTACTAATATGAAATTATCATGTATGAGATCTCCAAATTAATATATAATCTACATAAGAACTATTTTTTTTCTAAGAACTTGGGAAGATATATGTTTCATCTCCTCGTCAGAATGAAACAACAAAGAAGTGTCTCCCTTCAAGACAATTTTAAAGAAAAAATAATATAGAGCTCTCATAAGGCACATGAAAAGAACGAATTCGTAATACTAATATGTACATCTGCGTGATCTGCAAAATGTTAATCTAATTAAATAAATGTTGTATCCCAAAAATATAATAAAATATTTATAAAAACTACAAACCATTTACAAAAACCTATTTGATATATAGATTTAACGCATGGGTGATACAAACTAAATGAAAGTGATAAGCTAAATAAGTAATTAAATAATTTTAGAGTTCAAAACCAAAATAAAATAAAATAAAATACTAACATTTTATCTATTTACTTTTCCAATTTAATTAAAAATAAAACTTCATTTTTCTTGTCCACTTTCATTAAATCAAAAGCAATTGATTAATTTTTTTTCCAATTTTATCCTCTTCTTTGTATAATTATTTTTCAAATCAACTAGGGTACTAGTGGTATTTAAATTTAAATTCTCTTGTAGTAAACCCTAATTAGTAGTACTCTCTCTGTTTAAAAAAGAATGACCTAATTTACTTTAGCATGAAATTTAAGAAAATAAAGAAGATATTTTAATCTTGTGATTCTAAATTAAAATTATGTTAAAATTTATCAAAATGTTATTTAATCTTGTGGCCAGAAACATGTCATATAGAAAGTTGAAATTAAAATTTTTTCAAAAAAATAAATGGATCATTCTTCTAAATCTAAATTATGTTAAATATACCAAAATGTCCTTTAATCTTGAAACATGTCATATGGAAATATGAAATTAAAGTTTTTTCAAAAAAAATAAAATGAGTCATTCTTTTTAAAACACACAAAAAAAGGAAAGTAGACTATTTTTTTTCAAACCGAGCAAAAAGGAAAGTAGATCATTCTCTTTTAGACCGACCAAAAAGAAAAATAGACTATTATTTTTAAACAGAGGGAGTATTTTTTTAAGCCTAATTGAATAATATAAAATGGCTTAATACTTTATTCCCTCACATGTAGGAAGCGATACTTTTGTTTTTGAAGAGTTGTGAGACACTCTTTAGAATATGGTAATTCATTCTCAGTCTATTCATCAATCCACTGATGATGATCCAACATAGAGGTCAGTTATCAATATGTTTACTCTCTTTCATTAACATTCTTTTTTTTTACAAAAAAATTGAGCCTAATGTTTTCGTTGTTTCAAAGTGTTTGGGTTATGCACACATATATATTTTTATTGTTGTTAATTTAGAGTTGAAAACAATGATGAGGTTGCTTTAATTTGTTGATATGATAGATAAGTTAAGCACTTGCGGATGCAAGATTTGTAAAGAAAAATAAGGGGTGTTGGTGTGGGAGCAAGCTATATGCGAAAAAGGGATAGAATTAAGGGGAAACATAATTATTTTTAGGTATTTTTAAATATTTGAATGGTAAAATTTAATTGTACCCTAGTTCTGCTTTCTATAGACTCAAGTTATAGTTGTAGAAAGCAAAGCCATTATTAGTGATAAGAGTATAACTTGAGCAACCTAAGTGAAGCACATTGACGCAGTGAGGAAAAAAAGGAAGAAAGTGAATCTTGTTAGATTACACAACAACAGAAGAGATGGAGATCTGTTATCTCATGCAACCAGAAAAGAAAAGAATGTCCTCATGCACATTTCCCAAGACCTTCCTCTCTTATACTTTCTAAGATTGTAGAGCAACTTTTTTGGTGAATCCTTCTCGGAATCATACCTCCTTTGTCTATATATCTTTGTGTTTCCAATGCGTCTTTCTCGGATATGGGGGAAATCGTTAAAAAGACACTCAGTGCTTTATCTCTATTTGTCCAAGCATTGATGGACAGGGTTACCCAGTACTTGTGCTAGTGGGAGGTATCATACCCCATGGAATTAGTTTAGGTGGAGGCAAGTTGTCGAGACACCAGGTTGTAAAAGAAATGATGTCTTGTATAGATATGTGTCTATGTAAACATAGTTCCTTACTTGTCATTGCTTCATGTAAACTGTATCTAATTGATTATTCATTGGCCTGATCTGGTATGATCATTTATTATGACAGAAAAGTAATACATCTTATATAGCATAATTTATCACTAAAGCAGAATAACAAATTACAGAATCTCTTTTCTCAATATAAAAAAAAAATCATCAACTATTAATTTCCTTAATAAAATTCTTTATCAACATAATTTTGCGATTAAACTTGAATTAACATTTAAACATAAAGGAGAAAGATTCAGTACATTCATATGACACATTGTAGTAAATTAAGAAATTCTTGAAATCAAGATTAGTGTAAGTCAAAAGTCTTTCCTTGTTGTCATGCCCCGGGAGAGTACCTAGACATGATTGGTATTCGGAGACTATTGCTAGTCTCCAAGCGGATCATTCAATTCATTCATCAGCTGAAGAAAGTAACATAATGATAATAAATGCTATTCTATTTGGGGGCTCATGCTAT
>JAOTQJ010000099.1:13655010-13673653 GCA_025642045.1 Solanum sejunctum | reverse complement strand
TTTTAGGATATGGGGTGTGAGAAAGGTCTAATTTACTCTTCCCCATAAAAGAGACAAAACTGCACCGGAATAACACTAGTGCGCAACACACACTAGAGTAAATTTCCATTTTTTCATAAAATTTCAATTTTTGTCAAATTCTGAAAAAATTTCAAGTGTGGTTCTGTGTCCTCTCTATGTCGCGGAAGGGGCGCGAAACCCCTACTGTTTTTGAGTTTCTTGGGAAAAATTAATTCACATTTTTTTGCGTTAAAGTCGAGATGAGATCATTTTTCGACTCAATTTTTTGCACTGATTGCAAATCCGTTCTTGAATTTACAATCGGAGCATGGGAAAACACATTACACGTAAGGTCAATTCTAGTGGTATTTTCATCTTTTCACGAGGGTATCACATCATTATCCTTGGATATTGATGGTGCGGATAGAGTGACAGTATCTAAAATGGAGGATAAGATATCCTACATACTGTCGAGCTTGCTGCAGCAGCAGAAAGAGAGAAGAAGAGATATGTCGAGCTTTCTAAAAGAGAGAGTTGGAGAGATGAAAGGAATGCATCAACGAAAAAAGAAGAGGAAAAAAGATATGTGACACTTCAGGCTCAGTTAAAAGCTCTTTTTGATTCAGGGAAGATTATTCCTCCATGTCCCAGTGAGTCCTCTAAGGAGAGTGATGGCAGTGAGGAGTAATTGTATCTATTAGATAATCATACTTTTGTAGTTTTTATTCTTTTTAAATCGTTTGATCGTTTAGTTTATTTTGAATGAAGTCAAGTGTAATTTGAATTACTTTAAGTTTACTTTAAACTAATATAACGTAAATATAGAAAACGATTGTGTTTATAGTTCTTTGAGCTACTTTGATTGAAATATACAGGTGGGTAACAAATATTGCAGATTATTATGCAGAAAATCGACCACCGGAGGTCGGTACTCAGACAAAATAAAACAAATGATAATGCGCACTAGAGGTTGGTATTAAAACAAAATTTAAAAAATAATATTGACCACTGGATGTCGGTGTTGAAACAAAATAAAAAAATAATACCAACCATAGGAGGTCGATATTCAAACAAAATAACAAATATAATATTGACCACCGGAGGTCGATATTCAAACAAAATAAAAAAAATAATACCGACCACCGGAGGTTGATATTCAAACAAAATTAAAATAATAAAAAACACAATACCGACATCCGAATGTCAAAAATAAAATAATAAAATTAAACAACAATAATATATATATATATATATATATATATATATATATATATATATATATAAGTTTTCTACTTAAAACTAAAAATGACTTTCGGAAGTCTATATATATCGACCTCGGGAGGTTGCTATTCAAAAGCGACCATGCTTTTTCCGACCTTCACTCGGAAGTCGATATTTATCGATTTCCGAAAGTCGGTACAGTTTTTTTAGTAGATATGAATTTTTTGCTACAATATAAAAATGTTTGTGGCAAATACTTTATGTCAAAGCCATGAATTTTATTATTTGTAACTGAATATGGATACTATTGCCATGAGACAACTATAGAAATAGCTACAAAATTTGAGTTTGCATGACAAACAAATTAAATATTTTGCTATAGTATAATATCTCTATGACCTCATCAATGTAGATAGCTACAAACCTTTTTTGTAGTGCCAAAAGAATAAAATTACTTTTTTCGTGGGAAAACTTTTTTATCTTAATAGCTATAACTCAAAAGTTTTATGGCAATAGATACTAAATCTTAGCCATGGACGATTCAAAGTCAGTATCTAACTTTTAGCCACGCTATATCTTACTAAGAATGTTACGGAAGATAAATATTATAGCTAAAGTGCTTTGCCACAAAAAATTACATATTTAGCTACGAAAAATTTGTAGTAATATATGTTTTTTGTTGTAGTGAAAGTTACAATACTGGCCTATTAAATAGGCTTACAACCAACTAGTATTAGCTAAAAATAAGCAACTAAAAAGTAGTGAATAGACATGCTCGATACTTCTAACCATATCAATTAGGAAATAACAAATAACTGAACGAAAAAATTCATGCTCATTAACTGAGCAAGCACTACTTTTACTATCTAAAAACTAGGACCCAAGCGATTAGGTTTGAAGCATTAATCAACAGTTGGTAGTATCTCTTTCATGGAGATGAGGGCAGTGTAATCATTAAATTATGATAATATCTGTCAACCAAACGCATGATTTGATCCCTATATGGAAAGAATAGTCTATTAATTGATGAAAGTTGTCTGCCTCTTACACGTTCTTGCATGTCATTTTTTGGGTCATAAGCATTAATTATCAAAACGAGTTATATGAGATGTGATCCCTATTTGACTTTGAGGATCACAACCCAAAACGTTCTTGCACGCCAATAAAATGCCAAAGAGGAATATTAGAATATGAAAATAATACTCTTAATTAGTTGGTTCCTAACAACAACAATAACAACATAGCCAGTACTAAAATTCCACAAGCGAGGTCTACGAAAGATAGAATATACGCAAATCAGGTTGTTTCCTGAAAAGCCTCGTCAGTTGGTTCCTAAAACACATGCATATAAAGAACCAACCAAGACCTATTGTAGATTGCACTAAAGGTAGGCAGACAACTAACTCTCTTTTCCCAGTGAAAATGGCTGCAGCACGACTTGCTTTGATTTCCAAAAAAATAATTAAACCATCATCTCCAACCCCATTGTCCCATAGAATTCACAAGCTCTCCATATTTGATCAACTTAATCCATGTTCTTACATGGCATTAGGCATGTTCTACCCAAAGCAATACAATCGTACACTCCCAGTTGAACCTACTCATATATCTACTATTCTTGAGAATTCCCTCTCAAAAGCTCTTACTTCATACTATCCATTGGCTGGAACAATCAGAGACAATCTCCATGTCGAATGCAATGACATGGGGGCCAAGTTTCTTAAAGCGAAAATCGATTGTCCAATGTCAGAAATTTTCAATGACAATAGTACCAAGGCCGAAGATTTAGTATTCCCAACAAACCTACCTTGGACCCCATCCAAAGAGAATTTAGTCGTGGCTCAACTTAACCATTTCAATTGTGGAGGAATAGCAATCGGTGTGTGTGTCTCACACAAAATTGTTGATGGTTCAAGTATGGTAAATTTCCTTAATCACTGGTCAGCCATAGCACGTAATCCATGTGCTCCGGTACCGTCTTTCCAATTCGTTGGAGGATCCATTTTTCCACCCGTAAGTGTTCCTATAGCTGAGGCAATACTTAAAAGTAAAACACGAGGAAACCATGGTTGCATATCTAATAAATACTTCTTCTCGAGGTCCAACATAAACTCCCTCAAGGCTATGATTTCCTCTGAATCAGGAACACAAAGTAGTACTATTGATCCTTCTTCTATTGAAGCTGTAAGTGCATTTGTCTACAAGTGCATGGCATCCATTTCAACTAGGCCATCCTTATTCACGCAATCAGTCAATTTGCGATCAATTATGAAAAAAATGTTGCCAGAAGAGTTCCAAGGTAATGCTAGTTTCCTCTTCATGGCACCAGAGATTGAGCACCCCGCAGAGATCAAATTGCACGAATTGATTAGTGAAGTGAGGAAGGAAAAAGAAATGTATTTCAGCCGAGATTGGGAAACTAAAAATTTAGTCTCAACATTGTTTGAGAAAGTTAAATCGCTTCAGAACCAACTTGAAAAGGACGACGATGATGTTGATGTGTACAAGTGTACAAGCTTGAGTAAATTCCCTTTCTGTGACATTGACTTTGGATGGGGGAGTCCTAGAATGTGTTTAGGAAATGTACCAATTAATAAGAAAATTTTCTTGATGGATAGCCAAAATGGGAATGGAATTGTAGCACTGGTGAGTTTGAAAGAAGAAAACATGTCTGCTTTGGAAACTAATTCAAATTTACTAGAATTTGCTTCTCCAAGTTTAGGTCTTTAATTAAAGTCTATATTTGATTTTAAAGTCTACCTTATGGATAATTTCTGAGCTTATTGTTTTTAGGTTCAAGTTACAAAGTGAATAATATTACTCCCTCCATCCCATATTTGAAAATGTAAAACAAATTTTTAAAAATTAAAGACTACCCAAAGTTTTTGTTTTCTCCCTCAAGATGAATTTTTGTACCTTGCCCGTTGAAGTTGTTGGTAAATCTTCAAAGAGGATTGCTCGAGGTACTATGTAATGTGGCAAATAATCCTTACAAAATTTTATTATTTCATGTTTAGTAATTTCTTCAAATCCTTCTTTGAGCTTCACGAATGCAATATAAGATTGCGACTACTACTGCTTCAGCAAGCAACTGCTGGATGACTATATAGAACTCTTTCCACATCGAGTGCACTTATATTTCCACCTGCAGAAATTATAATATCTTTCAACCGATCCTTAATTTCTATGTATTCTTCAATACAAAGATGTTTCACCCCCTATCTTGCTTTGAGCACAGCTTGTTCATTGAGGAGCAGAGAATCTAGCCGATTTTTGTAAAATCATTTTATCCATGTGGGAAATGTTGATTCAACCATATCACTAATTTTTAAAAAAAAGAAATATAGCCAAATTTTAAAAACTCAATTGAGTTAAAATAAAAATATACAAATTATAATCTCTCTGGATATCATTTATAGGATTGTAGTGAGTATGTTATAATTATTTAATTCATATATGTCAACTGAAAAAATAAGGCATTTGTATGATATTTGGCTTTAGGTATAATAATGCTCTAAGTCATTTTGTCTTTACCGTATTATTTTCACTGTTAGAGTGTTCGTATAGCGACTCAAAGTCATTTATGACCTACAGACAATGGTAGCACGATCGCCTAACCATTTGTTAGGGAGTTGTAAAGTTTTCGTGTTTTGGGGACATACTTTGGAATCCAAAGGGTTTAAATTGAGCATAATCAAAACAGAATACCTGGAGTGTAAATTCAGTATTGCGAGGGATGGAGCGAACACTAAAGTGAGGTTTTTGACTCAAACTATTTCCAAAAGAGAAAGCTTTAAATATTTTAGGTCCATCATCCACAGTAATGGTGATATAGATGATGATGTCACACATCGTATTACAGCATGGATGTAACTGATACTTGCCTATGGAGTATTATATAATAAGAATATATCACTTAAACTTAAAGGTAAGTTGTACAGGATGGTGGTTAGATTGTCTTTGCTATATAGGGTGGAGTGCTGGCTAGTAAAAATGCACATGTTTAGAAGATGTAGGTTGCAGAGATGAGGATGTTGAGATGGATGTGTGAACACACTATGAGTGAAAAGAATAAGAATGAGATCATTGGGAGATGTTAGGGGTGATCTCTATGGCAGACAAGATGAGAGAATCAAGATTATGATGGTTTGGACACGTGGAGAAGAAGTGTTGATGCTCCTGTTAGGAGGTGAGAGAGGTTGGATTTAGAAATTATGCAGAGGGGTGGAGGTAGACCAAAAAAGTATTGGTGGGAGGTTATTAGACATGATATGGATCAATTTCATATCACCGAATACATGACCTTATATGAAAGAAATAGAGGTCGCGTATTAGGATAGAAAGTTAGTATGCTAGTAGGGGTATAGTAGGATAGTAGAATTAGCTATGTCTTTGTATATTGTGTTGTTATTGACTGTTATTTATTTTGCTACTTTTATATGAGTTCTTAATTATTTTTCACTCTGATCATTTTTATATATAGTTTTTATATGACTATGTGATCGGTAGTCATACATTGAATGTAGTTAGTGCCTATGCACCTCAAGTGGGCTTGGATACGGAAGTCAAAAAGCTCTTTTGGGAGGACTTGATGAGGTTGTGAGAGGCATAGTGAACATAGAAAAAATCTTTATGGGATGAAATTTTGATGGGCATATCGATGCTACTTCTAGTAGTGTTGATGATATTCATGGAGGCTTTGTTTTTAGGAGAGGAATGGAGGTAGAGCATCTCTCTTAGATTTTGCTAAAGCCCTTGAATTAGTTATTGCTAACTCATGTTTTCTAAAGAGGAAAAATCACTTGATTACCTTTTGTAGTATAATAGTTAAGACTTAGATTGATTACTTACTCTTCTGGAAGGATGATAGAAGCCTTTGTAAGGATTTCAAGGTTAATCTGAGTGAAAATATTTACACTTAACATAGACTTCTAGTGATGTATTTAGAGATTAAGAGGGATAAGAGAAATAAGGCTACTTATGCCAAATTGAGGATTAAATAGAAAGGCCTGACTCCTGCCCTTTCTCTGGAGATGGGGTAAAAATTGAGTAATTTTGGGGCTTAGAGTAGTAGTAGAGATGTGAAAACCATGTAGGATACTACTGCTGGTTGCATTAAAAGAGTAGCTACCGAGATACTAAGGGTATCGAGAGGGGCCTTTGGTGGACGTCAAGGTGATTGGCGATGGAATGGAGAAGTTTAAGGCAAAGTAAAAGCTAAGAAGATTGTACATACAAAGCACTCCCAATGGAGAAGTTCAAGGCAAAGTGAAAACTAAGAATATTACATATACAAAGTGGGTGGAGTGCATAAATGAGGATGAAAAATGAAGTCTTAAGGATATCTATAAGACGATAAAGACAAAAGCGAAGACAACGATCATGAGTGCCAACACAGCAACATTTAAACACTTGTATATTGAGTTAGGTGAAAAAGGCGGGGACAAAAGATTGTATACGCATGCAAATGAGAGGTGAGAAAAGCTCACGACTTGGACCAAGTGAAGTTTATCAAAGATGAAGAGGGTGAGGTGTTGGTGGATGTGACTTCCATTAAACAAAGGTGGAAAGGTTACTTTCATATACTCTTAAACAAAAAATGGGACAAAGATATTAAGTTGGGTGATTTGGCGCACTCAGATAGTCATCGAGATTTTGGATACTATAGGTGTTTCAGAATTGAGGAGGTTAAATGTGCTATTAGTAGGATAAACATAGGGAAAGTGATTGGACTCGATGAGATTTCAATAAATTTTTGGAAACGCACAGTCAAAGATGGTATGGAGTGGTTAACTAGGTTGTTTAATGCTATTATAAAGTCTGCTAAGATGCATGCTGAATGGAGGAGAAGTACATTATTTCCATTATACAAGAACAAGAGTGATATTCAAAATTGTAATGATTACAAGGGTATCAAGTTACTAAGCCACATCATGAAGATTTGGAGAGAGTGGTGGAGATGAGGTAAGAAAAGTTTCTATTTTAGAGTATTAGATTGGATTCATGCCATGACGGTCGATTACAAAAACAATTCATCTTGTTTGGAGATTAATGAAAAAATACAGGGAAAGAAAGAGAGACCTTCATATGGTGTTCATTGATTTTGAGAAGGCCTATGACAAAGTTTCGGGGGATATCCTATGAAGGTGTCTAGAGGTGAAAGGTATTCCAATAGTGTATATTAGGGTAATAAAGGACATGTATGACAGATTCAAAAATTGAGTAAGAACGGTGGGAGGAGACTTAGAGTATTTTCCTATTGAGAGAGGACTTCATCAAGGATTTGTGTTAATCCCCATTTTTTTTACCTTAGTTACGGATGAACGAACATAATTTATTTAGGAGGAGGTTCTATGGTGTATGTTATTTTCGGATAACATAGTACTGATTGATGAGACTCGAAATAAAGTTAATGATAGGTTGGAGGTTTGGAGACATACTTTGGAATCCAAAGGGTTATGATTGAGCATGACTAAAACAGAGTTCGTTGAGTGCAAATTCAACATTGCTAGGGATAAAATATCACTGAAGTAAAGCTTGTCACTCAAGCTATTCCAAGAGAGAAAACTTTAATTTCTTGGGTCCCTCATCCAAGATAGTGGTGATATCGATAATGATGTCATTCATTGTATTAGGACAACATAGATGAAATTGAGGCTGCCTCTAGAGTATTGTGTGATATGAAGATAACACGTAAAATTAAAGGTAAGTTTTACAGAATGATGGTTAGACCGTCATTGTTATATGGGGTGGAGTATTAGCCAATTAAAAACTCACATATCCAGAAGGTGCAGATTATGGAGATGAGGATGTTGAAATGGATGTATGCTTATACCAAAAGTGATAAGATTAAGAATGAAACTATTCGAGAGAAGTTGTGGGTGGCTCCTATGGCAGACAAGATGAGGGAAGCGAGACTACAATTGTTTGGGTATGTGCAGACAAGAAGTGTTGACGCTCCTATTAGGAGGCGCGAGAGGTTGGATTTAGGGGTTATGCGGAGGGGTAGAGGTAGACTGAAAAAGTATTAGGGGAAGGTGATTAGATAGGATATGGCGAAACTGGATTTCACCAAGGACATGAACTTGGATAGGAAGGAGTGAAGGTCACATATTAGGGTGGAAGGTTAATAAGCTAGTAGGGGTAGGTTAATGCATGACTTTGTGATATAATAGGTTAGCAAGATTTTTCGCGTCCTTATATTTTATGTTGTTATTGCCTGTCTTATATTTGTTACTTTTATTGTATTTATATATTATCATTTGCTTCTCACTTTTAGTGTCTGTCTTATATTTTTTATTGTCCATCTTATAACTAGTATCTTCGACTTTTGGGGCTTGATATCTTTAAGACGAGGGTCTTCCAGAAACAATTTCTCTATCTCTATGAGATAGTGGTAAAATTTGTGTACATTTTATTCTCCACAGACTCCACTTGTGGGATTCCACTGGATATGTTGTTATTATTGGAGCTCATATATTTGAGTTGAGGATCTTTCAAAAACAATCTCTCTATCTCTATGAGGTAATAGTAAGGTCTGTGTGAATTTTACCTTCCCCAAACCCTACTTGTGGGATTTCACTAGGCATGTTATTGTTGTTGTTTATATTAAAATTAGACGTTAACAACTTTAACGTTTACTATTTGAATTTTTTTTATAAAATTAAAAAAAATAATCTATGCCTATTTTAGTTACATTCTAAAAGTGTGATTAATTTGTGTCCATTTTATCTCTTTGTGCTCAAATTGGTTATTGACTCGTCCCATGATTAGGGAAGCCTCAGATAGTTTGGATTGTTGGATAAAAATAAATTATTTATGTATAAAATCAATATGATATTTAATTAACAATTTACAAATCTATATAATTTATATATGTATGAATTATGAGAAAATCTATATAGTGTTTAATCCAAAATATAAAATAGAATAACTAATACATACATAATCAATGTATAAATAATCAATTTAATTTTTTATATAATATTTACTACCAGATAAAATACAAATTTCGATCGTGCATATAGTAAGACTACTATTATTTATTATTCATGCATAGCTCCGCAGAGCATAACTCGGACCAGATACCAAAACATGGACTTTGGTCCCAATATTGACCCTTCTATCACTGTCGGCTTGGAAATTAAAATCCCTCTTCTTCTTGAACGGTAAAGCAGATCAAGCTGAGATTTACCTCATCAACCAAGGAAAAGAATGGGTTCTCTACATCTTTGATACAGCCAGAAAACAGTTAAAACTTTCTTCCTTCTCTACAAGGAAAGTTCATAAGGTGACACTCGCTAACTCTTTTTATTACTACTATGTTTCATTGTTCTTTTCTACTAACTTCCTTGATTATAGGGAGCAATGCTTGAATTCTACGTTAAGTAAAATGCAAAAAAAAAAAAGAAAAAGAAAAGTTGTTTTACATATTTTGAAAAGAAAAGGGATTGCTAGTTGATATGCATCCACAGCTAATTGATCTTTGGCAAATGTTTTCAATGATGGCAGTGATATAGGATGTCTTTTAGTTTAGAAAGTATTATCCTAGAATCACATTAGAACTATCAAGTCAAAATTTTCTCCATTCGGTTTTGTTGTTTTGATTATTTGATCATGGGTTGAAGAGGATGTCAAAGGAAAGCTAAAACCTTTCAAGTTCTTGAGCATTAGTGAACAATTGCATAAGCATTTAATAACTCATTGGTTTCCACCTCCTACATAACTAGTATCCGAGGTGATTCATTGTCCACTTCTTGTTGCTTATAGTGAGTAAGAAGGCTATGTGGCCATGCAAATTTTTTAACTTGAATTGCTAATTGTTAATTAAGCTGATGACTGGTGGCCTCATCCTACCTTGAACAACTCAGTTTACTCAATAATGCATTGCATGAGAATCAGCCTCTTCAGGCTGCTCGCTCTAGTGATAGACATTAATTGGCCTGATACAATTGTATAGCCATTTTTGGTTTCTACTTCTGATACCAAGTTATGTCATTCACGTGGATCAGAAAGTTTGATGGATTTTTATTTTCTTTAAAAGTTCAAACATTGGATACCAAGAAGACATGCAAACAATAACCTATTAATTTGTTTCTCCTTGGAATTCTTTTTTTTTTATGATGAAGTGAGATTTCATTAGGACAGCCAGTAGATACAACGATAAAAAGGGGGATCTGTCAGCTTAGTAAGAACAAAATATTTATATTGCTAAGGTGCTGACAAAATCCAGGTTGTAGTCTAAGTTATTTACAGGGGAAAAATTAGCCCAACTAAAAAGGATGACCAGACAGCTAGGGTTAAGCTTACGAATTGGAATTAAAAAAAATCTCCTGTTTCTTTCATTTCAAATAACCCAAAAGATAGGATTCAGATTTTCCTGATGGATTTTCTAACTTCCATAGAGCTCTAACTAGTGTAAGCATAGCTGATAATGAAGGGGATGGACCAACTTATACCAAAAAGCGCTAGGAACATGTTCCAAAAGGGCAGTGAAGCATAAGATGGTTGATGCTTTCTGATGTTGACTGACACATTTAACACCTATTAACCAGTTGAAATCTTCTCCTCATAAGATTGTCTTGAGTGAGAGCATGCTTCTTTTAAGGCTGTCCAAGTAAAACACGAGACTTTAGGGGAATTTTAGTCTTCCAGGACCACAGATGAATCATCATCTTATTGGAGCTCAAGTGTTCACATCCTGCCTTACTGTGTATAAACCTTTACTTTTGAAGTCCCATTTTAACTTATCACTGCTCTAAATGTTAGTGCTGCAGTTCTCGAAGCTTTTGAGCAGATTCAATAACTCTTCAAATTCTGAATCTTGCAAATTTCTTCTTAGGTTCAAGTTCCAAGGGTTTCCATCCCTGTACTGAACAATATAATAATTAGGATGTCAGGCGATGTTAATTGTATTTGGGAAGGCTTCTTTCAAAGTGGAATCTTCTGTACATTTGTCTGGCCAGAATCTAATATGGTTCTCATTCCCTGCCTCAAAGTGAGTTTGTTCGAAAAAATCATCCCACGATGCATTAATGGCCTTCCATAATCCAGTTCCATAGGGAAGTGTGGATTGTTTTGTACAGCATTGGGTGTTGCTTCCATGCTTAGCCACAATTACCTTTTTCCACAGGCCAGCATCCCCTCCTGAATGAACCTTCAATGCCACTTCATAAGCATACACTTGCTACGAATAGCAAGATCTTTGATACCAAGACCACCAAGATGTTTGGGAAGAGTGACATTTGCCACTCCAGAAGATGGAATTTGTGAGATTCATTATTACCTTCCAATAAAAAGTCTCTCCTGATTTTATTTAGACACTTCAAGACTTTGTCAGGTATTGGGAAGAGAGACATGAAATGCGTCAGGATGCTATCCAAGAGTCAATCTTCCTCCTAGAGAAAGGTACTGCTTTTGCCATGCAGCCAGCCTTTTCTCAAATTTCTCAATAACCCCATTTCATATTTTAGTTGCTTTATGTTTAGCTCCCAAAGTTAGTCCCAAATAGATTGTTGGGAAATTGCCAATAGTGCACCCCATAATGGATTAATATCAGCCAGCTCTATAAAACATGGCACCACATTAACAAGATAAATAATACTCTTCGACATGTTAATATGAAGGCTTGACAATGCTTCAAAAATTATTAGGGTGAGATTAAGGTAGAGAACTTGTGATTTTTCAGCACCACAAAAGATAAGTGTGTCATCTGCAAATGGTAAGTGTGAGATAGACACATGAGTCTCACCGTTGGTTCCGACTTCCAATCCTGAAACCCTCTCTCTATTTGGCTTTCTCAAGCAGGCAACTAAGACCCTTCATAGGAAGGACGAAGTGAAATGGAGAGAGTGGATCCCATTGTCTGACCCCCTCTCATGGGGGAAAAGAATCCCACTGGACCAATATTAATAAGGATGGAATACTTCACAGTAGACATGCTGTATCTTCTCCATCTGATCCAATTTCCCCGAATCCCATTTTTCAGAGAATTCAGATTAGGAATGCCCAGTTTATTTTGTCAAAAACTTTTTGTACGTCAAGCTTAAAAGGAGTCCTGCTTCCCCATTTTTCTGATTCAGTCCAGAATTTCATTAGCAATGAGTTTAGCATCTATGATTTGCCTGCCTTTAATAAAAGCATTTTGATATCCTGAGACCAACTTTCAATCACCTTTTTGAGTCTTTCAATCAGCACCTTAGCTGTGATTTTATAGAAGCTACCAATAAGACTAATGGGTCTGCAGCCAGTTAGCGCCATAACTCCTTTTCTTTTTGGTATGAGAGCAATGAAAGATGCGTTAAAAGACTTCGCCCTATGACAATTGTGATGGAAGTGATTGAGAGCTCCAAGTACATCATTCATAATTGTGTCCCAATCTTATAACATATAAAAGAGGATTTTAGATCCTCCTATGTGGCGCTCTTTAAAGCCAGCATTTGTTTTATCTCTTTTACTTCTTATTTTTTTTTGCCTTTTCTCGTTTTAAATGATGGAAAAACATGTATTTTTGAAATAGAAAAATTATGAACAGTCACTTCCTTTGTCTGACAAAATGAAACGCTATTTTACTCCCTTAAAACATTGAACAACCAATTC
Source organism: Solanum sejunctum (assembly GCA_025642045.1). Lineage (NCBI taxonomy): Eukaryota > Viridiplantae > Streptophyta > Magnoliopsida > Solanales > Solanaceae > Solanum > Solanum sejunctum. Next base: position 13,660,834 of record JAOTQJ010000099.1, on the reverse strand, counting down.
ATTGCTCTAAAAAAAGTGCTTTATACTTTTAATCCCTCGATAATTCATCTGTCAACCAATTCATTGCTCTTATCTAGCACTGATCCAATCATGTTTCTTGCAAGTCTCCTCTTATTTGCATGTAACGCCTTCTTCTATCAATCTTCTTCTTCTGCAGGCTAATATTATTTTTTTTTTCTGAAATATTTCAACTCCTTTCATAGATTTTCTATATATCTCCTTCCTCTGAATTAGTATTTTGTTCATAGATTTCCTCTAAAACTCCTTCCTCTGATTTAGTATTTTGTTAATATCTCCCATATTTATTAGGCACTTTAGGATAGAGAAATATGAAGAGAAGTACGAAGTAATTCAATATTTATCTTAACATTAAGAGATGATTTCTTTCTAATTTAGTATTTTGTGGTGATTCAAAGTCTCCTACTTTCTCTTCTCATGAAGAATGTAGGCTACGATAAACCTACATCTCTATTCTGGGAAGTTTGATTGCCTTTTATTTTCTTTAAATGTCGGGCACCAAGAAGATAAGCAGATAACAACCTATTAGTTTGTTCTCTTTGGTATACTACATATTGTGGCAATTTTAGGTCCCCTACGTTCTCCTTCTCATGAGAATGTTGGCTATTATAACCCTACATCTCTATTAATTTATCTGTGCAGTAGGTATTAATCTATGATATAGTAAACTTCTTGCCTCCCTTTTGCTCTTTAATAGTTATGTCCTTCATGTGGTTCAGGGAAGTTTGATGCCTTTTATTTTCTTTTAACTTTTGGACACCAAGAAGACATGCAAACAACATATTAGTTTCTTTCTCCTCTGTATCCTATACGTTTTGGCGATTCTAACTCCCATACTTTCTCCTTCTCATGAGAATGTAGGCTATGATAACCCTACATCCCTTCACTTATCTTTATGGAACCTACTAATCTATGATCATTTAAATTGGTTGTCTTTTCTTTTGTCCTCTACCCCAAGAGTGAGTTCATATGTGGTTGAGGAAAGCTAATGTCTTGTTAGTTTTTTTAAACATTGGACACCAAGAAGACTTGCAACCAATAGACTATAGGTTTGTTTCTCCTTGGTATCCTACATATTTTGATGATGTAGTCCCTTACTTTTGGTCCAGAGGCACTAGGCTCTGATCATTTATGCTATTGGCCTCGAACACAAGGAACCATTACACATCATCTCATTCCTTGCCTTCTGTATAGCTAACAATTAGCATTCACTGTCTGGAAAGAGAGTGAGGGATTTGCTGATTGAGAACTGTATTGTTGGCTATATTGCTCGGACTCTTCAAAGGTGTCAGCGGGTGCGTGATGGATTCGTTAAAAGTAGTATATTTTCAGAGAATCCAACAAGGGTGCGGCATTCAAAGTAAAGAGTTTGTGCAACTTAGATTGTTGGAAGGTATGAAGTTTTGATAGACTAGTAGAACCACATTTTTATTAGATCGGAAAAGTTATTTCTATAGCAGGAAATGTTCTGAAAGTTCCATTAGAAAGGCTTCTGTGCTTCTTTGTTATGTTGGAAATGATACTTTGAGTATGTTTTCTTTGTGATGCTTTCTAGTCTTCTGTGAATATTTCCCTCTTTCTACTTTTCTTTATAGTTGTTTCGTCCTCCAAGACACTTGTGTTTCTACCTTTTCTAATCCATTTTCCTCTTTGGTTGTCCATAGTTCACTTCTTGTTTTAGTTGTTTCCCAACTATTTTGAGATGAATACTATAGTTTTCCAGATGTGTACTGGGTTGGTGGTTTTGGGCGTTTGGCTTCCATTTTGGGACTTCTAACAGTTTTCCAATAATTACCATGTTTTGTTTGGTCAACTGAATAGTTTCCTAGTTTATCATTAAACATAGGAGAACTGTCTTAAAAAGTTGTAATGGTTCCAATCTACACTATTGAAGACACCTCGGCTTTTATTTTTGCACTGCGATTTTCCAACTTTTGAAGATGATCTTCCACAAAAAGCTATAGGATGGGATGTAAAGGCTTGATAAAAAAAGGATGAGGTGAAAAGGATAATTGTATTCTTTATGGAAGAAGTTGGATGTATAAGTTCCAGCAATGTCATGGAGTATAGTTATCAAACTACAGAAGTAGAAGCTAGATATTTTCTGTCTTGACATAAAGACTTCCCTAAATCTGAAAGCATTGGAACTTCAAAGTCATTATTCCCATTCCCTACCCCTACTGTGTTTGGTAGAAGAGGAAATCCATTCCCTGTCACTTAAGCAATATATGCACTTCACAAACTTTGCTGTGATTGCATGTCAAGATGGATAAATCACATCAAAATCCCTATAGTCTGGATAAAAATAATTGTGGAAAATATTGGGTGGGTGGTTGTTATATCCCATTGTCCTACAATATCTGAGTGATGAATATTTTCCTTCTTTAAAGTGGAAAAGGAGGCACGTACATCCTCTTAGCATGCTGCTGTATAATTTTATGGAATATGGAATAGTTGTAGAAATTCTTCTATTTTCCAACTTGTGGGTCTTTTGTTCATACAATACAATTGGACAAAAAGGAATGCAAAAAAATACCATGTAATTGTTTGTTGTATCCTATTTTCCTACAGCATATGAGTGATGAACAGTCTCCTTCAAAGTGGAAAAGGAGGCTACAATCATTCGCACATCCTCTTAGCTTGAGGTTGTGGTTCATTTTTGTTTTTCTTTGCTACTTTATGTACTTGCTCCTAGTTTTATGAGGTTCTTGGTTAGAACTTTAGCTCTGAAGCACGATATTAGACATTACTTGCATGTTTGAAGCTAGGTGATGATTAAATGAGTTTGTTGAGGTGACCATTCTAACTTTTGAAATATTATATGGTGAATTGTAGTTTTTGAACTGGGTTTTATGATTTACCAGTTAAGGTTGACTCTCACTCACTTCTTTTTTCCAAAAATTGAAAATAGAACACCTCATCCACGGAGCATAATCACCAGCAATCAAACCTCCCAAGGTTCAGACTTGCATAAATGCAGCAACCAACACTACCTGTTAGGTTGTGGAGCCTGATATTATATTTATGTTAGATGCTATTGTTTATTCTCCGTGTATACATATATTCTGTGTAATTGAAAATATTCGAATATCATTAATATATATAATCCTATCGCTGTGGAGTTTACCCATTGGACGTTAGCACGAAATATCTGTCTCTCTAAACACATATTTTTCTCTGCCTACTCTCTAGGAAGAACTTCCTTCTTCCTCCTCCTTTTTCTTCGATCCCTAGATCGTATTTCCTATCACTACCAACACACATGGTGGTGGTACCAGGAGCTTCAGCTGCAGAGTCCAACGAGGTGAGTGGAGATGCGTTGCCAAAGCAGGTGGCAATGGCATTGGAGCGGCTGGGGCAGGCGAGTCGACTCATAGCAAATATTAAAATTGGTACAGATTGGCTCCTAGAAGCCCTATTTGTGGCAGCTCAGTGATAACACTCTTCTAAACCTTTGCATTTTATCCACAAAGAAGCTTCCTTGCTCTATTGGAAGGCAGTTAGAAGATTCCAATGTTTTCAATGATTCCCTTCGATCACGAAGTAATTCATGAGGCCTCCACATGCCCTTGGTTTGTCCTGACGGTGTTGTTGTTGCATATGCATGGAAGAGATAACTTTCTAGTCAGGCTAGTGTATCTGCAATTGATAGGACAAGGTTAGCTCTCAAGGCCTTTTGATGAAATCAGTGGTCATGGAGATGTTGCAATCGAGCTATCGGAGATAGAAAGGGAGAAGAAGAGGAGTCAAGAAGAAGGAGCATTCAGTTGAAGAGAAAATAGCTCTTCTCTGTTTCTATTTCTTAGAGAGTATGAAAAGTGAAATTTCCAGAATGTACAAATACATATATATAGAGTTAACAATTGAGTTAACTCCCCTAACTAACCACTAACTGTCAATTAACATCTAACAAAACTAACTAATTGTAATTCTCAACACCCCCCTTCAAGCTAGGTAGTGTAAACAAGTTTAACACTCCTAGCTTGCACAAGAGATGAGTGTATTGTGACCTACTTAGAGCTTTTGTGAATAAGTCTGCCTCTTGATCCTTTTATGCTACATAAACTGTTCTAATTGTTCCATCCTGTATCTTTTCCCTGATGAAGTGTAGGTCTATCTCGATATGCTTAGTTCTTTCATGAAAAATGGGATTCGCAATAATTTGGATTGCAGCCTTACTGTCACTGAGTAGCTCCACTGGAACCTTGATATCAACCTGTAGCTCTTTACATACTCCCACTAGCCAAAGGACCTCTGCCACAACTGCTGCAATGCTCTTATATTCTGCTTCAGCTGCACTCCTAAGGACTGTGCTTTGTTTCTTAGACTTCCAGGAAATTAAGGAGTTCCCCCAGCTTCATAACATAGCCAGTGATGGACCTCCTTGAGTTAGGACATCCTGCCCAATCTGCATCACAGTAGGCAGTCAGTTGTGTGGCCTTTTCTGAACTTAACAAGATCCCCAAACCTGGTTCATTCTTGATATATCTCACTACTTTGTGTGCTACCTCCATATGAGACCTCTTGGGCCTTTGCATGAATTGACTGAGTAGGTGAACAGCATATGTAATGTCTGGTCTTGTCATGGATAAGTATAGCAGCTTCCCAATTAATCTCTAATATGGTGCAGGGTCATCCAGTTTATCGTCTTCCCTCAAGCCTTCCACATATTCATCAAACTCCACTGTGGTCAGCCTCTGATTACATTCCATTGGTGTGACTGCTGGTTTAGAGCCTAATAGTCCCAGATCACTAATTAATTCAAGTGCAAACTTTCTTTGATTACTGAGAATTCCTTCCTTGATCTTGCTATCTCTATTCCAAGAAAGTACTTCATGTCACCCAAGTCTTTGATCTTGAACTTCTTCTACAGGGCTGCCTTAGCCTCCTGAATCAATGTGTGATCATTGCCTATGATGAGTATGTCATCCACATAGACTAGCATGATCACGATGTTGTCCCCCTTCTTTCTTGTAAACAAGTAGTAGTCAAAATGACTTTGTATAAACCTTGAGCTGGTCAAAACCTCAACAAGCTTTAGATTCCATTGCCTTGATGCTTGCTTGAGTCCATACAAGGATTTGTGCAGTCTACACACTTGTCTATTCCCCCCTTGATTGCCAAAACCTGGTGGTGGAACCATGTATACCTCTTCTACCAGATCACTATTTAGAAAAGCATTGAAGATATCCATTTGGTGTAAGCACCACTAATTAGAAGCAGCCATAGCAAGTACCAACCTAACTGTAACCATCTTAACTACAGGAGAAAAGGTTTCTAGATAATCTAAACCTTCCTGTTGAGTGTAACCTTTGGCCACCAGTCTAGCCTTATACCTTTCAACACTGCCATCAGCTTTATACTTCACTTTGAACACCCATTTGCATCCTATAGGACTTTTACCAGGAGGAAGATCAACCAAGGACCAGGTGTGATTGTCCTGTAGATCATCAAGTTCCAACTTCATTGCATCTACCCATAGAGGGTCTGTAACTACCTCATTATATGATTGAGGTTCTCTGATAGGAGTGATTTTTGATAGGTAGGCCTGGTAATGTGGGCTAAAATTTGTATGAGACAAGTAGGATTGTATAGGATAGAGGCAATGGGATGCAGTGGCTAATGTGGGTTTGCCACAGACATAGTCATGCAACCAGACTGGAGCATTTCTAGACCTGTTGGATCTCCTAGGAGTAGGGAAAGTTGGTAAATGAGTAATGTTAGGTGTAGGAGAGGAAATTGGTGAGGAGGCAGTATAAGTGGGATCAGTAGGTAATGTGAGTGGAGGCATGGACAGAGGTTTTGT
>JAOTQJ010000099.1:13603467-13638644 GCA_025642045.1 Solanum sejunctum | reverse complement strand
CCACATACTGTTCACATTAATTTCACTACTCCACGCCTCTAAGTTTCTCAACTTATCTTCTATCTCTCGAGAAAGGGTAGGAGTAAGGCCTCCCTATCGAATCCTAGGTTGGGCATACATAACCTTCTTCTTCTTATCTCTCTTGATCTCTACATCCATCACTAAAAGTCTATGCTGAGTGAAAATATTCTCACTCGGGATAACCTTGCAATTCTTACATAAGCTTCTATCGCCCTTTCATAGAAGTAGATAGTCTATCTGGGTCTTAGCTACCATACTACGGAAGATAAACAAATGGTTTTCCCTCTTTGGGAAACACGAGTTAGCAATCACTAATTCAAAGGCTTTGGCAAATTCCAAGAGAGATGTTTCACTACCATTCCTCTCTCCAAAATCAAAGCCTCCATGGACACCTTCAAACCCGCTAGTAGTTGCCCCAATATGCCCATTAAAGTCACCCCCAATGAAAATTTTTTCTGTATTCGGTATGCCTCGCACAACCTCATCCAGATCCTCCCAAAAGAGCCTTTTGACTTCCTCATCTAGGCCTACTTGGGGCACATAAGCACTAACTAACAATATATATAGATGCAAATACGTGACATACCTAACCAAATACTAGCAATGGTGGTCCTTTTCGGTAGCGAATCAATATCATATTTGTGGCCCTATGGACATTTATACCATATACATATATATAATCATTTGGGCAAATAAACCCCATACCTCCAATTATATCTCGAAGTCCATACGTAACGTGTCATGTATGATATGAATATTGAATGCACATAGTAGGTCATAGCATAAATTTAGCCAATCTTGGCTCATTGGTACACTTGTGCTCATAGCATCATAATCATTGTCATTTAGACAATATTGGCTCATTGGTACACTTATCCTTATAATATCATAATCATTGTCGTAGTATATACACATGACTCGTGGGATCTTACATGTCTTTCGAATAGTTTTGACAACTTAACTCAATATTTAGCATGAGGCCTTAACTCTAAAAATGTTCATAAAGATGCTTCAAATAATGGTTATACATGGTTCCATGTCAATTAGTAAAAGAGAGTCTTTAAAAGTAATTAAGGACCTTAGAAATTTAAATAGGAGCATTATATTGGATATTATTGGAAATCAACGTGTTACCTTTTTAAGTGCTTCTAATATAGTTTTAGCAAGGAAGGAGGATTGATCATGAACACTACATTCCCTTCGTAATTTATATTTATTTTAATGACACTACACTAGGAAGAGAAACACCTCAAAAATGTGGATAGATAGTTAAAAAATCGACAAAATGATATATAGATCATGAATATCTAACGAATGAAATGTCAACCTAATACCATCATGAAAACAACTCAGCTGCAATCCCAATGCCTTTCATAGAAGGTATTTCTAGTAACAGAATAGTAAGATACCACATTTGACGTTTTGGGAAACTTTTCGGATTTTATGCTAAAAGGAGGAACAGAGCTTAGCCTTAACATACCTTTCCAACGATCGCCCAATTGCACAAAGTTTCTTCACGAAATTATTCCTTACGTCCTAAGCTTCTCAATGACTATATGTATGCAACTCATAACCACCTATACATAGTCCATAATTGAGCATTAATTGACAGATTTACCAAATAGCATTTACATATGGAAATGTGCGTAAAACTTTGTAAAAATGACCATAAAAGAGCCCCAAGATTATTATCTAAATACACCAGCTATAAATCAATAATAACCAGCAAGAACACTATTTTGTTTTACAGCACAAAAGCAGCCCCAAACTTAGCTAATAAGAGGAAAAATAACTGTCAAGAGTAAAGCACGCAGACAAATTTTAATGGTAAAAACACGAAGAACTTAGCTAAATCACTTAGGAAAATTGTGAGAGCATTTTGGTCAGTTAATCTACTATTTTGGGATGAAAATGGCATAATTTTAGCATTAAAAGGTTGAAATAGCTGACATAAAGTTGGGCTTGACCCGATTAGGCCCGTGACCCAATTTTTTGCTCAGGCAGTCACGGTAAAACGATCATAACTTTTTATTCTGAGGTCGGGTTGATATGAAGTTTGGTGCATTGCAAATTAGACTCATAGATCTTCAATGTAATAGGTCATAGACCTTCTAAATCCCTATATTGGAAGATATGACCTGATATATTTGACCCAAATTTCAGAAGGATTTCTTAATGAAACTTATGATAACTTTGGCCAACCTTTATCTCGCAACTTTCTTGATTCTAAAACTTAATGTATAAACTTTGTGCTATTAAAATAACCTTTAAAAATCCATCATTAGCAGATTATACACTCTTTGTCTCATCCGACAAGTGAAGCTGAATTTAAATCTTCCGTAAAGGGCAAGGTGCCATCCCAAATATATATTTAAGAGGGGGGGTTCCTTTGTCTTAGAACTTTAAGTCCTTGATATTACCACCTATTGGCAGGCTTATTATCGTTAGGTCTTATCCAAAAGCATATATGTCTTATATAACATGCCACCCCATACTATTATGGAAGACAAGAAACATGGGGTCTCATAATCATCAATTATAAAATAAATATTAACTTAGCAAGTTTATCAAGAAATCAATAAATCAAATAATTAATTTAGTAAATTATTCTTATTTACCGACCAATTCATAATTTATCCCAATTCTAATACAATTGATATCACATTTTGCCAAAATACCATCATACCAATCCAAATATCATAAAATGAAACAATTCCTACAATTATCACATAAACAAATCCAATAACTCAAATTCAGTCACAAAAGGGTTAGCGGAACCTACCTCGATGTAGAAACTGCACTCAAATTAAGCTTTCGTATACTCGAAGTCTCAAAAATGAGCTCAACTGAACCAACCACTATCAAAAATAGATAATGTGTGTCAAAAGATGAATTTTGATGCCCATATTGGCACGAATTGGGTCCAAGGATAAAATGGTAAAAAATTAAATTATTTTTCAAAAAACATTATATTGGAAATTAAGCTTAAAATTAGATTACACAAAAAATGAAGTTTGTGGGTGAAAATCTTATAACATTTGAGTAGAAATTGAGAGGGAAATCATCATCTGAAGTTTGAATCATGTTCTTAAAACCCCATAAACTTTGGAGGATTGAAACCAAAACTTTCAAGACAAAATCACAATTTAAATATTGAAAATCAAAGATTTAGTGTTTAGAAAGTTTACCCGAATGAAAATTCACGAAAATCCTTGCTCAAAATTGCACCTCCAAGCTTTTTAGAATTAGAATGTCATGCCCCAAAGTACCGTTAGGGTGGACTGGCACCCGTTGTCGATAAGGCTCGGGAGAACCAACCTGTAACTATGCGATTTCCAAATACACTATAAGGGGTTTCTCCATTTGACATGCCTTTAAGGAGATAAACAATGATAACAAGTCAAAAAAAATGCATATGACTAGGCCGTTGGGGCCATGGTATTTAAAGTACGAGACATGACCACACTTTACTTTACATAGTCTACAAAGCTCTAAATAAAGAAAAACATCTGATAAGGGTTGAGGAAGGCCCCGCCTCAACAAACGATGCAATAAGAACACATAAACTCTAGACATATACAAAGTGCCGAAGCAACATGGAGCTTGGTGACAGCAGCTGAATATCCTGTACTCCTATTGGGGAGATCTATTAGCACTTGTACCTGCAGCTTGAAACGCAGGTCTCCCGTAAGGGACGTCAGTATGAGATAATGTACTGATATGTAAGGCAGGATCTACTGTATATGAAGTAACAATTTAAATGAAGTTGTACACTAGGGCAACATAAGAGACTACCTTTAGTTGTACTGTGGGATCATGTACTTTATGTTCTTTATATTACTTTACCTTTACTGTAAAATCTGTGCACAGCTATAAAATAAATCACCAATTGATCAGTGGTGAAACTGTATCGGGTTCGTCCCTGGCTAGGTTTTACTTAACCCCTTGGGATACCACCTATCAAAAACTGTATACTTTATCTTTCAATTACCTTTGAGATAATTCTTTTGGTGGCCATAATATTAAAGCTGTAGGAATGTATATGTAGCATGTGACATGTGGATAATCACATAAGATAACATGACAATGGAAAGAGTACGTTACACAAATGATGAAATGCGTATGAAATAGAATAACTCGTGAACTTTATTTCATAACAAGAACTCATGTAACTTGGTATCCAAGCATGTATACAGTTTTGAAGGTGACTATGTATGGAATCATATAAACATGTAAAAAGTGTGGACACATGGTTAATAGTTGTGTTGGAGTTGGTGAATGCCTTTATGTACCAAGGAGAGATCTATGTTTCATGCCAAGTGATACGAAATCAAGTAACCTTACATACCTCATTGTATGAACTCGTTACTGCCTTCAGATAACCTTTCCTTCCTTCAAATACTTATCTATAATATAGTAGGTAATAAAACTAGCATTAATAGTCAATAGATACACATTGGCATCCCAATCACATAAGAAAATAATACATGGGTAGCAAGCGGGTGATTATAAACCCAAGCGTATTCTTTTAACCTTTCCGCCCCTAATCGTATTTTCTAATACATATTAGCATGTACACATTATGTACAACCTGTTTTAATGTCATAACAATCTTACAACAGCCCATAATATACAACACATCACAATTTCATACAATCTAAAAATGGATAGTATAATGTTACCTTCCTTGGCTACATTTCGACATCGGCAATTCCAAACCTATTCCAACTCTAACCAAATTATTCCAGCAATATTTACACATAAAAACAACCTTGAACCAGTCCCAAAACAGTAAAAAATCAGTCATTAAGGATGTGAGGCAATAGCCTTACATCCATCAACCCACAAGTTTCAATTAACATGACACTCAAGATAACTCGATAAAACGCGCTTGTTAAATGAAACCAAAACCAGGGCAGCAACCTTAGGGTGATGTTTATAACTCAAACCATGTTAAGAACACCAAGTTCTCTTCATAATACAACTCACAAATCATAGAAAAATCACCAAAACAAAAGGCAAGTGTGCAATAACTTCTACCCACATGCTGTCCAACAATTTCAGCAAGCATAACTAGTATCTATCTCTTGTTTTTCCTAATGAAAATATACTAAATACAAAACTATAATTACTTACCTTTGTCTTCAAGGTTCATAGGCTCCTTAAGAACCCTAAAAGAGTCATTTGGCTACTTCACAAAGTTGAGAAAAGTTGAGAGAAAGTAGAGAGAGCAATCTGATTTTTTGTGTTCAAGTTGAGAATGAATTGTGGAGCTGCTTTGGAGCCCTTTATAAAGAGGTCTTTGGCCGATCTTACCTTGAATTTTTGACCACCTCATACCACACATTATCAAGTTGTTTTTCCACCATCTTGGCCCTCGCACTTGGGCCTAAATGGGTCTCCAAGTTGATGGGCTTGGGTTGTCTGTTTTTCAATTTTCTTTTCACTTAGTTTTGGGTCCAATTAGCCAAGTGGGTTGTGGTGTATTTGGGCCCTTTTTAATATTCTCCTTTGGCTGATCATATAGCCCATTTATGATACTAAAACATGGGCCAAAGTTACACCCTTAACACGAACTTTATTCATAATTGAACTTGGACAAATTCGACGTCGAGCCTCATCTCCATTTAGCTAGCAATTTTAAGCTAAGCAAGTAGGTGATTCAACTGCTAGCTTCCTAAGTCCTAAAAGCACTTCAATTCTCTTACTTCATTTAAGGTTGTAATCTACTCAATTCGACACAAAAAATGTATACACTCGACCCTCTTAAGCGTTAGACGCACATATAATTCATTAATGCGAGATTCAAGCACTTTTAAAAATTAGCACTAATTCGACCAAACTATGACATGTTTCATTTGAATTATACTAGTAGTGTAAGGTGTGGGGTATTCATCAAAAATGAAAGAAAATGATGCGGTAATCAAAATGGGGAAGAATGAGATATTTTCAACAATAAAAATAAAAGAAAAATGGGTGTTGACCGCTATCAACTTGCCCCAACACCTTTCAAAGCATGTTTTTTAACTCTAAAAACTCATCCAGAACCCTATAAATATGAACCAAATATACAATCCTACCAAAATGGATGTTCCGCCTTGATGGAACCATCATAATTCATATTAGAGCTTCTGAACTTCGAATATTGATCAAAGTCAAAGTAGGATCTTAATTCAACTAAAAATGTAATTTTAGGTCCAAAATCTCTGTTTTAACTCCGAATTCAATTGTCAGTTCTCCTCGACCAAATATCCCATTCCAAAATTAATAGAATCGACGAATTTTCTTTTCGATACCCGAAACTCCAAATGGTACAAAAACTCACATTTTCAACAACTTAAAGCTTAAAAAAAGAGAGTCAAAACTCACATTTTTTACTTTTCAAACAGAAGTTCTTAGTTCCAACAACACAAATGATTCAAAATAGGTCCAAAAGCAACATACAAAAAGGTAAAATAGTAATTTTTCACATAATAAACTAAAAAATAACCAGCAAGGTCATTACATCTAATCTCACGTGAAGATTTGGTTGTAGATTTCAATTTCAAATCATTGTCCTTCTCTAAAAATATTTTGCTAATATTTGAATTATTTAATTTTGCAATATTTATATATGAAGGTTTTAGATTTAAAATAGATTTGTTTGAGTTTCGAATCCTCTTAATACTATATTTTATATTTTATTTGCCCACAGACTGATCCAACCACATTACAAAAGTCTCACATGTTAGCAAACTTACTCAGAATTTATTTTTCCTAAATGAACTTCAAAATTTTTAACTAGATTTAATTTTATATGTTAAATATTTTAATTGAAGAATGAAAAATGATCAGATATCAAACGATTAATTTCGCATAAAATGGAACAAGAATGTTATTACAATTGAATCTGACGAGGTTTCATTGAAATATACAATAAATTATAGAATAACTAGTAAATGCAGTCTGGGCAATATGTTTGATTATTTTTACACTCTTATTCGCATGATCGAATTTAAATTTAAAATACGATATTTTATTTGTTTTAATTTGTTTGTGTGTGGATGACAGATGCATTTTAGGCTCAAGTAGATAGAGGACATTTTTGTACAATTTTTAATAGTTAAAGGATGTTTTAGGTCCTTTTTTGTTACTTAAGTGCTAAAAATTATTTTATTACTAAAATTCGCCAGTTTATCCTGTTCTTTTGTAGTGCTTTACTCATATTTTTCATTTGTCTTTTTGGTATTTCACTTTTCCTAGAAATAAAAGAGATGACATTGAATTTTCCTTTTCATCCGTCTTTTGTTGGAGTTTGGAGGTCTGTTGTTGCTTGCTGGTGGCGTCAGCTGTATTTTGCCTCCTCGAAGCTTGTGCGGCATGAAGTTTTAGTGACATTTTTAGAGGTTTCTTGAGGGTTGTTTGGATAACGTTTTGGGGGGAATTTTGGAGGTGATTTTGGTGGGGTTGTTGAGGAGATTTTGAGATGGTGATGCCATTTTTCAAGCGTGATTTGGGGTTTTTTTGGTTGCTGGTTTTGGGTTATTTTAGCTGCATTTGGTGGCTGGTCGGAATTGCTATGGTAATGCGGGGTGTTGGGGGGATGCGGGTTTTCTTGACACTGGTTTGGGGGTTGTCTGAAGGTTTGTTCTCATGGAGTTTGGTGGTGATTTTGGGGTTTTGGCGGTGAACTAAAGTTCTGAAAATGCCTAAAATTATGGGGCCCACAAAAAGTTATATGTGAAAGTATTTTTTGTTGGTTTAGTTATTTAATTTTATGTGTCCAGTTTTGAAAGAGAATTGTTTTATCTTAATTTCACTATTTACATGACTTAAAATAATTGATCAGGGTAATATAGTAAAAGTGTAGTTGAAACAGTCGAAAAAATTATCTTATGAGGGGTAATATTTTAAAAACATAGTTGAAGCACTTGAAGTAGACACGTCAATTAGCAACTGTCAAAAAAAGATTTAATTAAAAACTTCACAAAATATTTTTATGAGCCCTATATGATAAAGGCGTAGAAGCAAGTAGCTCAAGCAGGCACGGCGATAAAGAGTTGTCTGCTTTGAAGGATTCTAATTGGTTTTGGTAGCGGCAAAGAGCAACTCACACTTATTTATATAGATATGACTCTTTAAGTCATCTTTTTTCCTTCTCCAGAATTATATCCTCGTTTAGTTATATTTTTTCCTTCTAGTAAAGCTTCCAACCACTCATTTGTGCAGATAAAATTGTCAGTAGTTTAACAACTTCAAAAAAAATTAATTCTGCAGCTGTGATATCGGATTTGTAAAGAATACACATGCTCAATAAAATATTTTAGGAATTATTTAATTTAAAGAATTTAATATTATAGAGTAGTAAATTGATCAAATCGTAATTCTAATGTGTTAATAACTAATATGTTTAAATAAATTTCGAAAAGGGAAAAAAAAGAAAAATATTATAAATCACAAGTGAACATATAATCAAAAGATCTCTGAAATTATTTTATAAAAAATAAATAAAAGAAAATTCTCCCTAGATGTCGTAGAACGTTTGGGCCCCAAGGGGATCCCACCTACGTTCAATTCTACCCCAAAGGGGTCCATGGCAAACTCAAAGCCCAATCATAATAAAAAAGATCCTTGTCTAGAAGTATCAAATAGATGAGTTAAATTTAAATAAGTCAAAATAAAATAATTTAATAAAAAATATTAATTTAAAATAATTTATTAGAATGTTGTTTTTAAGATATTAATTTACATAATATAAATCTACTCTATTCTATTCATAGTATATTAAGTATTTAATTAAAAATATGATAATTTTTTAAAATTAAGGCTATACACGTTTATAGGTTTTTGTTTTTTTGTTTTTTGGGTGGGGGATTGGGGGTGGGGAGAGGGTTTAGTTGACTATTTTTGCGGAATTCATAATTTATTTTATTTATTTTTATAATAAATTCTAATCATAATTATATTTGGATATATATTCCTTTATTAAAGATCTCTTTTTCCCTTTCTTATTTTTGTTATCTTTTTCTTACTCAATACAATTATCGGAGAACGGTCTAAAATGCCTTTGAACTATTAGTAATGGTACAAAAATATCTTTCATCCAAGCCTAAAATGCCTCCATCATCCACCTTTAGGTCCAAAAATACCTTTCATTATTAACCTTTTTGGCTCACTTATACCCTTGAAACTAATCACCCTCTCTTTTATGTTTTTTCTTTTTAAAATATTTATTATATTTTAATTTTTATGGAATAAAATAAAAAAAACTTTTAAAAATATATAAAGTTAATGAAAAGCAAGTTTTTAATTTATCCAAAGAGTAAATTTTTATTTTTTCTAATGTTATATTAAAAATAACAAAAAAACTATTCAAATTTGATTAAATAAAAAAAAATAAAGAAAGCTAAATTGGTTTTAATAAATCATTTTGTTTCTTAAAAGATTAGTTATTTTGTCTACATAAAATACAAGTATATGCTAATTTTTTAAAATATTTTAAAATATGTATTGTTGTAACTTTAGATTTTTTTAAGAGAGTTTTTTTCATAATTTATTAAATACAAAAAAATATATTTTCTTCATGGCCCTAATTTTTTTTAAAAAAAAACTACAGTGAAACAACTAGTTTATTTTTTTAATCCCATTCTCCACATATTTTGTTCAAATGAAAGTAATATCTTTCTTTATAACTCCAAAACAAACTTTAAAAAATAAAAAAAGATTATAAGATTTTTTTTTGTAAAAAAAGAATTGAGGATGGGGGTTTACTTTATTCCATAAGAAAATTAAACATAATAAATATTTTTTTAAAAAAATGGTTGTTAATTTTAAGGGTATAAGTAAGCAAAAAAGGTGAATGAAGGACATTTTTGGACCTAAAGGTAAATGACAAGGACATTTTAGGCTCAATAGACGGATGAAGGACATTTTTATATCATTTTTAATAATTCAAAGATATTTTAGGTCATTCTTCATATAATTATTATAAAAATATTCTCTCTCTCATACACACACCTTTTTTGTTGACTTATTATATTTTGATGCTACTTTTTAGAGAGAGAAAATCTATTATCGAATCAATATTATTGTTAACATTAAATATATTCCTTATTAATTTGATACTATTAAAAAGATTTTTTCTATCTTTCTTCAATTTAATTTTAATTTTTATGCACACCATCTCTTTTACTTTTCTCTTCAATTTTATATATGTTAATTTCAAAACATACAAAAAGAAAAAAAAAACTCATAAGTTAAGGTTTAAAAATTTTGCAAACCCTAAAGACATAGCTATCGAGCAGCTGGCATAGGGGAATCGTTAGTTCGCGTCGACTGATTTTTCCTCTCTTCATTCCAATGTTCAGATACCAATGCTTAATCTACATATAGAAAGTTTTATAGTAGTTCAGTTGCGGAGGCCACCCAACCAGTCCCAAAACAGTCCAATGTACATCGAGGACATGAGACCATAGTTTCTAATCATCCTCTCACAAGTTCTTCTCAAACTTACGCTTAAAATATCATACTTAACCTTTATGACGAAGTACAATAAAGATGTGGCAGTAACATACTTTAATTTTTATAACTTATCCTTTTTAACTCAATTTCTTCAAGAACTTCAATTTTTCTTCATACTTTAAACCACACAAGAAGCCAAAAGTCTCTTGACAATCAACAGAAATGACAATAACTTGGGAGAATATTCTGCCCTAAACTTCTATTTAAGCATAAGTAACATGTTTCTCCTTGTCTTTCATGATAGAACTAAGCTAAATTTATAAGTATTTTTACTTACCTTAGCCTGCAACAAGGAGAATCTCCTCACGAATCCAAAACTAATTTTAAAGTTGCTATTCCTTAATCCTTGAGAGAGAAGAGAAATTTGGAGTTTAATATGATTTTTGGTGTGTTAAAATGAATAAAATGTCCAACTATATTTGCCTTTTATGAACCATTTTTGACCCTTAAAATAATCCCTTAGAACCTCCTCTTTTTTGCTTCATTCTTAGCCACTAAATAATCAAGTAAATGATGCAGCTATTTATTTATGTCAAGCTACTCAAAAAGTCAAAGTAGGTGACAACACCTACTTGCTTTATCCTTTGTGGGGCTCTATTTGGGCTTTGGCAGATTTGGAGGGTGGGCTTCCGTGTTCTATTTTTCCTTCCCCTACTTAGTTTGGACCTCAAATGAGTCCATTAACATAAGCTTAGATTTGGTCCATTGGCCTTGAACACTTTAACTAGATCCATATAACTCAAGTAGGTGATGAACCTAGTAGCTTAAGTAAGTTGAGCAAACAACAAACTTAACTTGTCCCATTTTTTTAAACTTCACTCCATTTTGCTGTAACTTTATATCATACTTTAATCTTTAAACTCAAATAACACATTACTATCTCAAGGTTAAATACTTCCATTGAGTTTGACTTGGAACGCGTCAAGATGTCACAATACCTTTTATCGAGTTCAAATCACCACTATTCAAATATAGAATTTAGTTTGTCACTGTACAATAAGGATATGTAAAGAGCCATGTGAATAGAACTAGCATATGCATAATATGGAGTGTTACTATTTCTATATGTATATATATTACTACTGTTAAATATCAAGATTTACAATACTTTTTACGTAATTTTCTTATTAAATAATACATGTTACTTCTTTTGTTCCATTTTGTATAACGTTGATAGATTAATTTCAATAATCAATCAAATTTTTAATTTATTTTTAAAATATTTTTAGTTATCAATTGTCATGATTTATGATAATTTTTTATGCTCTCGCATAACATGTTTTTTTTAAAAAACTATTTTAAATTCTTAATTATTAAACGTACATAATACTAAAAATAAGATAAATAAATTAAAACGAAAGAACCATTGAAAATATTGGATATATCCTCAAGCTGCTCAAGATAAACAAATTAAAATAGAAGAATCATTGAAAAACTTTAGATATACCCTCAAATTGCTTAAGTAGGTATGTCGACCTACTGCCTGCTTGAACAACTCATTTCACTCTTCTATACAAGTACTAGTGGCAAACGTTGTGGTTGCATGACCCAATATATGTTATTTTTCCCTTAATTTATGTGACCCAAATAGAATTTGGAGAGTCAATAATTTTAATATAATTATTAATCTTTTAATTATTTAATTTATACTATTTTGTACGTAGTTTTCAAATAATACATATTACTTCTTTCGTTTGAATTTATGTGGCCCTAATAGGATTTTGAAAAATTAATCAAGTTTTTTATACGTCTTTTAAATATTTAAAATTATCAATTGTTGTGATTTTTTAAAATACTTTTTATATTGTTTTAAATGATATGTGTTACCCCCAATCTCAATTTATGTGGCATTAATAGAACTTCGAAAGTCAATTGAACTTTTTATATATCTTTTAAATATTTTAAACTGCTAATTATTGAGATTTAAAATATTTTTGCATTGTTTTCAAATACACATTACTTTCTAGGTCCCATTTTATGCAGCACCAATAAAATTTTAAGACTTAATCAATTTTTTTTATATGTCTTATAATTTTAATTTTTGAGATTTCAGTATTTTACGTTGTTTTCAAATACATGTTACTTTATCTGTCCTATTTTATGTGACACCAATAAATTTTTAAGATGCAATCAATTTTTTTTATAAGTCTTTTAAGTATTTTAAATTATTAATTATTACAGCGCCCCTGAATTTCTGGAAGAACCACAGGAAAAGTATAAATAGACCCTCAAATTACTCAAGTAGGCATGTCGACCTATTCTGAAAAAATCACAAAAATTATTAAATAATTCATAAATTTTTTGTGCAGATTTAAAAAAATGAAAAGTCAAAAAAATAAGACAAACAAATTAAAATAAAAAAATTAAAAAAAATTACGAACATACTCTCAAGCTGCTCAAACAGGCATATTGATCAATTTTGGTTATAAATGATAGAAATAAATATCATAATAAAATAATATATAATTGGGAAAAGGCATAAATCCCCCCTCCCTTCCCCCCGAAGTTGTCCCGAAAAGTCATTGGTACATTTAAACTATCATGACGATCCATTGCAGACCTTTACTATTTAAAAGTAAAACTATTTAACTCTTACAACTGAAACCCCATTCTTACAGTTGGTGTATTACATTTGCTACTGTATCAGCGCCACATCAATGCCACGTCAAGCATTATAATTTTTTATATCCTTCTTTTTTTTTCTTTAATAATTAGTTTTTTCTTTTATTAACTATATTTTATACTAAATAATTTCTAATTAATTATTAAAATTCTATAATAATTACATCTTCTTCACTAAAATTGCAAAGAAAAAAATTTTCAGTAATGGACGTCAAGAATAGGCCATGAAAACAAATCAACAATGGCCGCCAAGAATTGACTATTGAAACAGATCAACAATGGCCGCTAAGAATTGGTCATGGAAATAGGGCAACAATGACCGCTAAGAATTGGTCATGGAAATAGATCATCAATGGCTGCCAAGAATTGGCATGAAAACAGAGTAGCAATGGCAACCAAGAATTGGCCATGGAAACACTTCTGATTGAATTTTTTTTTCAAATGTGGTCATATAAGATTCCATAAAAGATAGGGATAATAGGAAAATAATTTCCTTCCCCTTTTCAATCGATTCCTCGTCCTATTAACTCAACAAAGCCCGTGAAATTGCATATATGAAGAAACTCACTTAAAGAAATAAAAAAATCAGAGAAATACAAAAACGACATCAGAGGACGTCGAGAATCCAATTGTTTTCTCAGAACTCCATGGCTTTTGGCGATGGAATGCGGAGGCAGTCGGAAGTGATGACGTCAATGTCGACTTTAACTGATTCACAATTCTACCATCAGCATCCATGGCAAGTGGTATTACCTTAGAATTATGGCATCGTTAGTTCTACTATCGTCAATCTCCCTCTTCCCATTCGTTTCTCGGCGTCTTCTCTCTGTTGTTGAGTGACGCTGCTCTCGACGGCGGGATAGATAAATCAGTCAATGATGATGATGAGCTCAACGAAGATGACATGTTTTGGACTGAAAGAGCTTTGACTGAATCTCAACTCTGCTCTATTTCTCCTTGACGAAATAATTTCAGGGAGAAGATGTTTTGGGTTGGGGATGAGGGTGGGGGGGGGTAAGGGTTTTATTTTTCTTAATTTTAAAAATTATTCATGCGTATATTTTTTTTTTTTTATTTTGCCATATCAGTTTTAAAAAATTAAATAATTTTATTTTTAAATAGTAAAAGTGTATAATAAATTATCATAATAGTTTAAATATTTAACTGATTTTTCAGAACAAATTTAGTGGAAAATTTATGCTTTTTTCCCTATATAATTCGATACATAAAAGTATTACTCCTACAAGTAGTCTTATTTTCATGTCAATAATGGATTTTTATATGATTACTACACTTTTTGTTTTTAATAATTCAGAATTGGAAATGGAAAGGAGTGAGAAGGAACAGTTCCCTAACTTAGCAGCATTTTACAATGTTCAGTTCCTTAAATAGATGGGGTTCTTCCTTCTGTAGCTTTCAATATGTGAAAAGAAAATCCAATCACTCAGAGAAAAAAAAAGAAAAACTAAAAAAGTACAGCTGAAGAGATCTACTGGATAGCCTACTTGAGCTCTTACTCAGTCACTATGCAGTAGAGATCTTGAAGTGGCCAAAAAAGTTGTTTCTTCAATACTCTTACTATTGCTCTTTAGGTGTTTCTAGTTAGTTTTACTTCAAGATCTGTGATTCTGTTGCTTCTGCAGCTTATTTGAAGAAAAGGGTATTTAGGGTTTGTGTAGTTTCTTGATTTTACTTTGACTAATTGAAGATCTGGGACAAGCATGAAGCAGCTCTTGATGGTGGTGTTTAGTTGTGGAACTGGGTTAGGATGAGAATATGGTTTCTTGCTTCTTGGTTTTTGCTAGGGGTGGGGGGTGGGGGTGGTACCAGTGAACTTTTCATTTTTGGGGTTTTATACTTTTTGGGGTTGCTCTTTTTTGGCTTAACTAGTGAAAAGTAAGTTGCTTGATAGGAGTTAGTTGATTTGCTGAAATGAGGGTATCTTCATCTGGGTTCAATCCTCAGCCAGAGGAAGGTTTGTTTGTTTATAGTTATTACTGTACTTGTTTTATTGAACTTGAGATGAAGCATTATTTTTTGTCATTAATGAACATACTTCATATTTTTGTTTAATTATAGCAACAGGGGAGAAAAAATGCTTGAATTCGGAGCTGTGGCACGCTTGTGCAGGACCATTAGTATCACTTCCACCTGTAGGAAGCAGAGTGGTTTATTTTCCTCAAGGGCATAGTGAGCAGGTTAGTAGTAATATGGCTTTACATTTTAGTTCATTTAAGTTGAGGTGTTTGATATGGTTCATATTTAGTTTCTTCATGTGATTCTCTGTTCAAACTTGCACTTCTACTTTTGGTTGTTTGTTGATGGCTAAATATAGTATGCTGCTGTTTTCTGTCCACGAGTCATTGAATTCTCTTAAAATTTTAGCAAACTGAGTTTCTTGAGACCTGAGCTGTGCGGACTCTTCATTTTCAATGCCGCACCCGTGGTGAATTCTCCAAAAATACACTACTTTTGGAGAATCCAACACGCACATGTTGGTATTTTTAAAGTGTCTGAGCAACATAGCTGGAGATACATTCTTTCCTTTTTAGCTTGAAGTAGTTCCACAGTTATTCTTATGAAACATGGACTTGAGTTTTGACACCGTTTCCAGGTTGCTGCTTCAACCAACAAGGAAGTAGATGCTCATATCCCTAATTATCCTGGTTTACCGCCTCAACTAATTTGTCAGCTTCACAACCTGACAATGCATGTAAGTTTGTTTTTTTAGCTGCGATGTGATTTATGTACCTTTCTGTTGCAATGTATTCTGAACAGTTCTTAAATTACAGGCAGATGTTGAGACTGATGAAGTATATGCTCAAATGACATTGCAGCCACTAAGTCCAGTATGTCACTTTCTATCTTTTTGAATCAGTTCTACTAAAAATATTCTGCTCATGGACTTACTCTATCTAGCAAGAGCAAAAGGACGTGTGCTTGCTACCTGCAGAACTTGGCATCCCCAGTAAACAACCAACCAACTATTTCTGCAAAACCTTGACCGCAAGTGACACCAGTACTCATGGTGGATTCTCTGTCCCTCGCCGAGCAGCAGAAAAAGTTTTTCCCCCTCTTGTAGGTCCCTTTAACAGAACCCATCAGCATTATGGTTTTCTTTTCCCTTTCTTTTTGGTCGTTTTCTTTGATATGTGTCATCAGCATTGAATTCTGTAGTATCGTTCTAGTGCTCGATGGTGTTTAACCCACTCATCATGAATCTTCTTGCTCTTTTAGGATTACTCTCAGCAGCCACCTTGTCAAGAGTTGATTGCAAAAGATCTCCATGGGAATGAATGGAAATTCAGGCATATTTTTCGCGGTGAGTTTCTGCGCAGTCAGAGATTAAAGGGAGTGGTAGTGTTTTGGTAGTTGGTATCATGATCCAAATGCGCCTGAATGAATAGAAAATTTAAGCTCGAGTTTAGGGTTTTTAGTCTACTGCAGTATATGAACTTTAAAGTCACAACTTTGAGCTGAGAGTCTTATCCTCATCATAGTTACTGACTTGTCCTTCGACATCAATACCTAAAATAATATCTGGGGAGAGAGAGAGTTAGCCAGTGGATGAATGACTTTAGTTCTGGGGAAGCAGATTTTCTTGACTAGTGAGATTATCAGTACGACACCTCATGGCTCATACAGTGTCTACTTCCTCTTTTACCCTGTCGATTTGGCTTCCAAAGCCTTAAAGACCTGACAAGAAGATGGAAATGCAAGAGATTCTGAGATCTGGTTCCTTAAATGTAAGCATTTTCTGTTTTTATTGTTTGGGGAAGGTTGGCAGGTAATGAGACCACATGCGAGTGTGTGAAGAGGTTCTAGATTGTATTTCTCAGCAATTTAGCTGGATGGTTCTCGGCTAATTTTAGGCAAGAGAAGGCACTGGAGCTTAGCTCCACGGATTGCATCTTTGCAACTTATGGTCCTTTAAGCCATTTTGCCTGGAAGTTGCTGGAGATGACACACACTCTGGAAAAATGAGCTAAAGATATTATATAATAAGCTTTTTAAAATCATACTGAAACAACTATTCTGAATCTAATGACTATGGGGAGCATCAGTTGGTGATTTAAGGGCCTTCAGGAATTCTACTTTGCCTGTTTCAGCTTTTGCTTCTTTTGTTTGATGTGGATAGAGTGATTTTAAAATCATTGCAAACTCTTTGGTTACATGTTTTCATTTATGAAAATGGGCATAAGCATTACCAGCACTAATTTATTGCTCATGTTTAGGACAACCAAAGAGGCATCTATTGACAACAGGATGGAGTGTGTTTGTGAGTGCAAAAAGACTTGTTGCAGGCGATGCAGTCATCTTTATCTGGTAAAAGATGTTTTCAGTACCTTCTATATTTCTTCGTAAGATTCAGCTCCTGCATCTGGAACTTTCAAATGATTTATATTTTCTCAGATAAATGGCGTACTTATTTTTAATGAAGAATCACATTTGACCATATAATTTTAATGAAGAATCACATTTGACCATGTTGTGTTACTTGCTAAGCCAGCTGCTGAAATATTTGAATATGCTCCGTCTGCTCTGATGGGCATCATGAGAGTGTGGTTCTATGGTGTTCTATTATGCTTATCTATGTACTTGCCCATTCAGAGTTTTGGAAAACATTTAGTTTCTACAAACCTGCATTATGCAATTATGCAGTTGCAAAAAGCTAAAACTTAATTGCTAGGAAACTGTGCTTATGTACCCTAATTGAGAATATTAATGAATTTAGAATTGACTTCAATCTTTTTACGTCAATTACTTTTATCAGTGGACCTGCATCATATTCTTATTTTGAAGAAAGATAACTGTGAACCTGCATCATGTGTTGGGAGTTTTGACAGTAATTAGTTGGATAATCATTTGCAATTGAAGGAACTCACTCTCATTTCTCCCACTCAATTCATTGAGATTTTTATCTTTGCTAAACTATTGTCACCTTTTATCAGGAATGAAAACAATCAATTGCTTTTGGGGATTCGACGTGCCAGTCGTCCTCAAACTGTCATGCCTTCTTCGGTCTTGTCAAGTGATAGCATGCACATTGGTCTCCTAGCTGCAGCAGCTCATGCAGCCGCAACTAATAGCCGCTTTACAATATTTTACAATCCAAGGTAAAAGTTGTTACGGCGTTTCATTTAGTAACAACTTTGAGTCACATTTAACCTTTTAGCTTCATAATTTCAGGGCTAGCCCGTCAGAGTTTGTCATACCTCTTGCCAAGTATGCTAAAGCAGTGTATCATACTCGAATTTCTGTTGGTATGAGGTTCCGGATGCTGTTTGAAACAGAAGAATCGAGTGTCCGTAGGTAGGTCTTATTTTCCTCTGACTTCCACGTGCAATTTTGAAGTAATTTGAATGACCAGTTGACTTGCAGAGTCAGGTCTCCGGGGACATCTATGTGAAAAGGGCATACATTGGTGGGTAGTTAGAAAACATTTGTTAGAGCTTGGGTTCGATTTTAGAAAAGTTACGTGATGCTAAGGTGCCTTCCTGAAGTTTTAGCTGATTTGGAGGCAGGGAAAGCTCTTGTAGGAAGAGAAGACAAACTTAGAAGATCAAAATCATTGAGCTACTGTCTCCTCTCCTAGAAAACAAAGATATCCAAGTACTTCTACTATTAATATGTTTAAATGCAAAACCTAAATAGTACTATATTAATTAGGTGACTTTTGGGTCATGTTTTAGCAGTGGTTTTTCCCGTGGAAAATGTCACGGACGTGTTTCGTAATTACAATCGGGACGTGACAAAAACAATGGACATGTTTGGATATGGTCTTGGAAGAAATCTTCTTGTTATAGAAAGATGGGCCCTTATTATCTCATTTCTTATGAATTCATGAATGACTTATCATGTATAGCTGAATTTTCAAACGCAATTCTTTGTCAATGGGCTAATTTCAGGCTTGTTGGATCATATCAGTCTGTTAAAGGATAGGTTATCTTAGCCCATGAACAAAGAATTGCTTGTGAAAGTGTAATCAGTCATTCATGTATTCATTAGAGATTAGATAGTAAGGACCTGCTTTTTTATAAACAAGAAGATTTCCTCCAAGACCATATCCAAACATATTTATTATTTTCAATTTAAAAAAAGAACACTTATCTTCTAGTCTCTCTGGACAAAAGTTTTGCTGAAGTAGAAAATATTCATATATTGCAACCTTTTTTTTTTTTTTTAGAAAAGAGACCACCACACATGCAGAAATGCTTATTTCTCTAGTCTTAACGTCTCTGATTTGACTTTGTAATGAAAAACATACTTCTCCAAGCGGAAGTGGTGATTTTGAGTTCATTATGAAGGATGCATTGAAGGTGCCAAATATGGCTGTTTGGTTCGTCTACTGAAATAAATGGCTTTCTTTGGCTTAAGATTCTGACCTGCTCCAAATTTCCCTTCATTCTCTCTCTCTCTCTCTCTCTCACACACACACACACACACACATATTCTCTCATCTGCACACTATAATCATGTCATTATGTTTGGATTTAGGTACATGGGCACAATTACTGGCATCAGTGATTTAGATCCTGTTCGTTGGCCAAATTCACACTGGCGGTCCGTGAAGGTTAGTTGTATAACAGGTTTCATTTGTATAAGCTATAAAGTAATAGATAAAACTAAATGCTACGTGTATCTTAGCATGAAGTTATAATTTTTCATGCATCTGCTGGTACATTCGGTGTATAAATTATAATCTTTCGTAACTGGTCCTGTTGCAGGTTGGATGGGATGAATCAACTGCAGGAGACAGGCAGCCCAGAGTTTCTCTGTGGGAAATTGAACCTCTGACAACTTTCCCTATGTATCCTTCTCCTTTCTCCTTAAGGCTAAAGCGGCCTTGGCCATCTGGATTACCTTCTCTTCCTGGTAAGATTTCTCCTTCCTATTGTTTCCCTGGGAAACAAGATAAATTTGGTTGAGTTTTAAATTTCAGTTGTTTGTTACCTGTCATTCACTCAGGTTTTCCTAATGGTGATATGGCTATGAATTCTCCACTCTCATGGCTGCGTGGTGACATGGGAGATCAGGGAATGCAGTCGCTTAATTTCCAGGGTTTTGGTGTTACTCCGTTTATGCAACCAAGAATGGATGCTTCTTTGTTAGGCTTGCAACCTGACATTCTGCAAACAATGGCAGCACTAGATCCATCGAAACTCGCAAATCAGTCCCTTATGCAGTTCCAACAAAGTATTCCTAACAGTTCAGCATCTTTGAGTCAGAGTCAGATGTTGCAGCCTTCTCATTCACATCAAAATCTGATCCAAGGCTTCTCAGAAAACCACTTAATATCTCAGGCTCAGATGCTTCAGCAGCAATTGCAGCGCCGTCAAAATTTTAATGATCAACAGCAATTGCTTCAGCCACAGCTTCAGCAGCACCAGGAAGTGAACTCGCAGTTTCAACATCAACAGCAAACCAAGGCCATCTCCAGTCTCTCTCAGATGGCTTCAGTTACACAGCCCCATCTTTCTCATTTGCCAGTCTTAAGTTCAACTGGTTCCCAGCCAACCTTTTCTGATATGCTGGGTAGCCATGTCAATGCATCTAGCAATTCTAATATGCAAAGTCTATTGAGTTCATTTTCCCGTGATGGAGCACCTGCTGTCCTGAACATGCATGAAACACACCCTCTAGTGTCTTCGTCCTCATCATCAAAGCGAATTGCTCTAGAATCTCAGCTCCCTTCTCGGGTTTCTCCATTTGTTGTATCCCAGCCCGAGGATGTGATAGCACCCAATATTAAGGTCTCAGATCTTTCCTCTTTACTGCCACCTTTTCCTGGCAGGGAATCTTTTTCTGATTATAAAGGAGCAGAAGATAGCCAAAGCAATGCACTCTATGGATTTACAGACTCTTTGAACATACTGCAGACCGGTATGTCCAACATGAAGGGTAGTAGTGGTGATAATGGATCTTTATCTATTCCCTATGCTACCTCTACCTTTACAAGTACTGTGGGCAATGAGTACCCCCTTAACTCAGACATGACAGCTTCAAGTTGTGTAGATGAATCAGGTTTTTTGCAGTCCTCCGAAAATGGGGACCATGCAAACCAAACTAATAGAATCTTTGTGAAGGTGAGCTGATAAGCTTGTTTGATATACAATTCACCCTTTGTTCTCTGAATTGCATGGGCTAACACTCTGTTTAGTTCAAAAACACTGAAAAGAGAGAATATTCTGCAGTATTATGTTGTTTCACACTGCATATTTCTGGCAGGTTCAAAAATCAGGGTCCTTTGGACGGTCACTCGATATCTCCAAATTTAGCAGCTATCACGAACTTCGAAGTGAGCTTGCTCGCATGTTTGGGCTAGAAGGCTTGTTGGAGGACCCTGAGAGATCAGGCTGGCAGCTTGTAATTGTTGACCGAGAGAATGATGTCCTCCTCCTCGGTGACGATCCTTGGCAGTAAGAATTTGATCACTTCTTTTCTTTATAAACTTGCCAATATCCTTTTTCTCTCCCCCTTCCCCCGAGTCTCTTTGTATTTTTTTTCCCGTTTGGTGAGGAGGGGCTGGTCATTATAGCTCCCCTGCATATAGCTCCCGTTTGGCCATAGGTTTTGAAGTTGAAATTTGAAAATTTGAGTTTTTAAAGTTGTGATTTTTGGAATTTGAAGTTATGTTAGGACATGCACTTCACTTGAAAAATATTTGAAGTTAAATAAATGGAAGTCCCAAAAACTGGTCGGAGCCAGGTTTTGAGAACTTGAAAATATTTGAAGATAAATTTTCAAAAACCACTCCCAAATATGACATACCTATTTAAATCAGTCTTTTCTTGTGCTGACTCCAATGAATTATGGAGGATCAAGGTTCAAATTCCAGCAGAAACGGCAAAAAGTTGGTGATCTGTTCATTGGTCGAAGTCTTGATGGATAGAATTATCCAATGTGTGTGCTGGTGGAAGATGGTAGGTGCCGGATATATTTTTGAGGTGCATATGAGATGGCCAATGCAATTGTTATTGCCAAAAGGAAAATAGGGACCTTGATTTTACACGCCAATCCTTATCAGATCGGCTATATGAGTCCTCTTTATCCATTTTGTTTTGTTTTGAAATTCTTCATAGCTAAGTGACATCTCCAGAATCATTTTCAGAACAAAAAACTAGTAGTTACTTTATGCTGGGTTTTAAGCATTTTTGAGCTTCTACAGATTGGTTTTTCTGTTGGACATTCAAAGATTAACATCAGAGTACTTTTTTGGTGTAAGATTAGGCTTAATTTTTGACATTTGTATGACACATCATCATATCTCACTTATCTATGCCCGTAGTTCGCTTTACACGAATTCAGACCTGCTGACATATATACACACTGCATTTTTTTTCTTTTGATGAGTATATCTACCACTGTGGATCATATTGTATTTAAACGTCACGTGACTATATTAGTATATCTAGTTCTTCCATGTTTTGATCCATCTCTATCTTGCTTCAGGGAGTTCGTGAATAATGTTTGGTACATCAAGATACTTTCTCCATATGAAGTGCAGCAGATGGGGAAAGAGGGCCTTGATCTTCCAAATGGCGTCCGAACGCAGAGGCTTCCAGGCGATGTCAACGGATGTGATGACTATATGAACCAGAAGGGTTCCCGAAATACTATGAACGGGATACCATTGGGGTCACTTGACTACTAAGGACCATTAGTGTGACCTGCCTAAGGTACTTGTACTATATAGTTGCTTCTGCCCTTGGTTATTTTTTTGTACCCTGTTGTGTCTCAAGTTGTCATGTATCTTTTCTACCTAAAGACAAGGAAGGGCCAAGTCTCATTTGTTAGCTTGTATTCCAGATTAAGTACAATGTAAATTATAATACTTTATATTGATAAGACTGTAACTACTAGTAATCAACTATCATATTAGGCTATTAGCAGTAGCCATAATCTTTCTTGTTCACATCCTCATTCATCCTTCAAGGTTGGTCGGTTATCATGGTGGTTGTAGTTTGAATTCTTAAGACAGATCCTTGATGATCTCTCATGACTGAGGGTGACCAACAATTTCAAAACATCAAAGTTTGCTAGTGTTGTCAAATATCATTTATCATGAAAAATGAAAATATTGTTCAATTTAGTTTTAATAAGATTATTAACTACTTTGACAATGGATATGCACATGATATTTCATCTATTTGTTTTTATTTGTCCAACTAATTTAAAGGTATTTTTTCAATTTTAGTTATTACTTTTAACTTATCAAACTTTTTTTTCCCCATATTTTTATGGTTTGACATTAATTATCTATTTTCTCAAATTTTTTTTAGTCATGTTATTCATTATTTTTTTAAATGAATGTGTCAAATCTAAATATGACATAAAAATGGACGCTCCAGTATTATTGTCCAATAATGCCTTTGGTTATTCACACGTTCTGCTTATAGGTATCAAAGGACCAAATTGCCAACTTGCTGGAAAACAAAAAGTGACTTATTTCTAGGATGATTTTGGGGAATTTTTGACAAAATATGAAAAAAAAGGAGGTGATTTGGAACTTCAGCAACCATTTTGTGATAATAACTTGATTATAGTTTTGCCTTTGAAATATTACAAACTCACTGTATTAAGGTTGAATAATAACTTTTACTTAAAAAGATGGACATAGTATAAGATGGACATAGTATTAGGTATGTATTATCCTCAACCTATTTATCAACCTAGAAAGATGTAAATTAATAATGAACAGAGAACTTATTTGTGAAATGTAACAATTTATCAAATAATATATTGTAGGCCCTCTTCCCTTTTGATTTGGCTGGCTGCAGCTGTCTTCTATTTATAGATGGGACAGAGTCATTATCACTATTCAAAAGTGAACACGATGACATATGTTATATCCCATTAAGATAAGTCAATTCAAAATTTAAAATTTAGAGAAAGCAAAATAAAATAAAATACAAGGCTAATATTTTATAAATATCATGAATAAAATCATAACTCATAAGCATCATCATTATCTAGTGTCACATGTACAAATCTTTAAGTATTGTATTGGATTTGAAGAATTAAAAGCTTGAATGACTGTGTCTGGAATAATACAAAAATATAGCAAATAGTAAGTGACGTTTGTCTAAGTGACAAAGCAGCTATATCACGAACTCCAAAGTGAGCTTCTAATAGTGATGAAAAGAGTAATCAAGACATTTCGGATTTGTGACCTACACAAGTGCAGAAATAAGAGTGAGTACCAAACAACATGGTACCCAACAAGTAGTCATATTCACCCTAGGTAAAGTGATACAAAACTAAAGTATTCCGTCACATACATACCATCCGAACCTTCAAAACAACCTGCATAGGATAATCAACCTAACCTAATAGATAGTAACACCGAACATAGAAGACATAATAAAGGACTCAAATAATTCCATCAATCATTTCCAATCAAGTGAATAACAGACAAAAAAAAAAGGAAAATTCAAGTAGCACTCACAACAAGAATCAATCAAGGATGATAAAGTTCAATGCGATGGAAAAATTACACAAAGAGTGATGCATGTCTATCTTAATGTTACACACTTGCTGACTCTCAAATTGAGATCCATGGAGGATTTATATCCTTGTAACTATCACATCGTATGACATGTCCCTCGAATATAATACCTACTACAACATGTGACATGTCCCTCAAATATAGTATCAACGACAATGTATGGCACGTCCTTCGATAATGGTTATCCTTTTTGTTTCTCCTCCTCATAATCATAATGTCATATAATTAATGCAAATAAGCATGCTCATGCGTAATGAAGAAATGACAAATTTCATATCAAAACAGTCATGATATATCATCAATAAAAGGTCAGTGTTACTGTTCAATCATCCGCAACACACCACATATTAATATACTATCAAATTTCTTTTTATTATTCCTTTTTCCACGATTAAAATCATTGAACATGAACATAGACCATAATATCAAATCTTCCACCAAATTTTAGTAGGAGTGTGCATCGGTCAGCTCAGCTTGATTTATCAATTTTTAATTTTTAAATATGCTAAATCAATAATAAATTAGTAAGATTTTTTCACTTGATTTTTTATTTTTTAATTTTTGGTCCTTAACGATTTGATTTTCAAGTTATCCAATATAAAAATGCTCATAAATAAATATATGACTTCTTTAACAATTTGACGTGATGGAATGAAATAATGCAATACAGTGAACAAACTAATTCATTGTAAATGATAGAACACTTTTGCAAACTAGAGTGAGACATATAAGAAATGATAAAAATGATGAACATATTTATTTGTCTAGTGTTACAATGCTTGCCTGGTTTAATTCAACAGGCTTCGTGAGTACATGATACCCACCTCCAAATAAGCACTGTAATATGATGCCTAAATCAATCGAAAGTGAATATAATATTTGTTGAGCACCTAAACTTAATAATACGTAATATTTGGCCTCATTTCCTCTTCTACTTTCTTGATTGAAGGCTTATACATTGAAAACCAAGTAAACTGGCTTAAGTATTAATATAGTGTCAATTAATGTTGAATTACTAAAATTTAATATATATGAAGGGGTAAAGTAGTAAATTACTATAGTCTTAATAGATTAGCAGTTTACCATATAATTCAATACTAAAAATCAAAATTGAATTGATAACTTGATAATTATTTTTATAAAATTATTAAAAATTAATAATAGTATTTTATATTCAGTTTATCGATTTGTTTAATTTTTGCACATTCCTAAATCCTATTACTTTCCAACACCAAATAAAAAAAATACAAGGTTCTATTACTTCGATACTTGAGCCTTCCCTTTTCGATGGACCTTCAAATTGATATAATCTATTCAAATATGGAATTACAATAAGAATACAAGAGTAACAATGCTCAAATCACTAGTTTTGAAGACCTCTATGTGAAACGATCTGAAAATTCATTCTTGATAAAATAGGGTAAATCGGAAAATTTATAAGTAAATACGTTAATCAAACCATTTGAAAATCAATGGTGAGAACCATTTAAAAAAGGAGTTGAACTTAGCCTATGATCATCAGTTTATCACAAGTTCATTTCTTGAAACTTGAAATTAAGAATTAAAAGTTAAAATTATAAAAGAATTATTGAATAATAAAGACTTGAAGTTAAAATTACTTACCTAATAGATTTATCTTAAAAAATCTCTTTGAAATTGCCTCTATCAAGCTCCAAAGATGTAAAAATATCGAAATGGGGAAGAACTCCAATTTTTGAGAAAATAAATTTGTCCGTGCTCCTTTCCACGAATGCAGTTTCCCACCATGGGAACATGATTACAATTGATTAGACCCTTCATGATCACTTTATAACTTCAACCCACTTTTTCACTTGCGATAGCATAGGCTTTTGCCACTTTAAATGAACGCTTTGCTTTTTTCTTTTTTTCTTTTTTTAATTCAAAAGAGAGTGGTCTTACTTATTCAGGGAAGATGAAAGACAAACAAAAAGCAATGTAAATACGAGGGTCAGATGATATATTTTACTCCATGAACGTGACTAAAATACCCCACGAATACCGAGACCCAAGAAGCGTAGGCCTTAGCGAATGCGGCACATGCCCCGCGAATAGGAAGAGGAATTGGTTCAAGCAATGTAAATGCGAGGGTCAGATCATATATTTTACTCCACGAACGTGACCAAAATACCCCACGAATGTAGAGACTCAAGAAGCACAGGCCTAAGCAAATGCGGCACATGCCCCACGAATGTGAAGAGGAAGATGGTGCAACAGTACTAGTTACACAACAGAAATACCACGGAATCGAGACTCTTCAAATGAACCCTCGAGATTTGTTTGAAACTTCATGCGTCCAAATTATATATGCTACCATATTAAGTTAGATGTTTCAAACTCAATTAAATCGTCAGAACACAGATTCGATATGTTCTTAACCTAAAACTCATTTAATCACAGTTAAATTGACTTAAAACTTAAAAGACCAAATCGCCTTAGGAATCTCCGAATATCACATCTCGAGAGGATATCCTTGACGTAACTGACACTCGAAAATCATTGCTGGTTCCCAAACGAATCAGTTGACTCAAACATCATTCAATCAACAGCAAAAAACTCAGTTGAAGGATAACAAAAAAATCTAGTGGGATATTTAATCAGTAACTTAGTAAAATAATAATTTAAAAGCCGACAATCTAGATCAATCAAACATTATGAGAGTAGTTTGAAAAGGAATTAGTACAAGAAATAGAACATTAACTCTAATTCATCATAGTCTATGAAGCCTCTATCTCTAAACATCCTAAGGGTGTCAATCACAGGTTTATAACTACCTCAAAGAACTACAAATACTTTAGAAGCAGTAAATGACATAAATAGAACACCTCCAAAATCAAGGAGGTCTCACCATCTCTCTGGGAATGGAATAGATCGTTAATGGAGTATCTTTGAGGATCTCTAGCACCTATATTCACAACATAAAATGACACAACATCAAATAGCATCAGTATATGAAATATATGGTATGTAAAATACCTAAATAGAACAATACTCAATAACAAAAATAAAACTCAACTCAACAATCAACTCATGCAAATTTTAAGAATAAAATCATGCTTTGAAAATAGACTCAATAATAGGCAACTCATGCCAAATTAAGCCAATCAGGAAATTTCTCTAATCGACAACCATCACCTATAAACAAATGATGCTATAATGAAGCAATGTCATTGCCACATCCATCAATACCTTGCCAGGTAAAAGAAATCATCATCAATGGATCCACAATCAAAGTCCTCGTTAGGGACAAGTGAGAAAACATCCAACTTTAATGGTTCGATCCTGTCCTATGCTGACTACGTAGTTTTTGAAGTTCGAGGTTATTTAATCCTTACCTAAATCGATGCTCAATACTACTCTAAAAATTAAATCATTGTGCTCATATCTAGCAAGTGAGTAAAAACATCTTGTCTAGTCTTATTGGACATTCATCAGTTCAATCTCATATCAATCATCTAATCTTTCTTTTAAAAACAAAGGAAAGATACTCTCAAACTCTTTCTCAAAATATCATGTGCTTGCATATCATGTGCTTGCATTTCATTTCTCATCAAGACTCTTTCTCAAATCATTTTTATGCTCAAAAACTCATATTCATTTAGACTCAGTAAAATATATTTTAAATCAATAAAATAAATCATTTATTTTATTTTTTCAACGCATACAAAACGTCAATCTCAATTCAAAATAATATATAGTAAAAATTATGATCATTAACTCAATTTGAGCATGTAAACATGAACGTCAATCTCAAGAATTAAAATATATGTCACGTCTCAGGAGGGTACCCTAGACACAACCGACACCTAGAGACTATTGCTAGTCCCCAAGTGAACCACTTGGCCTCGTGATATTCATTCAAACAGTACACTCTAAAAAATCAGTGAAAGATAAAAGGAAGTAAATGGGTACATCTCATCTAGTCTCAAAATAGTATTATAAATAAAAGGCTAGTAGAAAAGAACTAGCTCACAGTCTTATCAATCAACAATCCAACTCTAGTCTATGAAGCCTCTATCACTAATAGGTAGTGCACAATGAATCAACATCGTTATCACACCCATCCTAAACTTGCCATGGTAAAGAACATAGTATCTCTGTCTCTCTCTCTGTGATCCACAGAGAATATCTAACCTTTGGGATAAGAGTCGTTAAAACATGCTGCATGACTATCCTAAGCTAGCAAACACAGTTTTAGGGTGACACTCCTCACCCACTTGGTGCTCAATAATACTCCCAAGACTAAAACATGCACAACTCATCAATCAAATCAATCTTCTTTAAGACTCATATCAACTATCACCATCATCCATCAATGAATATATTATGAGTAAATATATTTATTTACATTATCATCAATATGTACTCAAAGCATCATTTAAACTCAATGCTCGATTCAATCAAAACTCATTAAAACACCGTGTTTTTTTTATTACAACTCATACTTAAAAAATCTCTACATATCATCAAAGTTCTTTATCAAATTATTATTCATGCTCAAAAGTTATATTGATGAAAACTCTATAAAATATGCTAAAAGAAATCATCGGTGTTTAACATGCTCAGTATGACCATCAAATCTCAGTTTTCAAAATAATGCATAAAAGTAACAATATTCCTCAATTAGAGTTCATGTGAATGAAGATATGAACTACATTCAAACACTTACTCAACTTCAAGAAGATCATCAAGATATTATTGTATACAGGAAACTCATTAATACAATAGAAATTTAATTCAAGAATTTAATTAAGATAATACTTCAAGAATCATGTATGGGGACTCATGGGCTCTTAACTCATCTATGGCCATCTATAGGGCACATGAGTGAACAATGCCATGCTTTTAGTTTAGCCTTACATACCTGGGATGAAGAACTGCTAATCCTCTTCTCGATTTGACCTCGAAGCTGATATACCCAACTTTCTCTTCTTTCTCTCTTGGTAAACCCTCACTTAGGAACTAGGAAAAGAATGAGCTTTAAAACCCTTAATCGATATAAAATGACTCTAACACTCATTTATTAGACTTAGAATAGGTTGAAAATACCCAAAATACACTTTCTAAAATAAAATAATGAAATTTCATCCCGTAACACCATGTCCGCGTCGTGCTAGGGGCGTGAATATGTATTATTTTAGCGAAATTTTGTCCTTTCCAGTTTACATCAAAAAAATTAAAAAACAAGTGTAAGTTCGCGTTCTAGCCGCTTCATGCCCTAGGCGCGTACTCTCACTGTTTTAGAATTAATTATCGAAAATTATTTTCTGACCCGATTGCTCTAAAATTGGGTCGATATCATTGTTTCACTTAATTTTTTGCGCTGATCACAAATTCGGTCTTGAATTTTCCATTGAAGCTTGGGAAGATGCATTGTGCGTATGATTTCTTTTTAGGGACACTTCAATAATTTTGCAGGGTGTTACAATATAAATAACAGTAGTCTCAATGCATAATTTAATAGGACACCAAGAGTGAAGGATCAAGTGAATTCTAAATTCAAGACATTTAGGGATCAACTCAACTCATACTCAATTCAATCTCATCCACAACAATCACAATTCGTACTTTCAAACTCAGCTCAGGCATAAAATCAAATATAATCCTCAATTATGATTCATGTGAATGAATGCACGAACATGCATCTAAATCAAATACTCAATTAATGAATATTATCATCACATAATTAAATAGATATAAGGGATTCAATAAGATAATAAATAATACAAGAATTTAATTCAGGGAACTTAAAAATTCAAACTAAATTCAATTCAACTCATCAATAAAAATGAAGAAGCACGTGGACGAACTCAATCCAACATTGTGTTAGCATTATATACCCAGGATAGAGATTAAGCACTCAAAATCAAAGTAGATGAATTGTCTTGCTCCTCTTGAACCCTAGTCTCTTTTTTTCTCCCAATTCATCGTTCTCAAAGTCTAAGTGTGTCAATGATAGGTCAATTTGGACTTTAAAATGATGCGGCTTAGGTGTAGAAAGAGTGAAAAAAGATTAAAATATCCCTCATTAAAATTGAGATCGGGCCAAAAATTGGATTTGTCATAAAAAAGTCTATGTCACAGACTTGTTTTGCGACGGTTCATTTTTTAGCGACAAACTCGTATATTCCTTTCATTGCGATATTTTTGAACAAGTTATTGATAACAAGTCTAAGGTTTTCTTTTTGATGAGATCAATATTGATGATAGTGACGATTTTGACACTAGCGAGGATATCGATCGTGACCTTGATATGGAGTTAGTTGATCATGATTTTTGAATCAAAATTGACCAAGTTCGCGATACACATTGATCGCATACTCTGTTAGTTAAACAATCTTGTCTTGAAAAATAATCTTTCGAATTCCTTGGTCAAAAATTCCACTGAAACTATTCTTGTACTTTATTTTGAACCTCTTTTGATTTTCCAGTCCGATCTTAGCTAAAGTAGCTTGGGATGTTACTTGTTGATCCGATCTTAAGTTAGGATACTTTGGGGTGTTATACTGAGAAATAAACTTAAGCTTTTTCTAGGCCTAAAATCATCTCCTGAATCCAATGGAATTGTCAGATATTCATTTCAGACTTCCAAACTTGAAATGTTGATCAAAGTCAATTCTTTGTTTGTAATAATTAAAACTTCTAACTTAAGACCTCATATCCACGAACCAATTTTGAATCTGAATCCAATGATACCTTAGACTAAATTTCGCATCCTTGAGCCGATTGAACTAATAGAATTTCATTTCAAAATTCATAGCTTTGGTTAGTACCGAAAATCACTTTGAATCATTTAAAGCCTCCAAAATTCAAAAATTCCTAAACTTTACAACTTTTCAAAAAAACTTCAAAACTAAACTCACAAACTGCTCAAACATGACACAAAACAACTTTAGTAAAATATTTTTCAAACATTTTCAAAAATGACCTTTAGGGTCATATAATCGTCTTGTCAGTTTGCAGGGTAGAAGTATCGGGCATTAAAATTAGTCTATCTAAATGTGATTCATTCAATTGTTGAAAGTTGGATGAATCTATGAATGTAACAATTCTGTTCATTTAAAAGTTAGGATGATTTGTAGTTTAAGTTAATCCATGATAAAGCCTTAGTAAAATATTTTAGAAACGATGCTCATTTCTTTTCAATTTATTTGTCTTACTTTATTTTAGTTTGTTTTAAAAAAATATATCTATAATGATGCAGATTTCATTTGAAGTCGTGAACACTTGGAAATATGGTTTTTGGATGAAATCTTGACCAAGTGTTGTCCCAGGGAGGGCTACACGAGCGTGTGCACTGGTCGTGTGACCCTTAGTGGAACCACACTTGGCCTTGATTTCACATGTGGGAGCTTTTTGGAACCAAGTGCAGGGACATGATCAGGGACACGGGCCGTGTGGCTTTCCATTGGCCGTGAGACTAGCCATATGGCCTCCTACTGGGCGTGAAGGTGCCTTTTTAGGCCAAGTGTTCCATGCTCAAGTCACAGGGATTGCGTGGCTTGGCACAGTCTATGAGGCTCTCCATGGTGCTTCCAGAGTGAAAATTTCCTAAGTATACATTTACTGTCTTGTAACTTTCATAAATTTTTCTAAGGATGGTGCAACGACCACTTCACACGGACAGTGTAAAGGCACATGGCTCGTGAGGCCTACCATGTGGCCTACTTGAGTTCAAAAATTATTCTAAGTGTCAAGCCTTTTATTGCTCCACGGGCACTCCACAGGAATCATGGAGTGTCACACGGGTCGTATGGACTCACATGGAGTGGCTTATGGGAATTTTCCCTCCGATTCATTAATGATATTTTCATAATTTCGGTTATTTTTATTGGTCTTTTGGGGATTTCTATGCTATTCTATGGTCATCTAAAGACCTAAATTCTATTTTAAATATTCAAACTCATTCCTCATAATTTGAACTCTCTCAAAATAACTCTCAAAAGAACTCTTGGAGATTTCAACTTGGGGGTTAAGGAACTTAAATCTTCCTCAAAATTCTTAGGGGGTTTCATCATCTTAGTGAAGGTATGTGAGTTTCATCCTTGATTACCTTCCAATCAAGAAGTCCCAAACTATTTTCGAGCAATTTCATGAATTTCTAGGTTACTTTAAATTGGGGTGTTGAATAAAATGATTCCTTAAATTCAAATAGTATATGAGTTATGTTAGTTTACTTATTTTAAGTTGATTTGAATTATAAAATGGTAATTTACATTGGTTTATGAAATTATGTATATGTATGCCCCTTTTAAGACTTGTTTATGCATGGGTAACCTTATGTTGGATTTAAATATGAATTTAATGGTGTATTTACTTCAATTTGATATTATATTATTGATTTTAGATTTAATCCTAATTACCATGTTTTCCTCACAACATTCGTAACATTTACATTCATGAAATTGGACTATTTTGAGAAATTATATTATGGGTTAAACCCAATTATGTTTTATGATATGATTGTGATATGATATTGGTTATGACAAGAATGTGATCACATATATGTCTATGGATTATGACTCTTTGAGCATTTTAGGTGCTTGTACCATTTTGTATATGAATGGGCTATTCCTATGCATGAGTATTATGACTATAAATTACGATTTTGGCATTTGAGCCTAAGTATGAATTTCTATAAATGATATTTATCTTTAAATATTAAGGATGCATTGAAATGATCTTGGAAATGAATATTGTCTTTTGAAGCATGTATATATATATATATATATACATATATGTATTCTTGTGGGATGACGACTTAACACTGATGGGAGGAGGGTCCTCTCTCTTTCCTCGAACTATGTGCCTATAGGTTTTTCTTTTCGAAATGAGAGTTTTCCTGTAAAGAAAGATGCCTCCAAAATAGGAGTTGTTCCGTAAGGAGAAAACATGATATGATATGACTTGATATGCTCTATGTGAAAATCCTATTCAAAATGGGAGTTGTCCTGTAAGGAAGGTTGCTTCATATGAAATGGGATGTATTCTCGTAAGGTGAAGTATGATCTACCTTTGGCAAGTAGAGCACCTCTTTACCAATTAGAAGATTTTATCGAGATTCCAAGTAATAGCTTGCTTGGTTTTATTTATATCGATTGAGGTCATATCCCCAATATATATATGAGCGTCATTTGCATTTCATGCATCATAAATTTCATAGAATCTTGTTATATGACATCTTTTGGTATTTGATTCTTTCTATATTATGTGCCCTTGTCATCTATCTTTGATATGCAGGTTTTGATAAGTTCATGAATTGCATCCCACATACTTAGTACATTAAAACATACTAAAGCATACTCTTGCCTACATGATTTCACAATGTAGGGACCAAGGACCTTGATCATCCACCGTTTGGTGCTTAGTTCGGATTTCAAGTTTACCTGTAGTGGTGAGTCTTATCTTCTAAGGACGATCCACTATCTATCTACCTATGTTACTTTTGTTTTGTTATGTATTTGAAGGTGAGCAGGGAATATCTTGACCCCGACCCATCTATGTAGAGGCATTGTTGGGCACCTTGTAAATCTCTTTATGATACATGCTACATGTTATGGTTAAGTCTATATTATGTATTGACTATCTTTGCTTATTGAAATGTGAGTTGGTTATGTGACCTATCACTTGGTTTTATGTTTGATGGAAAGATCCTAAGTCCCGAAATGCCCCCATATCGTGAGTCATACGTACCCACCCGTTAGACTTTATGTGCTATGTGTTATGTGAACTCATGTCAATCTCTTTCCCTATGATAACCCCATAATGTGAGTCCTACTTTCCCATCCCTTAGAACTACGTGTTGATTGTTAAATACGCTTCTGGACAGATGATGTGAGTTTTGGTATCTTGAGGCTTGTTTAGGAATTCTCGGGTCCCTATTCGCCGTGTCAAATCTAGGCCCTAGGTCCGGATCGTGACAAAATCTTCCCTATTTTAAGAGTGTATATTTACATGTTAGTGTCAACAAAAATTATTTATAAGCAAATGTTCGTATTTTCTTTTCAAAAGTGTACAAAACTAGTTAAAATATATTAAAAAAAGATAAAAAAAGAAAAAAATGCTTGCAAATTTACTTTTGCATTTAATGCAACATGTGTGGAATTGACCTTATTCATAGGGAAAGAAAAAAATTGAATACAAACGGAAGCAACCAACGACTGCATTTATTGCAAATTGTACTTTTGATTTCTCTTCCATTAAAAGAGGGTAATGATTAATGTTGAAAATACATATGCATCATTGACCTTACAATTCTTTCACCAAGTGAGGTAACCAAATTTTGCTTACCGTTGATTAGAGTTATATGGATATATATGTTGACAGTGATTTAGTTATTTTGGTGATAGCAATATTGGTATTTTGTCTTGTAATATCATTAGTATACTTGTTGATAAAAATATTGTTAGGATCCGCAACGTAATTTAAAGCCCGAACGTCCTTAATTGGTTCGATTTAATAAAGTTTGGGACCAAATGTAACATTTTACTTAAGTTAGGTCCTTAAG